>JARHVA010007427.1:180000-310000 GCA_037957365.1 Torreya grandis
AGTAGTTGTAACAATATTGTTATCTAAGGGAGTAGAAGATTGACCATTATTTTATTTGTTCTTTATTTCCATTATGGATTGCAAAATCTATGCATGATCATGTTCTCGAAATCTATCTTTGAAACTCTATAAAATATCATCCTTAATTGAATATAAAATTTTCATTGTTAAGTGGGGGGAGAGTGTCCCGATTCCCATATTATGTATCATTTTGATCTTGATTGTATTGCTCATCTTTGGATGCATTATCATTGAAGTCCATGTGATCAATTTGTGAAGGATCAATGATGGGGGTTGTAATTGGTCATTTTTCCATGGTATAAGATTGAATAGAAGGAATCTGGGTATGTTTAATAGGATTACTGCTAATCCTAACACTTCTTCTTAAGGGAAGAGAGATAACTTTTTTAGATGGCATGTAGTAAACAAAGTGAAAAAGGGCTGATAAAACATGATTTATGAAATCTGAAAAGCTTAACACAACCAAAGAAAATAATAAAAATAAGGATATAAACCCTATTAGCATCTGGGGTTAGGGTTTGAGTAGTATTCAAAGTAAGTCAAGTTCACCAAATGATTTAAAATGTTAGGGTTTATGGATTTTAAGCCCTAGATTGTTAAAGGGTCTAAGTATAACATAATTGACCTAGTTTGACCTTTCTAAAAATAACAATAAATGATGTAAATAAGTACTTGGCTATAAATTGACTAAGATAAGAGATATAAAGGTTACAAGATGGGATAGGAAATGATTTGAATGTCATGGACATGATCCAAGTGTCAAAACCCTTCCTGGACAATAGTACCCTACTTAGATAGTAGTGTCAATGGTACTAGTGTCCTTATTTTGGCACTAGTGTCCTCTATTCAAGATTGTTCTGAGCTTTTGGGTACACCTGTGTTTGATTCTACCAAACCTATTCTTATGTGCATGAGTTTTGATTCCCTGTTGGTGACATATTTGATTGATTTTGTATGCAAACCCTAAACCTCTATGTTAATATGGCATTTAATTGGCACAAGTAACAAAGTGTGATTTTAGTTGGGTAAGTTGGACATCTTCAACACCCCACCATGATGAGAGTTGCATACATGCCACTACTCTGAGAAGGGATCAACCTTGATGTAGTTATTCCCACCTAAGTGCTAGTGCCAATGTAAGTGAAGCTAGTATGAATTCTAGTTTGAGTTCTTTTTTATTGGAGATTGAGACTAGAAAACTAAGTATTATAAGCTTGAGAATGTTGTAGATATATGTATGTATAATTATAGTAGAATAGGGATTAATAAAATTGATTGTGCATAAATTATTCTATTTTTTTTTGTGTTATTTGCATCTAATTTCCATTTAGTGGATAAAGGGCTAAAAGTCATGTATATATTATTCTAGTGATTGTGTGGGTCATAAAAGAGGTCTAGGTCAACCCTAGGTGGTTGCTCATTTGAAAATATATCTATTAGAGACAAAAAAATAGGAAAATGATAATAGTGCCCAAACTAGGACATTAGCGCCATTGGAGCTACTGTCCAAATTATGGTGCTAGTGTTTAGATGGTAGAACCTAAGGCACTAGGGGCTAGGATGCTGAAGTGATGATCTAGGACTACTTTTTGGATGTTTAAGGATGCATCTGGTCTATATAAAGGGTGGATAAGTGTCTAAATAGGCCCTAAGAGAGGTCTAGGGATAATCTAGGAATGGGTGGTCTCAAGTAACACTCTTAGCATTCAAGTGTCATTTTTAGATAATTGCACCATGCAAAACATGTTATTTTCCTTTTCTTTGCCTTTGAATCTAGGGGTACTTATGAGAGCTATAAACTTGTAAAAAGAGAGGGGAATTATAATGGACCAAGCTTATCCTAGTCACCTCCATTAATTTTTTATTGTTGCCTATGTATCTAAATACTCTAAGGATGGAATTAATCAACATGTAGTTCTCCCACCTAGAGTGATTGCATAATTGTGCTCCTTGACTATAATATGTATGCAACTCTAAATTTGGATTTGACACCTGAAAATGTTATCTCTTGACTTGATTTGAGATTATTCAAAATTGATTTGAGACTAATCCTAGTGATTGATATTGAATTTGTAAAGAATAGGGCAACTTTTTTCAATATGTAGTAGCATAAAAGATAGGTGCCAGATAGATATTAAGTCCCTTTGAAATGAGGTTTTGATTTAATTATTTAGTGAAATCTTATGAAAATTTCCTTTATTTGACCTTGTGAAACGTATGAAAAGACCCAACTAAATATTTTAGATTTGGAATCTAGTTGTTAAATGGTGCAGGGACAAGGTCACTCTAGGTGGATAAGTCCACAATAATAGACCTGTCTGCCTAGCATTATCCTATCCTAGAGAAGCAAATATAGCTATTATGGATAGAAATCTAAGACTAATACAAAATAGGCTTGAGTATTGTCTTGGAGTATTACATGTAGTATGGAATATTATGTGTAGTAGTGATAGTGAATAGAGGGTCAAGCCCACATATGGATAAATGACTTATATGAATGGAAAATAAGAATCATGTATTTAAGTGTAAGTCAATTAGTTTAGGATATCTCAAGAATCAACATTATCAAGTACATTTGAAAATATTAGGGTGTCTAAACTTCCATAAACTTATTGAGAAACATATGCCTTGCACACAACTACCATTACACAGATCTGTGCAAAATGGAGACATTTCCCAACATAGTCATATTAAATTATTAAGCATTACATGATGATATTTTATTATAGTTATGTACATGTGTTACTAAGTGATTTAAGATATTTCTAACATCTTTGGATATATTACATGATAACATGTGATGCACATGACTCTTTCTTTTGAGATGAATGATTTTTTTGAAAGCATAGCAAGCCCTCATTTTAAAAAGAGGGCATATATCCAAATATTCTACATCTATTTTTTTCAAGATGAAATACATTTACCAAGATGGAACAAGAACCACTAGATATTTGCTTCCTTGACTAAGAAGTAGTATTGATTTCTTAGAACTTATTTTGAAAGTTTTAGTACCCAAGCATTTTTTCAGTTGTTGTTACCAAAGAGTGGCAACATGGTTTGCATACCATCAAGTGTATTCATTCCTCTGCTCATATTTTAATTTATATTTCATTTTACTATATTTGTATTAATTTATAAATATATTTACTATTTGTTGGCATTTTGTTTTTGCTTACAGGTACACTAGAGTTGTGGGCATCGAAGTGTGGGTGCACCCCCAATCCATAATCTAGACATTTCATTATTCATCCCCTAAGGTAAGTGCAAGTACTCGCTTTAGTTTTTTTTTTACTTCGATGAATACATGCATCACACACACACAACAAATTGGGTTATTATGTAGAAAACTAATTTTGGTATAAGGCTTAATATTGGGAAAAAATTAGTGGTGTTTTATGCATATGGATCATTGGTTCAAATTAGGGTATTATTAGTGATTTTCGTGTGTCTGTCCCACCCTTTCTTCTATGTGTATTCTTGTATTGTTCCTTTGTTCTATTTTTCTCTCTCATCTCTATTTTTATCTGTGTTTAGAGGCCTTATGTGTTCCTCCTCTCTTTTCCCCCTACCTTATCTTCTACTAGGATGGAATGAGAAGCTTGTTTCTTTTTTCCCTAGACATAGTCAACAACCTACCAATTATTTCCCCTTATGCTTTGTGTCTCTTTCTACCCTTATTCACCTATTTTTGATGTTTGGACCCATGATTTTCAATTCATTTTTTATTGGTAATATTGCACATCAATAGATTCTTAATTCAAAATTCAAGAAGTCTATATATATATATATATATATATATATATATATATATATATATATATATATATATATATATATATATATATATATATATATATAACCTCCTAGAGGCATCTTCAATAATGAGTATTAAGAGGAATCGAGTCTTAGGAACACTAAAAACTCTATTATATTTATACTCTTCACTAATTTTCAAGGAATTTCAAGGTTAATTAGCTATATAATTGTACATCAAAATAATCTCTAGGCTAATGCTCAACTAATTGCAATTTATTATCTAGGGAGAGAATGTGAAGTCTAAATTATCTTATTTGGGTTGGGATTACACACACCCACATGAAATACATCGGATTTGATTCCAAGTATGCATAAAATGTCACTTCAACTCTTCAAAAGGATACCTAAGTTAGCTAACCTTGCATTTCTTCATTCCTCTTGCAATAATTTGATGTGAATCAGGTCAAGATCAAAGGAAAATACAAATTAATCATTTTTGCCACCAATTTGGTGAAGAAAGCTACAACCATGTTCATCATCATAGTGTGCACTTACCTATAAAGTTTGAGAACCAAAAAGGAGAAGAGTACATAATGGGTGCCCATGTATAAATTTGACATCAACATAGGTACACAATCGGTGACCTACTAATTTTCCCCCATATAGAATCGATGATCTATCAATTATGTGTCTTGTCATAATGCAGCTCCAAACTTGTAGAGTTGTACTAAAATAAATTTCAAACCCTATTTCTAGTCTCATATTTTTATAATTCTACGTAAGTGTCGTTGTTTAGATCTCTCTATGTTTCCTTTCCATTTTAATTGTTTGTTCAATCATTTATCATAATTTTAGTTACTATTTTTAAGAATAGTTCAGATCTAATTACTATTAGTGATTATATTCTTATAGATCTTTATTGTGCCCTAGTTTTAAATATTATGCATGTTGTATTTATCCCCTTAACCAAAAGTAGTAAAAATAGCATTTTAAATAGTTTTATAAGAACAAATTAAATATAACATGTTGAATTAAAACATAATCATCATTCAACCCATAATATTCATTCAATATACCATATTGTCATCAAAATAAAATGTATAATTGACTATCACATAAATCAAATAATCAAATAATATCAAAAGAAATGTCTTAAAGTCTAAACAAATGATCCTTAGAATGTAGATGTCACAAAAACACATTTTGCACTTAAACCCTTGGATTGAATTTTTTGTTTCGAGGGAAATCTCAATCATGTTCCCCAACTCCCCAAAAATAATGCTTAAAGCATGGTTATTCTATAACTCATTAAGAAACCCATACAATTTGATCCAAAATGAACTTGGTATCCTTCTTCCTTTGAAACATCAACTCATTTTTTCCATTTTCTCATAAAAGGTCTCTAATTTTTTTTAAAAATAGGCACCCCCAAAAAAAATCATGTCTCTCTCTTATTTATAATTAAAATATTTGTATAAAAAAAAAAAACCCACTTATAGAGATATATTAATTTAAATAGGTGCACTGATTTCTATATCTAAGAGGCCCATGAAAGCAAGTCCTTAGTCAACTAGAGCCCATTAAATCTATAGATCAATGGTTTATCTCCAGATCTAAAATCTCTTCATCCATTTTTGCTCTCTATAAGAATATATTTGGTCTTCTCATCTTTTCCTTCATATGATCCTTTTCCAATACAAAAGGATTCAAGTTTTTAGATGTTATTGTTGCTTAAGTTCAAACCCCACAATGCATGTTCTTCAATATGGATATGATTTTTGGATCACTTGTAGGATAATAATTATTTATGGAAATGAACCTTCACCTCTATTGTATATTCTTTAAAAAATTGATCCAATATTTTTTAATGTGTTTTAACCAATTGTTTGTAACACTTAATAATGTGAATTTGAGATTTATGTCAAATAAATAACAATTTGAAACACCAATTCTTGTGAGACATGCTTTTAAATATCAAATTTATTAAAAAATAATTAAAATAATTGACACATATGCTTGTACGCACATTGAGGAGGAAGTGTTATGTAATTAAAAGTAACTCAACCAAATATAAATCTTATATGTAAGGGTAAAGTACTTAAAACAATACTCATTGCATGAAACCTGGCCAAACATAAATATTATATTTAAAGGCAATAATTATTAAATATGTGAGGATACCTCCCTCCAAGTGAATTCTATTAGAAAATGATCCTCATAAGTTTCATGAGGGTTTAGACCACTTACCTAAGTCTTGGAGTCTATAATTAAGTAGAAAAGAAGGAACTATACTCTTGTTGATTCTTAGATGTATGTCCAATAACTCCTTGACTAACTCTAAACATGATGATTGAGTGCACATTCCTAAATTAAGAAGGAAGAATAATGATGAAGAACATAAAATGCCAACAATGAAGTTGTAACACAAATGGAGAGCAAACCTATAAGGTATAGATGGAGAGTAGAGCTATGAGGCACCCATAATGCCTTTGTAGTGAGAGTTGTAAGAGCAAGTGTATGGTCTTTCTTCATGTGGATAGAATCACAAAACCTAAAAATCATAAAATGGAGTGTTCGACCTTGACAATGGTAATGCACAACTAACCTTATTGGATTTGTTGCATGAGATAAAATGGTTGCAATGATGGAATAAGTTGATGATGTACACACTGCTAAGGTGAGTGTTTGATATGAAATTATTAAAGGTAAGGTTTGAGGTTATGTATATAGTTGTAATTAGAAAGTATTTAGGATAAGGCAAAAGATCTAATGATGTCATCATTCAAAAAGGAGCAAAAGAGGTTTGAAAATCAAGGAACTAATTGTTGTGGTGAACAATAAGAAATCAGAGATGTTTTAACAAAACATGTGTTGGTAGTGTTGATGCATGAAAAGAGCTATAATGAAGAACATTGTGGAATTGTGGTGTTAATCTTTCTTTTTTAATTGAATACCTAAGGCCTTATGATTGGTAATGAATATGCTAACATGAATGAGGTAGAGTCCAAGGTTAATGATGTGTACAAAGTTTCATCCTTGATAAAAGCTTTTTATAATTAGAAAGTTAACAAAAGGTACAAATGTAGAAAGGGCGCATACTAGAAATACTTAATAAAATAATCAAAATAATAAAATGTACACAAGACGTAAGTTAAGACAAAATAAAACTGAATATAAAAAACTTCAAAACTCAATAAATTAAACAAAATATCATAAAATGATTCCATTAACAAAAAGAAGAGACAAATACTCCTAATACGTTAAGAGAGATCTTTTAAAAGAGACATAATACTTACAACAAAATTGATAAATATAAAAACTCAATTAAAACTTAAAAAATATATTTAGAACATTAGCATTATAAAATATTTGTTTTGGAACTCAACCTCAATTTCTTTTTAACATTTTTTAACTTATTTTTTAATATATGATGTATCATTTTTATTACCATTCGTACCAACTGAACTACACTATTCTTTCGATAAAATTACATTGCTACCTGCGGTACTATTGAACTTTGCCTAAAAATAAAATTTAGAGGCAAAGATTTTGCAAAATGTTATAATGTTTACTGTGTGAACTGCTTGACAAAATGCTCGAAGTAAATTCTATCTGCGATAGCACACTACTTTGAGAAAATGTTGAGCGTGTCGACGGATGGAAGTGGTTAAGATCTTATGCCAAATGAGTGCACACGGATCAGTTGTAATTTCTACATTTCTCAGCAGTGTTCCCACGTTTATGGGGAACAAGGGCTCTATAACAGAGTAAGAAGATTCAAAACGATTATAAATTGTATAGCTTTTAAATGTAGGGATATGGAGAGTGCGCACTAAGTATTTGACAAAATGCCGAAGCGAAATTCGGTATAATGGAAGGCAATAATTGAAGGATGCCTTCACGATGGACATGCTGGGAAGCTCCTACAGCTGTTAGAAGCAATTGGTCATCACAACATGTGCCCTAAAATATCATGTTTTCTGCTGTTCTTGGCTCATGCTGGTAAGCCTTGTACAACTTAACAGCTCAATACATTTCCATAATTTGCTTCGTTCTCAGTGAGTTAAAAAGGTTGAGCAAAATAACCAACGTATGTATTACAATGCACAGTTTATTACAAACATTTTATAATAACTACAGCCATAGATACAGACAGAACAATCAAGTTATGGTAAATGTTTTGGTTCTCAGTACAACAGACTAAAAATTCGTAGATAGCCACAAAAGCTACATTGAAAATTATTAACCTTATAGTGCCAGTTTGACTGCCTAACACAATGAAAGAAGATGCAGGGTATTCCATAACACAATGAAAGAAGATGCAGGGTATTCCAGGGGACCAGTAAATGATCTATACAAGTCTGTAGAAAACCTTAGGGGAAGGGTAATGAGCAAATGAAATATTTTGAAATGGTGGGATGTAGGAAGAACTCATGCATGTTACAGATTGTGCAAACAAACTGACATGGAGTGAGGGTTGTTGACTACTGCTGGGAAACCTCAATAGTTATTTGCGCTCCCCGTTCTTTTTTGCTCCTTCCTATAAATTCTGCGATGTAGCATTCTTGGCATATGCTAAAACATCCACACATATCACAATGATAGGCAGGGTCTCCGAAATAGCACATGGAGCAAAAGTTGTTAGCTGAGATTTCTTCAACAACACGTGATGAGGGATGTGCTGTGAGCCATAGCGCATCTTCAAACCTGTGCTTGCCAATGAATCTCCCACTTGGGTTTAGCACTTCTATCAATGGCCCCTGTTCCTCTTCCATTTCACTTGAATACACTTCCACCCCACCATTTGCTATTGCTATTGACGACTTCATTGACAGTTGAATATTACTTGCCAACATTTCCACTAGGTCTTTTCCTTTTCCTGTCATATTCCCACTGTCATCAATTGCCATCATCCACACAGTACCGTTTCTTCTGGATAGGCAATCAAGAGACAGAAGACCTAACAGTAGTCTCTGAAGGCTCAAGAATTTTCTCTTCTGAGATGCTGTCAGATACACCAAATAATGTGTGTGGTGCCAGAACCTTTTCAGTTCCCCGAAGGATAAGCTCAACCATGGAAGGCTACATGTGTTCTTTTCATGCAATTCTTCTTCTTCCTCTTTGCTATTAGTATCATGCAGAAAGTGCCCCCTCCCAACATAGAGGATTTGGATCATGTCTCTATCCATTTGTTGTGATACACGGTCTAACTTTTCACTAAAACATGAAATCATCTGAGGATCTCCACCATATAACCACACCATTCGACATGTGCTCAACTTTTCGTCAATATGCTGTAAAAAAAAAGCAGAGCATTTCATTAGGATTTCAGCACGACGTTAAATAAATACAACTCAATCTAGCTTACCTGGAAATACCGAAATAGAAAGCGCAGGTGGGATAGTTCTTGCATTGCAGCGAGTTCTTTATTGTCCTCATCTGAGAAACGGTCATTATTGAGAAATAGCCATGCTTCTGACCCCAATGTCGCCATCATGGGTATGACATCTGTGGTAGAAATACAACCCCAAGGAGCGAAGCTCACAAGTATAGGCATTTCACAGAAGCCCATTCTTTCCATAAAAAGTTTTGTTACAGTCGAATGCTCCATCAGCCATGGATCTGAAATTACTACCCACGGCATGCACTCTACTAGCTGCTTGTATTTTAAAATCGACAAATCCTTATCACCAATGGCCACCGGGACCCAAACCCAATCAACTTTGGACTTGGTATCATGGTGTGTCTTTTGCATCTCTTCATACATTGCTTTCAGAAATGAGATTTGTGTTTGAGAAATTTCCAGCGTTGAAATGAGTAGGAAGACAAAATTCTCTTTAAAAGCACTGATCGTCACCTGCAAAATTTGATTCAAAATTTAGAGAAATAAGCATCTCCAACATTTTACCATTTGTAAATTTGAATCAGGAGAATTGAGTACCTGCTCTGTGTTTTAAAATACTGAAAAATAAGTATCTACAACTGTTTGTCATGGTTTAACAGCAGAGTAAATTTATTATGCAAAAATTGATTACCTCTTCCGTTATTTTGACCATGGGCAAATCTTCTTGCTTTTTAGTCTTCAACAATGCTGGAAGCAATTCTGGAGAGCGTTTTGCAATCATATCTTCAAGTCTGCTGTAGTTTTGAATGTTGAATATCCTTCCAAACAACACACACGATATACTTTCCCATTCTTTGAAATGCTTAAAACCTTTTTCATGTTGTTCGACCTTTGTTTTAATTATATAAGTGCCGAATTCCCAAAAATCAGGGCCTGCAGATATTGCTAAGGATCTATCAAATAATGAAAGAGCGTCAGAATTTTCAGGTGTATATGCAATAATTCTGTCCGCCAGCTTTGTTGGAATTGCACTGAAAGATCTCCCAACATAAATGACTTGCATGTCGATCAAATTTTTTAAAAGCTCATCAATATTGTTTTCTAGCATTTCCCTATCCCAGCGGGATATATTGTGGTCAAAAATAAATGCTAGGGTAGTGTTTGATGAAATTTGTTTAGAAGGAAAGAAAGGCCTTCCGTCCAGACCAATCAGAGTAGCTTTGTCTTTGAAAATTTTTGATGCTGTGCCGTCCAATATCTTCTGCAGAGAGTCTTGATGCTGCATCGTTTGCAAGAGTGCGCATATAAGTAAAAAAGCCTCCCCTTTTTTATGCAAGTGAGTTATTTGCCAACTAGTGTTTGATAAACCAATTTAAAAAGAGAGATCTTTTTCTTTTACTAATTCAGTAAGACAGTTTAGACTGACTTAATAAAATACTACTGATTCAATTGACTATAATTTTTCAATACAAAAAATAAATTAAAACAGTTATTAGTGTCAGCTATGATACCTGGCATGGTGGATCTGATAGGATTGTAAAATGACACTGTCTCTTTGTCTTGAACTGATCGCATCCACGAATGTCCACAATTCTCAAGCTCTGTATTTTTAGGATTGTTTTCATCCACTTGCCCTCCAAAAAAGGACAGTTGGAGAGATTCAGATCTTTTAATGCCTTCAGCCCATTGAAGCCCTCACACAACTTCCGCAAATTTTCACAGGAACTTAAATTCAATATTTCAAGACATGTAAGTTCATTAAATCGTTTTGGAAGCTTATGCAAATTTTGACAATAAGACAAATTCAACTTTCTTAGTTGCCTCAATTCATTAATATGGTCAGGAAGCTTATCTAAATTAGTGCAATAAGCTAACGATAGATCTTCAATCTTGTTTCCCTGACAAAACTCGTCTTGAAAGTCTGTCAAACTAGAGCATCCAGACAGCTTTATGGCCACGGATTTTGACTTGAATAGGCTTTCAGGAAAACTATCTGGGAGTTTTTCTAGTTTGCTACAGCCTTGTAAGTTGAGAAGGTTCAATGAGGAAAGCAGCTGAAAATTGTTTGGAAGCAATTTCAAATTGTTGCAATATGAGAAATCAACCTCTTCAAGTGAACTCAATAGTTCAAACTTGTTGGGAAGCTTCTGGATGTTATGGCAATTTGAAAAAGTAGCTTTTTTCAGACTACCCAATAACACAAAACTTGAGGGCAGATATTTTAATGCTGAACAATAACTTAAAACAAGTTCATCTAAAGATTGGAGCTGGCCAAATGATTTTGGAAGTCGTTTCAATGATGAACAATAACTTAAATTCAGCTTGGCTAAATATAGAAGGGTACCAAATGATTCTGGCAGTTTTCGGAGGTATTTGCAGTCATGCAGGTCAAGTTTTTCGATAACATACATCTCAGTCAAACTTTCAGGTATTTCTACCACACTGCATGTACTTATGGACAACTCTCTTAGTTTGTCAAAAGGCCTGAAAATTTTGGGGTCTGGTATACCCATTTTTTGAAAATTTTTCACTTTCAATGTTCTCAAATTCTGTAGGTCCCATGCGTTCCACTCCTTTCCCGAACTACCATGATCTATGAAGTGTGCATCTCCACACAGTTTTAGAACCTTCAGTCCAGTTGGTAACTGTGTAAACAATAAGATATTAATAAGGTACTCAAAACTAAATTTATACTAATGTCATTCATCACTTAGCCCCTTTATCTAAGAAAACAAACACAACAAAACAGTTTAGATACATTTAATGGAGAATGTTTAATCACTATCATTAACAGAATAAGCTAAAGTGTTAAGTTATCACTAGAGGTTTCTGCAGTAGTGAATCGCTCGATTTCAATGCAAGACAGTGAATTCAAATGCTAGGTGTGCTAAGAATCTGTAGAATAAGCAATACCCCTGTATTTTATCACCCCGCAAACAAACCGGATGTGTGGGTGATAACACCAGTGGAAAGTAATGAAAACTTGCCTGGGAGAGATCAAAATTCACATCTTCACCAGAGCTGAAGTAACTCAACTTCTTGAGCTGGTTTATATCGAACGGAAAATTGTCCGTTGATCTGCCCACATGTAAAAATCTCAATTTTTGGAATGACTTATTGCATTTGTTCTTCACAACTGTGGCATGCCCCAATGAAAGAACTCGAAGAGTGTCTCTCATAAGGTCTAGCTCTTCAGCTGGTATTTCAGCTTCCTCCGTATCCAGTAACCATATTCCTTTGATTTGCTTGATTGTCTGTAAAAATAAAGTCTGGAAGCATTATCACGATTGAAGATTAGATTGTGAAGAAAATGAAAGCCTTCCATACATGAATCTATCTGGTCGGCAGGGTTATTGAAATTCACACCTCTGCTTTAGACAGGGCTTTTTTGAGCTCATTGCTACTGGTGATTCTTACACTTTTTGTTCGTAAGCGGGCTGAGTTAAGGAGCACTTCCGGAATGGTTATCTGATTTTTAACATTCCTTTTCACCCAAGCATTTTCTTCCAGTGTTTCAATCTCTGCCTCGCCCACAATAAGAGAAATCTCGTCCCAATCCCATCCAGAGAAAAAAGAGCAAATATCTAGAAATGCATCCCGAGCTGTGGCTGGAAGATTCAGAAATGCTATTTCCAAGGCAAATTGAAAAGCTGTCTTCACCATATCCTCAACTACCAACTCAGATACTTTGCGAGAACCTTCTTCATTTTCATCTTTGCATCTTTTAATGTAAGCTTCAACCATCTCCAGAATCAGGGGATCATTGGCAAACTCAGGATTAATCTCCTGAGAGTTTTCAATCGATGGCCTCTCTACATCGACTTCATGTTCTTCACATGTAAATCCTATGCCTTCAAGCAACGGCTTTAGGTTCTTGTTGGGAGAAGTCACAAGTAATCTGACTTTTATTTGATGCATTAACTCCACATTGAAAATCTTTCTGAGATCCTGCGCTCGGAGCAGGTTGTCGATGCATATGAAGACAGGTTCATTTTGCTTAATCTGTGACTGGTTTCCTTTGGATTTCTTCCTCTTCTTTCCTGCTGCTAACTTATCTACAATCTCAGAATGCAACTCTTCTATATTTGGGTTAAATTCCAGATTTTTGGTGAGCTTTTTATGGTACAACTTCCAGCCTCGAAAAAAGAGTTCCACTTCCAAATGATCATACACAGCATCAGCAAGATTGCTCTTGGTTTGCTTACTGTCCCCTTGTATCACGATAGCTAGGTGCTTCTCCTTTATACTTCCCAACTTCAGACATCTCACTACTTGTTTAACATGCTCTTCTCTTTCTTCTTCATCTTTTGCCTCTTGAGCACTTTCTTCTTCCATGCCGCCTGCCCGCAAAAACAGAATTTAATTGGTAACATTCGAAGGAAGGTATTGAAAATCAGAGAAACAACATTCCCAAGTGTGCCAAAAAAATTGTTTAGAAATAAGCATACCTCCATCTTTGCGATGGAGCCGCCGCTGCTCAGAACGTAAAATGTATACCAGCATTTGGGTACCCATATCTATATATGCCTCTTCAACCTGAGTTTGGTACTTTTCAATATCTTTCCTGTACTTGGATCGATTCAGCATATGCCTGTTACTTCATAACAAAATAATTGTATGTCACACAAACTTCTAAATTCTCATATTCAGAGACTCGCATTATCACATCTTCTCAATCTAAGAGATTCAAATCAATCCCCTATGGCCTAGAATTAGATGAATGTCTGCCTGTTTTCAAGATTTCAAACAGTAAACCACAGTTGATATTTTCAACTCTAGATTTTGACTGGCTGCCTTAAAAAAAACCTGTGGCAAGTAGACTTCAAAATTAAGATTAGATTTTCCTTCTATACGGAAATAGCAGATGTTTTGCTTGTAGTTATGTTTTATCAGTGTCATAAATTTACCACTAATTTGTAAGAACCAATCCTAGAATGGTAGAAGTCTATCAACTTTAAAGCAGGGCACTCTTCATCGTACATATGTTTTTTTCCCACCTACTTCTGAAGCACGTCACTCCTCATCTTACATATGTTTTTTCTGTCATACTTCTAATCTAATCTAATGAGCTCGAACATCCCTTGTAGCTCTGAATATCTCTCGCTCATATACTTGCCAAAGTCTGATTGAGGAGTGGGGCTTCTATCTACCTCTTAAGAGGTGGACCATGGCCACCCTGCTGTATTTAATCTAATGAGCTCGAACATCCCTCGTAGCTCTGAATTTCTCTCGCTCATATACTTGCCAAAGTCTTATTGAGGAGTGGGGCTTCTATCTACCTCTTAAGAGGTGGACCATGGCCACCCTTGTGTGAATACAGCAGGGTTTGAACTTGGGTGAAGAGCTTTGAATCCTTTCAATATAAGTTGTACTACCAACTCACCTAGGACCCTTCCATCTCTTACATATGTTTTTATTCATGGTAGTTTTATATTATTTTACAATTTCTTTAGATTCATTCACTGCCTCACATTGAGGATTCAGGGCACATTCAAAACCAGAATGAAGTTTTGTGAGAGGCGTTCAATCCGCATCTTTGATATAGAAAAGGTTGATTTATAATTATAATATGCATTGAGTACATATTCTTGATTAAGGCTTTTCATAAGAGTTTTGTTAAAATATATTATTCTATCTTCCTACCTACTCGTCCAGGCAGCTCCAGATTGTGCCAGTTGCAACCATTTATTGCAGCAGTTTTTAAAATTTGAAATTTGGAACCATTTGAGCTTTTTGGAGGGAAGTTTTATGGTAGGTGTAAACAGCTGTCAGATAAAAGACAATGCAGAAGAGAATGCACAAAAGAAAATATATGCACACAGCAGCAGAAAAGAAAAAGTGCAGCAAAGAGAATTTAGACGCAGCAGCAGCCTGTAGGAAGAGAGAGAAAGGGGAATATAAGCTTGGAGAGTATAGTGAAGCAGCAACAGTCTGCAAAAAGATAGAGCAACAATCAGGGAAAGTAGAAAAGAAGCAGAGAAACTTTATTTGCTGACAGCAGTCAGACAATCATTCAAGAGCAAGGAATGTTTAATGAATCTTTGTGAGTTTTGTATACAGTTGTAGCTGTAAGTGATAAGGTTGTAATAATTGTTTTTTGCATCAATTAATATGTGTGTGTGCGTGTGTTTTTGCCATACTCTACCCTCCCCTGTTTCATCTTTTGTGTTATTTGTTTGCTGCCCACCTGGGCCTTCATATATTTGGTATTTTTTGCCTACAACATTCATTAGAGCTCTTAGTTTTTCTAACAATTGGTATCAGAGCCTATAAGTAGTGAGCTCATTTAGACATGGTAGCAGGCAGTTCGGGTTCATGGCAGCAACCCCCTATGTTTGATAGAAAGAATTACGATGTATGGAGCATCAAAATAAAAACAATATTCAACTTTCAAGAGTTATGGGAGTTGGTTGAAGGTGGATATAATGAGGTTGTAGACTTGGCAATGTTCAATGCATTAACCCAAACATAAAAGAATGTGTTAAAGGAGAATAAAAGAAAGGATGCAAGGCACTCACCTACATACAAATGGCATTAGCTGATTCCATCTTTTCTAAGATAGCAACAACTGTCCATTCCAAACAAGCATGAGACATTTTGCAAAATGCATATCAAGGGAGTGACAAGGTGAAGCTTGTCAAGTTGCAGCTCTTAAGAAGGGACTTTGAGACACTACACTTGAAGGAAAATGAGTCTATCAATGACTTCTTTACAAGGACAATGAACATTGTCAATCAAATGACGACATGTGATGATACCCTTGAAGATCATAGGATCATAGAGGTGTTGAGGAGCCGTTCAATTAGATTTGACCCTATGGTGGTTGCAATAAAAGAGTCAAAAGATTTGAGGTAAATGACGGTGGATGAGTTAATGGGTTCCTTGCAAACCCATGCACAAAGATTGAATAGGTCAGCCAGTTCCTTCCATGAGCAAGCATTGACGACTAATATGAATGTGAAAGGAAGGGGGAGAGGATCAAACAATAGAACTTGCAGTAGTCAAGAAGGTGGAAGACATAGCCATCAAGAGTCACATGGAAGAGGAAGAGGAAGGAGCAACAACACTTCTAGAGGTGGATCTACATAAAAGTATGATAAATCCAATGTCCAATGCTATTATTGCAAGAGGTATGAACATTATGTTAGTGAGTGTAGAAAGGAGTATGACATGAATAAGCAAAATTCAAGTTCTTCTCATACACAAGAGGCTGAACCTAATAGGAATGAAAAAGGTGGAAGCTTGTTTATAACATGCAACATTACCGAGCAAAGTGGTAAAGAGACAGTATTTGGATAGTGGTTGTAGCAACCACATGAGTGGGAACAAAGAGATGTTCAACCACATAGATGACTCAATCAAATCAGAGGTGAAGATGAGAAACAATGAGAAGGTTCCTGTCATGGGCAAAGACAACGTTTCTATCTGCACCAAGCAAGGTGACAAAAGGTAGATTCAAGATGTTTATTATATACCCGGGTTGAAACACAACCTTATTAGCATTCGGCGGCTTGACCAAAAGGGGGACAAAGTCAGATTTGAGAATGGTGAGTGCATTATCTTTGATAGGAGTGGTTGCAATGGACATATTACAACAGTTAAGATTACAAACAATATGATGTTTTCGTTAAGACTACAAAATGAGCTTGCAGAAGCATTCAAAATAGTGATAGTAGATGAGTCTACTTTTTGGCATCTTAGATATGGGCATTTGAGCTTTGGAGGGCTGAACCTTCTTCAAAAGAAACACATGGTGAAAGCGTTGCCCCTTATAGAACAGCTGAACAGGGTATATGAAGGTTGCATTTTGGGGAAACAACATAGGAGTGCTTTTTCTGTAGGTAAAGCATGGAGAGCTAGAGCTCCTTTGGAGCTGATACATTAAGACTTGTGTGGTCCAATGAAGACCCCCTCCCTATCCAATAATGTCTACTTCATGACATTTACAGATGATTTCAGCTGAAAGACATGGGTGTATTTCTTGAAGAACAAAGCGAAAACATTTGAGACCTTCAAGCAATTCAAGGTCATGGTGGAGAAGCAAAGTGGCCACTACGTCAAGATTTTGAGGAGGAATAGAGGAGTATATCTCTAATGAGTTCATAAATTTTTGCAAGGATCATGGCATCAAGAAGCAATTTACAGTCAGGTATACACCGCAGCAAAATGGTGTCGCTGAGAGGAAGAATATGACCATTCAAGAGATGGCAATGAGCATGCTAAAGGCAGAGGGTTTCCCTAATGTTTTTTGGGTTGAGGCTGTAGCAACAATCGTATACTTGTTGAATATTTGTCCAACAAAGAGTGTTAGGGATATAATCCCTCAAGAAGCATGGAGCAGCCGAAAGCCAAGTGAATTGAACACCTTAGAGTGTTCGGTTGTGTAGCATATGTACACGTGCCCAAGCAAAGAAGGACGAAGTGGGATGACAAAGGTGAGAAGTGCATTTTCATAAAGTATAGTGACCAATCAAAGGCTTACCAATTGTACAATCCTATCATCAAAGAGCTCATAATTCGTCGGGATGTTCAATTCATTGAGCATGAAGCGTGGGAAGAGAGAAAAGAAGAGCATATGCAAACAAGGGCTAATGGACCCTTTATTGAAACTGAAAGAGCAGGTGGTACAACCACCAATGCACCAAGTTGGATCCCTATTTCACATAACGCTGATTCATCTAATGGCAGTAGCCATCATGGAGGTCAAGGCACTATTCAAGAGTCAACATCATCCTCCTCCAACTCAAGTCAATGCTAAGCAAGGACAAGATGCTTGCAAGAAGTCTATGAGCAATCAAAGTATGAGCAAAACGAAGATGAAACTATTAGCTATGTTCTTTTTTAATCAGCTGATCCTATTTTTTTGAAGAAACAGTCAAGGACAGCAAGTGATGTGAGGCAATGGATGAAGAGATGCACACCATAGAGAGAAATCAGACTTGGAAGTTAGTTGACCTACCAAAAAGAAACGAGATCATAGGAGTTAAGTGGGTATACGAGATAAAAACTACTCCTGAAGACAAGATAGAGAGGCATAAGGCAAGACTAGTGGTGAAAGGCTACAAGCAAAGGCCCGGACGTGACTATAATGAGATGTTTGCACCCGTAGCAAGGCTAGAAACGGTAACGACAATCATAGTCATTGTTGCTCAACAAAAGTGGAAGGTGCATCAAATAGATGTGAAGTTGGCATTCTTAAATGGAGTGCTAGAAGAAGAGGTTTATGTGGGACAACCGTCTAGATATGAGATTCTCAAGCATGAGAAATAAGTGTATAGGCTTAAAAAGGTGTTGTATGGGTTCAAGCAAGCCCCAAGAGCATGGTACAGTCGGATAGACTCATACTTGTTGAGCAATGACTTTAGCAAAAGTGCAAGTGAGCCCACATTATACATCAAAGCATGCAAAGAAGGTATTTTGATTGTTGTATTGTATGTGGATAATCTAATATTCACTAGAAATGCAAATCAGTTCATTGAAGAATTTAAAACAACCATGAAAAATGAATTTGAAATGATTGATTTGGGCTTTTTGAAGTATTTTCTTGGGATAGAGGTCAAGTAAAAGGATGAAGGCATATACATATGCCAATATAAGTATGCAAAAGAGGTTTTGGAAAGGTTCAAGATGCTGGACAGTAAACTAGTATCTACTCCAGCCGAGACAAGTCTTAAGTTGTGCAAAGATGATTGTAGCAACAATGTATACCCCACACGCTATAAGAGTCTAGTGAGAAGTTTAATGTATTTGATAGCAACTAGGTTGGATAGCATGTATGCAGGTAGCCTCATATCAAGATTCATGGAGATGCCAAAGTAGACACATTGGCAAGCGGACAAGAGGATATGGAGGTATGTGAATGGAACAAAAGATTATGGAGTTTTGTATGCAACAACAGATGAGTTTCAGCTTGTGACTTACACGAATAGTGATTGCGTCGGTAGTCTTGCTGACCGAAAGAGCACTTCGGATTATGTATTTCATCTTGGATCAAGAGTCATATCTTGGGCTTTGGAGAAACAACCCATAGTGTCACTTTCTACAGCTGAAATGGAGTACATAGCAGCCAATGCATCAGCATGTCAGGGTATATGATTGAGAAAGATATTTTTTGATTTGCATGAGAAACAAGGAGCTTCTACGGTGTATTGTGACTATGTATCATCCATAGCATTATCAAAGAACCCCATCTTTCATGGTAGGAACAAGCACATTGCAATCAGGTATCAGTTCGTTCAAGAGTTAGTTGAAAAGCATGTCATAGAGCTTAGTTTTTGCAAGTCAGATCAGTAGTTAGATGATATTTTTACTAAGCCATTGTCTAAAGACACTTTCAAGCACTTAAGAGGAAGGTTAGGAGTTATTAATGCAGTAAAATTAAGCCTAAAAAGTGTTATGGTAGATCTGGAGTCTTACAACAGAGCTACAAATATTAGTAGGGTAGCTACGGACCTTTACAGTCCAGCTACGGATTACAACAGAGCTATGGATTTCAGCAGGGTAGCTATTAATTTTAACAGTCCAGCTACGAATTTCAGCAGACTAGCTATGGACCTTGATAGTCTAGCTACGGATTGCAGCAGAGCTACGGATTTCAGTAGGCTATCTATGGACTTTAATAGTTCAACTATGGATTTCAACAGGGTAGCTACGGACCTTGACAGTCCAGCTACAGATTTCAGCAGGGTAACTACAGATTTCAGAAGGGCAGCTACGGACTTCAATAATGAAGCTTTGGACATGCACAAAAGGGGTGTAGAAACATTTGGGAAGATGAAAAGTTATAAGGAAGTTTTGAAGGATGAGAAATGTTCAACTGACCATGGTAGGAAGCTAAAGAATAAGGGAAAGTGTTAAAATATATTATTTTATCTTCCTACCTACTCACTTAGGCAGCTCCTAATCGTGACAGTTGCAACCATTTATTGCAGCAGTTTTTAAAATTTGAAATTTGGAACCATTTTAGCTTTTAGGAGGGAAGTTTTGTGGTAGGTGTAAACAGAGGTTAGATAAAAGGCAAAACAGAAGAGAATGCACATAATAAAATATATGCATACAGTAGCAGAAAAGAAAAAGTGCAGCAAAGAGAATTTAGACGCAGCAGCAACCTGTAGGAAGAGAGAGAAAGGGAAATATAAGCCTGGAGAGTATAGTGGAGTAGCAACAATCTGCAAAAAGATAGAGCAGCAGTCAGGGGAAGTAGAAAAGAAGCAGAAGAAAGTTATTTGCTGACAGCAGTCAGACAATCATCCAAGAGCAAGGAATGTTTAATGAATCTTTGTGAGTTTTGTATACAGCTGTGGCTGTAAGTGATAAGGTTGTAATAATTATTTTTTGCATCAATATGTGTGTGTGTGTGTGTATTTTTCTGCCGTACACTGCCCTCCCTTGTTTCATCTTTTGTGTTATTTGTTTGCTGCCCACCTGGGCCTTCACATATTTGGTATTTTCTGCCTACAACATCCATTAGAGCTCTTAGTTTTTCTAACAAGTTTTGCTATCAAGTTGTTTGTCATCTTAGAAAAATTGTTTTTAATAGATATTTGGATAAAAATTTATTGAAAGATATGAAGTATGCATTCATTTATATTTATATGAATGTAGCTAAATACAGTGGCACCATTTAAATTCATTGTAAAATGATATTCAGGAGTCGTTCTTATATTGTCTACTTGGTGTTTATGATTTTTCATACAAGCCAGTTTACAACCTTTTCCATCAACATTTTATATTTGTATGTAAGATGCAAACATACAATTTTATTATATCAAATGTATATGATTAATATGATTTGATGAAAGGCTCTCATGATCTATATTTGCCAATATAAAACTTTGACACCCTATAAATTTGCTCAAGATGTAAATTGAAAGGCAGTTAAATCATCTAGCTGTAATCAAAATTTCATTTGACAGGAAGGGATCGCCGTCGAAATCCAGGGTAATTATACACGATCACTTCATCGACCAGTTGAGTAAAAGAAATAGAAATACATACCAATTCAATAGAATTACATCTAGTTTGGGTAAACAGAACTTACTGGTCATATTTCTTCTCTTTGTTATGAATAAAGCATGCAAATGATGCATCCACAATTGCAGATGTCACAGGATCGGCTTCCGCGTTCTTCTCCTTGTGTAGCTGATTCAGGATAGGGAAATCCTTGAGCTGATGAAAGGATTTAGCCAACTTATACATTGCCTCAAGAAGTTTCCAACACTGTTTCCTGAAATGCACGATAACTTCAAAGCTGTCTAGAATAGTTGCTACGAGTAGGATGCACTTGACTGTCGTATTGTCTTTGCAATTATTCAACTCTTCCATCATGATAGAAGAATTGGGTATCTACACACCACCCAGATTAATTATGAGATTTATAAAGACATAGGTTTAACAAATTTTAGCTTAATTTCCCACATAAAATGCACCTTTCTTGGAAACCCGCACGCAATTTGTTGCGACGATGACAGAAGCTGTAATACATTATCCGAATGCTTAGTCTTTATGTGAACGCCTAATAGATTAAAAACAAGAGAAACTACAAGCCCAAAAAATAAAAAATTACATACAGGATCCTTGAAAGCCTTATCCATGCGGCGGATTAGAAGACTGAGATAATAATCTTTGTTTTCATGGTTGTTTTGAATCGGCTGTACAAGATCAGAGGTTTTTACGTAGGATTCATGAGGTAAAGCGGAAGGACTCCGTTTCCCCATTATTTCGGGGGTAGTTCACTTCATGTATAAACTCAATGTAGCTGCTTAAATAGGTAAAGCTTTTGCACAGGGACAACTAGAAACACGTTACGTTTGCTGCGGACGTCGCTTCTCACTGTGCTTTGCCTCGCAAATATGATGCTTTTGCCTGTTGTGTGGGATACGATGCTTTGCCGCACAGATGACACTTCTTGCGAATAAATAAAGTGAAATTAGTCAAAAGAAAGAAGAATTAAACAGTATTTGAATTATGCTTTCCTTTTCCCTTCTCGGGACACAGAAGAATATATATTTGTTTGAAGAGGTGATTTCTCTCCCTGCCATCTTGAATTTTGAAATTCACCTATTAGCAGTGACAACCATTACTTTTGTCTAGGTACTACTCCAACAATTAGATATTTAATTCACATAAAGAGATTTTTCTTTTAACCTTTTTAAATTGATGAGATGAAAGCAGTAGGAAGGAATATTTATGAAGAGTTATACGTAAGATAATTTGGACAAATTTGAGAGAGCTCCTAGACACTTCAGTTTTTTTAATTATTATAAAATCTGGAGATGGTTTTAGAGGACTCTAGAGGGAATAAAGGGTTTTTTTTATAACGTTTTTAAATTGATGTGTCTCAACTTATGAAACACAAAAGTAGTAGGAATATTTATGAAGAGATAATTTGTGGACAAATCTGAGAGAGTTCTTGACATTTGAGTTTTTGAATTATTATAAAATCTGGAGATGGTTTTAGAGTCCTCTAGAAGGAATAAATATATTTTTCTATTACGTTTTTAAATTGATGTTTCAACTCATGAAACACAAAAACAATAGGAATAGCTGTGAAGAGTTATATGTAAGATAATTTGGACAAATTTAAGAGAGCTCTTGACACTAAAATCTGGAAATGGTTTCAGAGTACTCTAGGAGGATTCCTTATGTTTTATGGGAAAGTGGGTTTACTTTAAAATGCAATACATTTACTTCTAAAAACGAGCAATTCAAATTTAATCAGAATTACTTTAATAAAATAATAAAATCAAACTGAATTACATAAAGTAGTATTCTAGAGTAATTGAAACATGTAAAGAGGAGGCTATTAGAAGAATACATAATTATCGCATATAAAAATATAGTCAAAAAAAGAAAACAATGGGAAATAGGTCCCGATAGCAAGGTGGACAAAACCTATAAAACTTGGAGCAAACTAAGTACCTTTTCTAGATGAAAAAATACGTACTGTTTTACTAGCATGCTAGATCTGTACAATTACTTTTTTAGAAACTGTAATATTCTACAAAACAAATTAGACGATTTTGTTCCTCTCCTATTGGGCTCTCTAAACTAGGGTTTTTTTTAGAATTTCATAAAGATCTCCTACAATCTAATCTCCTTCCTTACAACCCTAATCAACTCACAACACTTTGCAAAACTATAAAAGTTGGAGGGGTGAATGTGGGGCTTGTGTTATCCCTCCATTATTATCAAGCCCCTAGCAATTTGATAGTTTAGCAATCAACATTCAAGTATAATGCAATTTAACACACAATCATGTGCGATGCAAGTGTCCCAACCCTTATCCTTTTAATAAATGGAAGTAGTAAATGCTATATGATTTTTCACTCAATACTCAACTTTATATTTTGGTACAACGATGCTACTCATGAAATCCTTACTCTTACAAAGATTCAATAGATAGATCTTGTGTGAATGTCTTGTCCCAAAATGCACTAATGCACTTATGTATTTATAGATTTTTTGAATTCAAAGTAGGACCTTACTGACACAAAAGACATCACATAATGGGAAAGAAAAGATAGCAAAAGAGCCAAAAACATTAAGAAACCCAAAACATAGGTCAAAAGGCCTACATAAAAAATAAGACCAATAATGTAGTGGTATGTTTCTAGTCAAACTGGAAATGAATTGGTACATATTTGGTCAACCAAAACCACCTTACTACATGGTTCTAGAAAAAAACCAAAAAACATAGAAAAAAAAGGAAAGATAGACAAAAACAAGGAGAGAGATAGAAAGTAGTAAGAAGAGAAAAGAGTCATGGCCAAACAAATAAGAATGGGAATTTGACAAAAATAAAGATGGAGTTAAAAGTGTTGAAATTCGAATAAAACTCAAAGAACATGTTGAAAGTAAAGCAAACATAAGAAATACATGCCAACAAGATTATGATCTGAACCAATGATCAATAAACACATATATACACCAACACCAAAGCAATTGACTAGTCTTGTACCAAAATTATAGGTCTACATAATGTCCCACTTTGATGTGTGTATGTGTGTGTGCATAAATGTCAAAGTAAAATCAATCATGTGGATACAAAATAAGTTGTGGTCACCTTGCCACATGTTGAGAGATCTCAAAGTCAATATGAGAAAAATAGTGAAATTTGAAAATCAAAAGGAGAGAAAGATCAATACTTAATATCTATAGTGAAGGGTTATGGAGATTCTAGAACTAGCATCCATGCTCATGTGCCTAAGAAATGGAAACTTGTGCCTCTATTAACATGTGAAAAATGGGTGCAAGTGAATTTGTGTCCATATAAATCCATAATCAAATAACTTTTGAAATCAAGGAAAAAAAAATAAGGATAGGAAAGAACACCCCTGATTGTGTTGAAAAACTATGAAGCTGCCTTTGTGAAATCCATATCTCAGATTGCACTGTATTGGAATATATATGTGTCTTATGATGAAACCAAGTGAAGTATGTTGTGTACCACCATGTGATTACTTCTATGGATAAGAGCAAAGGGAAATATGTTATGCAACGACATGTGATTGCTTCTATAAGAGGGAGCAAGAGAGTATATTATGTACCACCATGTGATTACTTCCATGAGAGGGGGCAAGAGAGAGTATGTTGTGTACCATCATGTGATTGTATCCATGTACAAGAGAAAAGAAAAATATGTTGTGTACCGCCTTGTGATTGTTTCCATGAAAGGGAACAAAGGGAAATATGTTGTGTGTCACCATGTGATTGCTTCCATGAGAGGAAGTAAGGGAGACCATTTTGTGCATTGAGATGTGATTACTTCCATTAGAGATAGCAAGGGAGAGTATGTCATGTGCCACCATGTGATTGCCTGCATGAGAGGGAGAAAGAAAGAGTGTGTTGTGTACCACCATCTGATTATTTCCATGAGAAGTGGGAAGAGAGAGAATGATGTGTACCGCCATGTGATTTAAGATGAAAGTGGATCATATGCCCCTCTTTTGAGGTGTTGGATGAACTTGTGAATCACATATCTCAAAATAAAGGGATTACATGCACTATGTAAAATAGAAAAATAAAGCATTAATGTATAACCACGGTAAGATATCATTGTGAAATCATGTATGTAATAAGCCATTTGGCCTATATTGACCCAAGTGTAATCTATTTAACTTCAAGTGTAACATGCTTGAGATAAGCAAGACATAAGGAATGTAAGCACATTAACAATGAAGTGCCTCTCGTGGACAATGTGTATGTGATCTAAGAAACTAGTAATAAGTTTCCTCTTTATGGGCAATATATAATTGATGATGTACTAAATTATTTACTTGTGTAGGTAGGATATGGTCAATGTAAGTATGATAATAGGTTGCACCCTTGTAGGCAAGATAAAAGCAATATAGAACAAATATGGTGTGTCCTAAGTGATAAAATGTAATGTGTACAATCATATGATATTCCCTATGCTAGAAAAATACAAATAGTATAAGATTAATAACAAGGATGCCCCTATGTGAGCAAAATATAAATTAGGTACAAATCATGTTTTTCAAGCTCACTTACCTCTGGAAAGGCATTTAAACTATGTATAAGATGGTCAACAAGGTGTTAGGAGGTATACAATGTGACATCATGTGACAATGTTATATTAACCAAGTGTTCAAGCACAAGTTAAATTAATTGATAAGTGTTGTTATAAAGTTACTAGGAAATATACCCTGATAACACTTTTTGATATATAAATTAAAAGTCAACTCAAAAATAGAAATCACTTGTATTTTGCTCTCAATTTGTTTTGAAATAAAATATATGATATATAAGTACGACACAAAGGCAAGATGTATTACCATAGAGACTGGAGCGGATGCATGAAGCAATCCCTATAGACAATCATGTACGACTAGTAAGTGTCGAATAATGCTAATTTTTAGCATTTTTCATTTAATTTTGGAAAATGTCAAATATGTTAGGAATAGAAGGTGGGATATTTTCATCCAATTTGGGAACATTAAGTTCTTTGTTGCTATGGTATAGTCCTTCGTAGGGATAAAACTTCTTGGTAGGAATAATATGTTCCTGGCAAGAATGATACGTTTGGGTAGATAGTATTTTTTTAAGTTTTTGAGGGTATATGCCAAATTTTGTATTATTATTTTTGCATATATAATATTTGTATCAATGGTTAACTTTTAATTTTTGATATTGATGACATAACATAAGATCCAAATTCACATGTTTTGGCATGAGTGGGTTATGGAATTGATACACGCTCTAATTCTAGATGTTATTGGTTTAGATCATGCAGGTCACTTATGTGCTATATGCAGTGATGTTTTATTGATTGCTTTAGCCAAGCGGTGTACATTCTGGTCATCGTTGGAAGAGATGATAGTGGCCCAAAATGATGTTTAGTGGATTCTTCAAATTTTGATCATGGGTATGAGAATTTTGTTCGACGGAACCACACGACCTAGTCGGGAGGCTATCTTTCGATATTATATGGAAAAAGCCCTAGTGGGAGGAGAGTCAGGATCTAGGATAACATCGAGTCATGTTATACTAAGGGTTGTGCCATGATTGGGAAAATATATTATTATCATTCTAGCTCCATTTGTGGAAGTAGATATAGGTGGGGTAGAATGCTCATATGACATGCAATTAATGATTCGTGATTTGGACAAGCACATGATAGATACACACGGGAGTGGTGTATGTTATCCCATATTTTTTGAGACCTATATATCGGTTTACTAGTGAGACTCGTAGTGGTAGTCTTGTAGTGGGGACACTTTTGTATGTGAAGACCTATGATTACTTTCCCATGACAAGGCTCATAGGCTTTCCTATGGTTTTATCAGATAAGGATTTCCATTATCAAGGGATATGGATCACAAGGTCAACCAAGTGGTCATGGGAGAGAGGTACTAGTCATTGGAGGAGGATCATAAATGCATTATAGGAGGAAGATGTGATTTGGAATTCTTATCGAGATAATCCTAATTGGGACAAGGATATATGATAGTTGCACCAAATCTGATTCAATCATTGTTATTAGGATCAATTTCTTGGGTTGTGGAGATGTTTTAGTAAAAGTGATTGACTAGGAAGTTTGGCATCTAGCTAGTAGGAATGGTATGTTCTTGGTAGGACTGATATGTTTTGGGCAAATAACCTAGTGTTTTTTCAAACTTTGAGGGTTTATGCTAGTTGTTTTTATTTTTTTGCATATATCATATTTGGATCGATGGCTAACTTGTTTTTGGTGTTGATGATGGAAATAATATCCATGTTTGTGAGTTTTAATATGGACGTGTTATGGAGGTTATGCAGGCCCTAGGTCTAGATGCCAGATAGTGGGAGGATCTAGATGCCATTGGTTTAGATCGTGTGGGTCACTTATGCACTATGCATTATGATATTGTTGTATTTACAGTTGACAACTTTAGCCAAGAGGTGGAACAACGACACTTGTACATTTTGGTCACTGATGAGGGAGATGGTAGTGACCCTAGAGGATATTTGACAAATTTTATGAGTTCCGATCATGGGTAGGAGAGTTATGATAGAGGGGATTAATCATGCTTATTGAGAGGCTATCTCTAGCTACAATATGGGAGAAGCCCTATGGGAAGGTGAGTTAGGACTTGGGGATAACATTGAGTCATATTCTAGTAGGAAGCATGCTAAAGTTGCACAAATATATCATGACAATTCTAGATGCATTCATAGAAGTAGATATAGGTGGTGCAGTGTGCTCATATGGCATTCAATTAGTTATTTGTTATTTATAGGAGCACATGAAATATATGCATGAGGGCGATGCATGTTATCTCATATGTATTAATACCTATATCAGTTTACCAGTGAGACACATAATTATATTCTTATAGTGAGGACACTTATGCAAATGTTGGCCTATGAGCACTTTCCAATGACAAATGCATGTAAGCTTGCCTCAAGTTTTGTTAGATAAGTATGTCCCTTATGCCGGGAGAGCATTGCATGGTGAACCATGAGACCACAAGAGAGGGGTATTGCTCATTCGAGGAAGATCATAGATGCACTATAGCAGGTATATGTGATTTGGTGTCCTTACCAAGATCATCTTAGATGGGCTAAGGATGTACAATAGTTGCATAAAATTTGATTCATCCATTGTTATATAGATCAATTTCTTGGGGTTGTGGTCCTATGGATATGTTTTAGTATGCGTGAGCGACTAAACAAATTGGCATCTAGTAGGGCATGCCCCCAACTAAATTTTCTTGGTGAGGATTACGAAGGTTCCCACATAGACCAGGGGAGCAAAAAGTACCAGGGCCTGCATATATGATACATACTGATGATGAGGAGGAGAATGTGCCATATCATGACCCCTAGGTTGATTATGTTGAGTGACATAGGATTGGTGAGTACAATGGTCCATAATTCATCTTGCACTACTATTTCCCTTAGGGCAGGGTGTAGATGAAGAGATAGGAAAACCCGAGGAGTCATATGGTGAGGCTTATGATGGGGTACCCTTGATGGATGGTAGGAATGAGGCATGGGAGGGCGAGGAGTGGCCTTTGAGGATAGCTCTATCACCATTAGCATGTAATGATGACTAGGTGGTGGATGAGCCAAGTAAAATATTTTGTATATTTATAATTATCCATCTTATGATTGGTATTCATTAATTTATGTTGAATGTTGTATTTTTGCAATATGAAACAATCTTTTGAGTACTAAATTACCATGATATATGCATCAACAATGAGATTAACATGAGATATCCTAGAGGACCTTCTTGATATACTTGAGCGAGCAAATTTGAGATAGGAAGGCATGCATTTTTTTGGGATCTTATGAGCACGGATAGAGAAATATATTTATAAGCATTCAAATGAGTAGATGATGTTGAGGCCTAGAATTTATATCTACATGTGAGGCATATAGAGGTCTACGTAGATATTTCATGTCTACGTTCTCAGTTAATAGCTTGAGAACATGGAGTAGTGCATAGGCCATGGGTTGTGATGGCCTCACCATATAATGATACAATGTTTTAGGCCAAGTTGACACATTATGCGGAGTTGCAACAACAATATGTGGAAGCTACATTGGAGCTTGGTAGGTTGTGAGAGAGAGAGAGAGTGTGAGAGATATCCTATGATGTCTTGATTGAAGGTGAAGTATCATAGTATGAAAAACATGTCCACCACATCTATTTCCCCTATGTTTAATTTGGATAGGTGAGTATATCACTCTCCTTGACATGAGGCAAGAGTATCTTAGGCGATGTGCCTTTTTTTTATTATATAAATGATGAAAAATCTAATATATTGTGGGTTTTAGCAGTTATCATATTTTTATTCAAGGATACACCTTTAAATTATATTATTAGATGTTAGCAACTCCATTGTGTAATGAGATAGCCCAAGCCATACGAATTTCATCTTATTTCTTGTCAAAATGATCATGGTGTAAATTTGATATTGTTAACACAATCCATAGCAATTACCAAAAAAATTAACATTTAAATTTATAACATTCAAATTTTGAGAATGGATAAAAACACAACATTACCACTTATAGAAACATCAACGCTATATAGTCTAGTATAATTTACCCTATGTTTATTTTTGGCGAAGTTGTAGTCCATGGCAGTAATTGAGTTATAGGAGTAGTACTCTGCCATTATCTCTCTCTACCATTATGTTTGCATGCCCATAATGAATGGGACATTCTCTCCCTCTAGAATTTTTGAAAGAAAGAAGTTGATTGGGTCTATCATCCATGTGCCAAAATGAAAACATAAAAACTTATGGAATATTTGAGGTCCTTTCTAGAAATTGAACTACACACTTGGTTGAATGTAAATTAACTCCATCATTTTGGAACAAATAAGAATCATTTGGGCATGCAAAATCACTTAATTATTCATCTAAATAGTGTTGCTTACAAATGTTGTCAATAGGAACATCCATCATAATGAAGGATTCAATGTATCTCCTTGTCACCTTTAATATTTTAGAGGCATATGCAATCTTTTATTTTGTTAATACCATGTAGAAATTGATCATCTTCATTTAGATGCATCCACATGTTATATGTAACAACCTTAACGTCAATTCTCACGTTTAAAACCTTGCCAATTGCTTCGCTTTCTTTGTTATATTATTGGGTCATTTTTCATATCCTTGGATACATAAGTACACCAATTAATACATGATATGATATCAAAATAGAAGTTTGGGAGAAATCTAGAAAATAATTGCAAAATGTGTGTTGTATTTTTATCAAATATAAATAAACTAGTCATATTTATATATACATCTGATAGAATTTAATTGTTGATGGATTATGATTTCTTCGTTGCTTACTGATGCACCCGACCCTCTTAATAAATTTGGTGGAAGCTAACTTATTCATTGAAAATTTTACTAAGGCTCATGAAAACTATATTAACACAAATATATTTTTGGCCTTTACTATCACTTATAATAGTTTAATCTAGATCATCCCGATTGAATATTATTTTTTGTTTCATCTCTTAGACTTCCACTTATAACATGGAATCTTATCTGTTATACCTCACCATAGAGCCTCTACTGAAACGAAAATGGAGATAAACTAGTCAAGAAAATAGACATATGTATGTACTATATAAGGAAACAAAACTAGCTCAATTTTAACCCACGAACATAACAACTTAATTTTAACTGACGGACATAATAACTCAATTTCAACCCACGAAGCATTGTACACTATGTACCAAGTTAGCAATTAACTATATGATGTAGAAATTTAAAAATATTTTCAAAACTAAATATCATAGTGATATATGATAAATAAATGATATTAATTATCATTCATTGAACAAGTGCAACAAATTGTTTTGAACCTAAGTTTCATAATATTACATTACATTATATGAAAGTGAATTGAAATAAAATATATATCAATTTATAATAGTGATGTCAAGTAAGAAAGAAAAATTAACTTACAAAATTGTTTGTGTTCATTTCCTCATATTTAATATTTAATGAAAATAAATACATAAACTCAATAATATAGGTGTTCCTAATAATTCTTGCTCACTTAGAAATTTGACTATTAATAGATTGGTATTATTGTGTTTCAATAATTAGTACTTGTCGGAGGTACTATATGTTTCGCCTCTGGCTATTAATTCCACCTACTTGACATTCTTTGCCAATGGCATAATGTGATTTTGCAACATCCTGAAACATGCTCCAAAGTTTGGCCATTGATATCGATAGTTTATTCCCTCTCTTTATTGCCACTAACCCATGATTAAATGTGAAATCGGCGGCCAATGGGAAAACATTTGTTTGTGTCAAAAATAGTTATACTCCGTGGTAACAACTCTGTGTTTTACTGCATCTGGGGACCCTAGTGAAGCCCACATCTGTCCTTGCAGGTAGCAACATGGTGATTGAATTACAATCGGCCGTTGATGTTGTGCATAGTGGATGCCACTCTTTCTTTTTATCTTCATTTTTCACTTGCCCAAATTTAAAGCCAAAAACTTTTGTAATTTCATTCCCTTCCCTTTCATTAGGGTTTGGGCGAACAATTTTTTCTCTTTGATGCAGTGATGATAATCTACCCTTCTTCAGGATGCAGGTACATTTACACTCATCAAGAAATGGGAGTATATCTCCAAAAAAATTGCTTATACTTGAACTTGAATAGATCGAAGGGGAAACCACTAATCATGTTAAGGGTGGTGTCTTCTTCTCCAACTAGTGTAGCAGTGACAATGGCAAAGGCAAAGGCAAAGGCAAAGACAATCCAACAGAAGCGAATGAGGAGAAATAATAATATTAAGCATCACATTGAGAAGCAATTTAAACACAGAGAAAGGGTATTCACATTGCCAATGTCTATACACATTTGATTTATCTAAATTGCATGCATTCCAACACATAGGCTTACCAAAACAATGCATAATTTATGTATACTTTTCATGAACTCACAACCCATGTTATCAAAGATGGAACAACAAACTGAAATTGAACTTGTCAAAAACAATGCAACTAGGCCCAAAAAAAGGTATGCATTTACAATTTCGTTGTTTCAGTTATACTTTGTTGTTAAACACCAACTACATGTACTTATAATATGCATCCGTATTTTACTAACAAGGCTTCAGTCATTGAAGAAATCGATGCAAGCAAGTAAACAAAAATGTATGCATTTACTATTTCGTTACTTCAATCAGACTTTCCTTTTAAATACAAATCAAATTTACTTGCAATTTGCATCACTATTTTACTAACAGGTCTTCAGCTATCGAAGAAATCAAATCAAACAAAAAGTTGTGCTCTTTCCATAAGTCATCGACATCAGATAATTTTGATATTGCTTTGAATTGAATACCTAACACAAACTTTGATATTGATTTATAAGTTCCAATTGAATTCAACATGCTACTACAACTGTTTAATTCATAATTTTTGTGCAAACCTTAGGCAAACTTCCATACTCTCAACAGAGACATATTTATTTCCATGGACAAAATGTTTTATTTTTTATTTTTTTCATTTTGTTGCCTAAGCAAAGACAATGTGCAATGTTTACTATTTGTCTGAAGTGGATGTAATAAATAATTTTCTCTGCGATATTTGTTTTTTGTTACAATATTATTTTTTTATTCCTACCTAACCCAGCTAGCTCGGAAACATGAAATATGTAGCCACCTACGAGCCATGATAGTTGATATCATTAAATGCTGTTTTCGTTCAAATTTCAATTTTTGGAACCCATTTTGTTTTGGGAGAAAAAGTTGTGGAGTAAGTGAGATAGTAGTAAGTAGAAGACAAAGAGGAATGTGCAACAAAAAAAAAAGAAGTTAGCACAACAGCAGCAACAGGAGACAAGGAGAGAAATGGGCAGAAAATATTGACACAATAGCAGTCAGAGAGCAACGAAGAGAGAATATAGCCTAGAGAAAATAGGCAGAGAGGAGCAAAACAATAGCCTGCACAAATAGATAAAAGGAAGACTAAAACAGAGGAGAAGAAAATCTTATTGACAATAATCAGAGATTGAAAGTGTCAACATTGAAAGAAGAAAAATACAGTTTTTTTATCATCTACAATAGTAGAGTAATCAGCGAATAGAAAAACATAGTAGAAGTTTCTTGTAAGAGTTTATGAATAGTTGTAGCTATAGGTATTTATTTGTAATAGCTATTTTTAGTATCATTTAATATATGAAAGTGTGTGTGTTTTATTGCTATCTCTTTTCCTTCCCCTATTTTCAGTCTTTCTTCTCTCCTACACAGAAAATAATGCTGTAGGTTTTTCCAACAATTGGTATCATAGCCATTAGTGAAGGGCAGTCAGGTTGTGAGTGCATTCATACATGGCAACAGGAAGTTCAGGGTCTTGACAGCAGCCCCCCATGTTTGATGGGAAAAACTATGATATGTGGAGCATCAAAATGAAGACAATATTCAACTCTCAAGAACTATGGGAGTTGGTTGAAGTTGGGTACAATGAGGTTGCAGACATGGCAGCGTTCAATGCCTTAACTCAAGCACATAAGAATGTGTTAAAGGAGAATATGAGGAAAGATGCTAAAACACTCAGCTACATACAAATGGCTTTGACTGACTCAATCTTTCCTAGGATATCAACAACTATTCATTCCAAGCAAGCATGGAATATCTTGCAAAATGCATATCAAGGGAGTGGTAAGGTGAAACTTGTCAAGTTGCAGCTCTTAAGAAGAGACTTTGAAACCCTACAAATGAAGGAGAATGAGTCAATAAATGACTTCTTTACAAGAACTATGAACACAGTAAATCAAATGAAGACATGTGGTGATACTCTTGAAGACCATAGGATCATTGAGAAGGTGTTGAGGAGCCTTCCAATTATATTTGACTCTATAGTGGTTGCTATAGAATAGTCAAAGGATTTGAGGTAAATGACAGTTGATGAGCTAATGGGTTCTTTTCAAACCCATGAACAAAGGCTGAATAGGTCAGCCACCTCCTCCCATGAGCAAGCATTCAAGACCAATGTCAATGTGAAAGGAATGGGGAGAAGATCAAACAATAGAGGAAGAGGAAGAACTTGCAGTAGTCAAGAAGGTGGAAGGCATAGCCATCAAGAGTCACATGAAAGAGGAAGAGGAAGGAGCAACAACACTTCTAGAGGTGGATCTACACAAATGTATTATAAGTCTAGTGTCCAATGTTATTGTTGCAAGAGGTATGGACATTATGCTAGTGAGTGTAGAAAGGAGTATGACATGAATAGGTAGAATTCTAATTTCATTCATACACAAGAGATTGAACCAAATAGGAATGAGAAAGGAGGAAGCTTGTTTATAACATGCAATATCACTGAACAAAGTGGCAAGGAGACATGGTATTTGGATAGTGGTTGTAGCAACCACATGAGTGGGAACAAAGAGATGTTTAGCCACATAGATGAGACAATAAAATCAAAGGTGAAGATGGGAAACAATGATAAGGTTCCCATCATGGGTAAGGGCAGCATTTCAATCTGCACCAAGCAAGGTGACAAAAGATAAATTCATGATGTTTACTATGTACTTAGGTTGAAACACAACCTTATCGGTATAGGGCATGTTGTGCAAAAGGGGTACAAGGTTAGATTTGATAATGGTGAGTGCATCATCTTTAATAGGAGTGGCTACAATAAGAAGATAGCAACAGTCAAGATGACAAGCAATCGGATGTTTCCATTGAGAATGCAAAGTGAGCTCGCAGTAGTGTTCAAAACTATGATGGTAGATGACCTACTCTTTGACATCTTATGTATGGGCATTTGAGCTTTGGAGGGCTGAACCTTCTTCATAGGAAGCACATAGTGAAGGGGTTGCCCCTTATAAAACAACCAAACAAGGTGTGTGAAAGATACATATTGGGGAAGCAACATAGGAGTGCATTTCCCATTGGGTAAGGCATGGAGAGCTAGAACTCTGTTAGCGCTAATCCATTCAGATTTATGTGGTCCAATGAAGACCCCTTTCTTAACCAAGAATGTCTATTTCATGACATTCATGGATGATTACAGCCAGAAGATATGGGTGTATTTCTTGAAGAACAAATCAGAAGCATTTGAGACCTTCAAGCATTTCAAGGCCATGGTGGGGAAGCAAAGTGGCCACTACATCAAGATTTTGAGGATGGATAGAGGGGGAGTGTATATCTCCAATGAGTTCATGAATTTTTACAAGGACCATGGCATAAAAAAACAATTTACAATCAGGTATACACCGTAGCAAAATGGTGTGGTCGAGAGGAAGAATAAGACCATCCAAGAGGTGGCAAAGAGCATGCTAAAGGCAAAAGGTTTGCCTAATGATTTTTGGGCTGAGACTATAGCAACAACCGTGTACCTGTTGAACATTTGTCCAATGAAGAGTGTAAGGGATGCAATCCCTCAAGAAGCATGGAGCAATCGAAAGCCAAGTGTTAAACGCCTTAAAGTGTTCGGTTATGTAGCATATGCACACGTTCCCAAGCAAAGAAGAGCTGAGTGGGATGACAAAGGTGAGAAGTGTATTTTCATAGGGTATAGTGACCAATCAAAGGCATACCGACTGTACAATCCCATCACCAAAGCTCTCATAATCAGCCGGGATGTTCAATTCATTGAGCATGAAGCTTGGGAAGAGAGACAAGGAGAAGAGCATGTTGAAACAAGGACTGGTGGACCCTTCATTGAATCTGAAATAGCAGGTGGTATAGATACCAATGCACCAACATGGACCTCTATTTCACATAGGGTTGATTCATCTAATGGAAACAACCATTATAGAGGTTGAGCTATTCAAAAGTCTACATCCTCCTCCAACTCAAGTCAACATCAAGTAAGGACAAGAAGCTTGCAAGAAGTTTATGAGCAGTCAAGGTATGAGCAAAATGAGAATGAAACTATGAATTATACACTCTTCTATTAGCTGATCCAATCTACTTTGAAGAAGCAATTAAGGACAAGTGTTGTGAGGCTATGGACAAAGAAATGCATGCCATATAGAGAAATGATACATGGGAGTTAGTTGACCTACCAAAAGGAAAAGAGATCATAGGAGTTAAGTGGGTATACAAGACAAAAACTACTCCCGAAGGCAAAAGATAGAGAGGCATAAGGCAAGGCTAGTGGTGAAGGGCTACAAGCAAAGGCCCAGATGTGATTACAATGAAACATTTGCACCCGTGGCAAGGATGGAAACCATAAGGATAATCATAGCCATTGCTGCCCAACACAAGTGGAAGGTGCATCAAATGGATGTGAAGTCGGTATTCTTGAAATGAGTGCTTGAAGAAGAGGTCTACATGGAACGGCCACCCGGATATGAGATTCTCAAGCATGAGAACAAAGTGTATAGGCTGAAAAAGGTGTTGTATGGGCTGAAGCAAGCCCCAAGAGCATGGTACAGCCATATAGACTCATATTTGTTGAGCAACAGTTTTAGCAAGAGTGCAAGTGAGCCCACATTATACATCAAATCATGCAAGGAAGGTATGTTGATTGTTGTATTGTATGTGGATGATCTAATATTCACCGGTTATGCAAATCAATCCATTGAAAATTTCAAAACAACAATGAAAATTGAGTTTGAAATGATTGATTTACGCTTCTTGAAGTACTTTCTCAGGATAGAAGTCAAGCAAATGGATGAAGGCATATTCATATGCCAATCTAAGTATGCAAAAGAGGTTTTGGAGAGGTTCAAAATGCTAGACAACAAGCCTATATTCACTCCAGCCAAGACAAGCCTTAAGTTATCCAAAGATGATTGCAACAATAATGCAGACTCCACACGTTATAAGAGCTAGTGGGAAGCTTCATCTACTTGATTGCAACAAGGCTGGATATCATGTATGCAGTCAGCTTTATATCAAGATTCATGGAGATGCCAAAGGAGACACATTGGTAAGCAGGCAAGAGGATATTGATGTACATGAATGGAACAAGGGATTATGGTGTTTTGTATGCACCAACATATGAGTTTTAGCTTGTTGGTTATACGGACAATGATTGGGTAGGCAGCGTTGATGACCAAAATAGCACTTTAGGGTATGTATTTCATCTTGGGTTGTAGCGATATATTGGGCTTCAAAGAAACAACCGATCATGTCACTTTCTACAATTGAAGCAGAGTATATAGCAGCCAATGCAGTAGCATGTTAGGCTATATGGTTAAGAAGGATACTTCTTTATTTGCATGAGGAGCAACAAGGAGCTTCTACGGTCTATTGTGACAATGTATTATCCATAGCATTGTCAAAGAACCCTTTGTTTCATGGTAGGAGCAAACACATTGCAATCAAGTATTACTTTATTCATGAGTTAGTTGAAAATTGTGTCACAGAGCTTAATTTTTGCAAGTTTGATCAGTAGCTAGCTGATATTTTTACTAAGCCATTGTCTAAAGACACTTTCATGCACCTAAGAGAAAGGTTAGGGGTCATAAATGCAGCAACATTAGACCTACATATTGTTATGGTAGATCCAGAGTCTTACAGTAGAGCTACAGACTCCTACAGAAAATCTACAGACTCCATCAATCCAGCGACGAACTCCTACAAAAAATATATGGACTCCATCAGTCTAGCTATGGACTCCATTAGCATAACTATGGATTCCTACAACAAATCTATGGACTCCATTAGAAAAAGTATGGACTCCATCAATAGAGCTACGAACTTCAGTAACGAACCTTTGGAAATGCATTAAAAAGATGCAGAAGCATTTGGTAAGTTAAAAAGAATTTATAAAGAGGTTTTGGAGATTGAGAAGAGTCTAATTGACCATGGTAGGAAGGTCAAAAATAAGGGGGAGTGTTAAAATATTATTTTTTATTCCTACCTAACCCAGCTAGCTCTGAAAAATGAAATACGCAGCTGCCTACAAACCATGACAACTGCTTTCATTAAATGCAATTTTCTTTCAAATTTCAATTTTTGGAGCCCATTTTGTTTTTGGGGGAAAAAGCTGTGGAGTAAATGAGACAGTATTAAGTAGAAGACAAAGAGGAATGTGCAGCAAAAAAAAAAAAAGAAGTTAGCATAGCAACAACAACAGGAGATAGGGAGAGAAACGGATAGAAAATATTGACGCAGTAGCAGTCAGAGAGAATATAGCCTAGAGAAAATAGGCAGAGGAGCAGAGCAGCAGCTTGCACAAATAGATAAAAGGAAGAATAGAACAGAGGAGAAGATCTTATTGACAATAATTAGAGATTGAAAGTGTCATCATTGAAAGAAGAAAAATACATTTTTTTGATCATCTACAACAATAGAATAATCAGCCAATAGAAAAACATAGAAGAGGTTTCTTGTAAGAGTTTATGAATAGCTATAGCTGTAGGTATTTATTTGTAATAGCTACTTTTAGAATCATTTAATATATGAAAGTGTGTGTGTTTTATTGCTATCTTTCTGCCTTCCCCTGTTTTCAGTCTTTCTTCTCTCCTACACAACCTATAGTGCTATAGGTTTTTCCAACATTTTTTTTCCAATTTGATTTATGACAAGCCAAATTTTTTTGCCCCTATTGTGTCTTGTGGTTGGATTTAGGTTCTTATTATCTTTACATGTATTTCATGTCTTTTGTAATATGTAGATTTTTTCCGCCTTTCCTTTATGAGAAATGAGTTATTAGTTGTTTGTTTTTGCTTTCATTTCATTGCTTTCTTTTTGAGTTTCTTACTCACAATTGTTATACTATATGTACAATGTACAACTGTCAATCTAAGACTACCCAATCTAATAGTTCTTCTGCATCTTTTGACCAAGATATTAGATTACTAATTTTTCTTGTGAATGACTTTGATGCTTATTTGTTCCCCAAATCAAATTGGTAGGATATTTAATATGAATGCATTTGATGCAAAAGACGTAATTTGAAAAAAATAATGATATAGTGGAAATAATTTCTTCTAATACTTTCCCATAACAAAGCAATTAGCTTATGGATTATTGAGATAATTTAAACTTTGTATGTTCAAATGCTTATATGCAATCGTATTATGTAGTGCCAATATACAAATTACCTCAATCAGCGTCACCAATAATCTTCACAAAAGCATCGCCCTTTGCCTAAAATGATGGAACCACTTTGCATCTCTCACATCATTCAGAACATGTCTTGAATTTATTTTGAGGTTGTTTTATTTTATTTTTTGGCATTTTGGAGACTTCTAGAAATTTTAAATATTACCTCACATTGCTTATAATCGTTAATGCATCATTTACATTTATATATGTTTTATTACTGGACTTATTGCACTAAAATTGTCTTTATTCTTTCAGTTATGAAATTTTATTCCCTTATGTTTTCAAAAAACTAGTTCTATTCCAATTTATCCCCAAGAAATGCATTAATTTTCAGCTGCATTTGATACATTTTGCATTGTTCTAAACAAGAAAACCAAATTCACACAACAATTATTTGATGCAGGCCCAAAAATTCAGAGAACATGTCACTAACAATTGATGACATAAATAACTATAGAAGTGAAGAAGCCTTCCAAGAAGACATCCTTATCATATACAAGACAATGTTTGATAGGCAAAAGGCAAAAGCACTACTTAGAATTGACATGACAAACAAAAAAGGGGAGATGACAATAACTATAAATGTATAAGATCCATGGATTAAAAAACATGAAAAAAATATTCTACCACATAATTCAATATCTGTCAAAAACTTCTCAATTGATATAAAAAGTGACTACAACAGAGGTGATCTGGACTTCATACTACTAGTAAATAACAACACTACAATAGAATGCATTGACCAAGTTTGCTTACAACACATGTTCATTCCGAACTCCACGATTCACTAGCTTCTAAGTAAGACAAAGCAATATGTCATTGCTACAGTAGCAGTGATTTGTGTATCTGCACAGAAAATGAGTAACTAGCTCATCGTGGACATAACAGATGGCAACACACAACTAACACAACAAACATAAGCCAAAATTCATATAATTTAATTCGACTACAAAAAACACATTGCATGTTCCCCTTCAAAAAATAAATCCTTTTGTTTTCTGTAAAAGGTACGTGTATTTGTTCCACACACTCATATATCATTACAATGAAATTGAAAACAAAATAATGAAGAAAGAACCGGATATTTACCTCTTCAAAACATGGTAAACCATAGTGAGATAGAAGACAGAACATTGCAAAGCACTCAGTCTATGTTCATCACTTGCATCAATGCCAAAAGAACTCTTCAATGTCTACAAGCCCTATTGGACTTAACAATTAAGACACATTGCAATGAGCATGCTATATAACTTCCTATTTACACAAAGCCAATGCCAATAACAAAATCCGCTATTCTTGCCAAAGCATGGGCACAGTACTTTGTCAATTGCAAAAGCATACTCCACCCCATTTGAACTTGTTTGCACAAATTTCAATCTCATGGTAGAAGACCGCTTCAAGCCCATGCAAGAAACAACAACTTACTGCAACAACTATAAGAAGGAATGCCCATACTTCTATTTGCACTGCTTGTTTTGCAATATAAAAACTAAAGACAACAAGAAGATGCAATGCATTGAAAAAGAGCAAGTGCTCAACGAATTAATACCAACACTAAGGACAACAACATATGTAGAGTATCTACAAAACAAAGAAAGCGTAATTCATCTGTTATCAAAACTCACCATGCAAGGCATTTTCAAAATCGACAAAAATAATCTCGTTAGACATATTGTTCGACAGATCAGAAATGAAGGTATGCAACTGCTTGACAATTTACCCTTTGTAAATTTTCAACCACAGGCTCATAACATTGATAAATGATTTTATTTCTATAAGTTATATACTCACAATTGAATTACAAATGTTATAGAATTTTTCCTATCTCAACAAAGCAACCATGCAAGCTCAACCCAAACCACAAAATCCCCATGTTAAATGTGTAATGTTAAAGGTAACTATTCTTTGAACCAACCTCATGTTAAATGTGTAATGTAATATTTTCTCTTATCAATTTCTAATAATTACAATTACTTCATGAATACCATATATTTGTTGCAATATTCAAAGCCTCAATTCTAGTAACGCATTCCTTTTAATGAACACTTTCAGGTTCACACATAGCCATGCTCAAAAGGACAATGGTTTCATATATATGCCAATTGCTGCAACTCAATCAAATAGATTCCACTGGAGGGCAACAAGTTCGTTGCATGTAGTTGAATGAGAAGTTCTCAATTTTATCATGTGTAAATAGACAACTTTGTTCTTCAATTTATTCAACAATTCAAATATTTATTTTACCTTTATTAGAGAGCAATATTACTGCCATAACTAGTTCAACGGATCTGTATAAATATCACTCTGTTACCTTGTACCTATGTTTTCTTCTATTTGTATTTAATCTTCTGTATGTTCTAGTCTATGGTATTGTTTTGCTTTATTTCCATCGAACCTCCAATAGTAGCAACCCCAATGCACAACCCTGCGGCAAGTACTCAATCCACAACACGACCCTTGTTGTCTAGATGTCCATATTAGTGTAAATAATATTGGCTAGTATAAGTGGTTTTATATAGAATAGACACAAAATTCAAAATAAATAAGAAAACAAATTCTTAAAAGTGTAAGTTAAGGTTATTTATGTAATATTGTTAATTTTATTGTAAATTTATATTAATATTCTCATTTTATGTAATGAATATTATATAAAAATAATAATGTTTTTACATGTAAAATTTATATTATTTTTTTTGGTTAACTGGTGAAATTAGCAAGCAAGCAACTTGGTACAAACATTTTGTCGTATAGATTTTAGCAAGGTGATCTCTTATAACTAGTAGACAGTGCACAAATACCCCACTACACATGTTATGAGTAAACCATTAATCAAACTTGAAACGTGGAAAACTTAAATTAGTGATTTTATCTTCTCGAACTAACCCTAGAAAATAAAATTTATTTCAAATTTAATATATAACTTTTTATTTTATAATATATATGTAAAATATAATATTAAAAATCTTACCAGAAAATCTAAATAATTAGACATGTAAGATCAGAACTTGGGATTGATTGCCTAAAAAAATTTAATGTAAAAATAATAAATCTATTAACATTTAATATTTTTTTTAAAATGAGATCATTTTATGTCAATAGATTTCCATTTGTTGTTCTAGAAAAATGAGAAATTCAATACATTGTTATATTATTTCAATTTTGAATTTAATTATATTATCTGCACATTTACGTTTTTTATAGAATGTAACGTTGCTTCTCCCACAACCTGCAACCCTCTTCTTCTATTTCCAACATGATTCTAACATTTATGCATGCTGGTTAAGCTCTTTCAACGTAATCATTTACAAGTTAGTCCCTTTCGTAGATGCGGAACACGATTTATTTTTGCAGCAATTTCAAAAGTGTAATGGACCCATCACATGACTAAAGCTCGGGAGACTAATAATGGGAGTTTTGTTAATGGTGACAAGCGGAAGCATATGCAAGACTTTAAACGAGTAAGATGCAAAGTAAAAAGCATAAAACCATAGAATCAATTCCAAAGCCTAAAGCACTTTACTAAATCTATATACTCATTCAACTCTGCTCAACCGTATTCTTCCTCCATCGACCACTATGGGGAAAAAAGAACCATCCATCAATGTTACAGAGGAACAGGAACCATTTGCTTGGAAGGGTGTATTGTTGGGATGTCTTCCGTCTTCTGCGAATCCTGATAAACCAAAAATCGGTATTTCAAATCCGCATGAAGAGCTTTCTTCTGATGACGACGATAATGCCGACGACAACGGATTGGAGGACCATGAAATATTTCACGCACTTGCCTCAAGAATGAATGATTTTCTAAACCAGGCTCGAACCCAGGTTGAATTCCTTTTCCTATTTTGAGTTTATTTATTTATCGGTTACTCAGATCTTTAAAAAATAATGATTAAAAATGGTGTGTTTCAAGGATGGATGGTCAGACAAGTTGGGATCTGTGGCAACGGGTATGTTTATTTCTTCTGGATTGATCAACTCCATGTCCCGTGGCTCCAAGAGCGTTTACGAAAAGGTACTTTCACGGCCAATTGTAATAAGATTTTAAATTTCGGCAGTGAACTTTTAACCGTATATATTTAAGCATCTCTACCTGGAGAGGAGAAGATGAATTATAAATTGTAGAATAATTGAAATCTAAAAGTAGAGATTAAGTGAAAACCCAAAAATTCTTAAGTATTAGTGGATTTTAGTCTTAGTTTTTCCCAAATATAAATTTAAATTGATTAAATGATGGACTTTTTGATTTACCTCCAACCATTATAAAGTGTTTCTACTTTGTTTATAAGCCAAAGTATATCCAGCTGGTTTTTCACTACCTTATTTACTCAAAAAATCAGCTGTAGCATTCCTTTGTCTAGGCACATAGATCAGGTGATGTCCTCAAACTGCTGACATATGGATTTGATTTGAGTGGCAATATTGCTTATTTGCCAAGTTTGTGATCGAAAATTGGCAATGAAATTAAAAAACTCATCATAATTTGAGAATCCAACTCCACTAAAATCTTATGTATCCCTACTTCCAAACTTTGAGAGACACCTATCTAATAGCCAACCCTTCTGCTTCAATATTAATAGCCCTTCCTAGACCCTTTAGCTCTCAATATAGGATCTTCCCTGCACAATCTCTTATGAGAAAACTGATCCTTGCATCCCCTCGATTATCTTTAGCAGCCCCATATGTATTTAACTTTTCCCATCCTTGTGGGGAGGGGGGGTTTCTATATCCCAAAATTTTGACCTTAGTGAGTCCTCTCTTTCTCTTGGAGTTCCTTAGACACATGATAAAATCTAATAGTTTTTGAGACTTTGCTTATTATTTTGTTTCATAACAATTCTGATGAGTGGAATTTTTCGTGTAAGATTCATGCATTTCTTTCCAACCAAATGTGCCACCAAATAAAACTCGGACCTAACTGCTCCTTTATTAATAAAACTTGGTATAGTACAATGCTAGTCATATGATATTAGAGAAAGCTTTTGGATAAGATTTTATAAATAGATATTTTAGATCAATTCATGTGATGTATCATTAGAAAAGGAAAAATAAAATTAAAAATTAATGTTTTAGATTAATTCATGTGATCAATTATCCGATGATAAATTACACATGTCAATCAAAAACATCGATATTTTTAAAAATTGATGTGTCAAATCAACTCATATGATCCATCATTAAAATCATAATAATAAATCATAAATTTATCATAAATTTCAATATTAACTATTTTAATAATAAAATGGTGATGGGTTACTATCTTAATAATTAATCACGAGTTGATACATACTTTCTATTAAGATGATGGATCCATGTTCTTAACAATACACACTTTTTAATCACCCCTACCTCAAACTAAAAAAAGAAGTGGTCGTAGTATTTCTAATTAACACTTTTGAATAAGATATTTAATTTTTCAGTGATTTTTCCTATTAATATTGTACCTTGTTGTGGTTAGTTAAAATCGACCAAGTTCGAGGACATAGCGACTACTGCGGGAGATATATTTGCAGTAATGGGGAAAGCTCATTGGGCTGCGTCGGGGCTCTTGGTTGTAGCAGCCGTTATACACAACATTCAGAAACTAAAACGAGTTGATAAACAATGTATTGAATTACTGGTATCAGTTAATACAGTGTCGACCTCTCTTAGCAGGTTCACCCGTTTGCCGCACATACCAGAAGAAATGAAACTCACTGTAAACAGAGCAAAACATGTGATATCCGCGAGTGCCGCCTGTTGTTTATCGATCATTCATTCCCGACAATATCACAAGTATGTATCAACTGCACAAATTTTCCTTACAACTATCTTGTCCTTGATAATATTGTAAGTTGTATTGTGTTATGAATGGAATGGTACAGGTTCATATTTTCTTCAAAGAACGAAGAACAGGTGTCTTCGTATAAGAGGGAATTAGAGGGTGTGCAGCGTGATCTCGCTTTCCAACTCTTATTTGCTGATTATTCAGAACGTCACGAACCCGGCGGTCACTCGCTCAGCGGCCCCAAAAAGAATAAAAGTACACATTCGCCCCATCCTTCCTTTACTTTCACTGAGCATCATATCTGGCATGGTTATGTTAAATAGTGTATTGATGGTAGAACCCAGAAAATCAGTATATTCATCGAACAATATCTTGTATTTAGATGCAGCTGTCAGTGGAGCAAACCAACCCTCCGTTTCTCATCCAGGTATCGTTGAAATTTGATATTCGGTCATTTCTTATTCTTACAACTCAATGAAAAGCTCTATAAATTAATTTTGAGTAACATAAATAATCTTTCAATAAAAATATAAAATCATCAAAAAATTTCTGTGTTCACAACACTTTCTAATGAAATTAGTTGGCATTCTATTTTTAGATGGATCACCAGCGTCACTTGGTTCGCATGGAAGTAAGCCATTCCTCATTATATTATCAATCTAAAGATTTAAAGCTTTCACAGTTCATATAATAACAACAAATTTTTGGAAGAAACTGTGTCAAATTTCAATTAAATTTGACACAATTTTTTTCAAAAATTTGTTAGTTAATATTCAATCTATTAATTCATTTTTTTCAATGGAATGTCCTCCACATATTTATGCTGACTTCTGGTTTTGATATTAGGTGAAAGCCATGACGGAGGACAAACACCAGGCGGGAAACAAGAAGGTAAGCCATCGATGAAATTTAATGCTGCAAATCTTTCCCATGCTTGTGTTCTTGGGTGATTTTTTAGTGATAACTTTTGAGTGGTTTTTATTTCATGCTGCCCTACAAGAGTTGTGAGACTTTTCTGAGTTTTTCTTGATGTCCTTAGACATGTTCGAATTAGATTTCACCAGAGTTTTGAGAAGTCATTTGGGACTTTTTTGCCGCTTTATTGTTCCAGTTTCTTTACTTCAATTAAAGAAATTTAAAAATTACTTAATCAATTTGTCAATTTCCTGAGTAGTTTTTTTATTATAATTAAAATAAATGTAAAGAGCTCATCTCTAATCTAATTTAATTGTAGCTATTTAAAATTTGAAGGCCCAAAGAATTAAATTATAATACTACGCAAACGCTAAAATGGAGAGTTTTTATTTTAACTTTAAAAACAAAATTTTGTCAGAACAAATATTTATTTATATTCAAGGAAAAATTTAATAGATATGTTATTTGTGATTAAACAATTATAAAGGAGATTAGTTTCTTGTTAGTATAAAAATCAAACTAAAATAATAAAAAATTAACATTCTAGGTGCATGTCTTTGGATTGAGCAAGATATAAAAAATGACAAACAAATAAATAGAAGACAAAATCAAATGATTATACCTTTCTCAGGGATGTCTCTTTTTAGCTGGAATTCAAGTTTCGATTGGTCTAAATGTAGTTGCAAAGAGTTTTGATCAATGTCGCATAGTCATTTCAATGGCATTTCCCCTTACACTATGGATGATGGATTTTATAATGTTTGATGCTTAATGAATTATGACCTTAGGATTTGGTAGAGCTTCAGTGCATTGGTTGGTCATGTTGGAATGAGGAGGAAGCCCTCCAATTTATAGACTTGGATGACAAATATGAGTCATTGGATAAAATGGAAGATTAATGGATGAAGATCAAGCCTCTAACCTCAAAAAAAGAGGGAAATAGAGTGTGTAAAAGGGAAAGATGAAGTGTGGAAGAAAGGATTGAGTGTGAAAGGAAATGTAAGAGAATTTCATAAATCTTGCTCACACGCTATCCAATTCTATTCAAATGCCTTAGGAAAGAGAAAGATTTAATGAATTTTTAATTGACAAGTTGTGTGATGAGGATATTAGGAAATATTTGATTTTCAAATATTTATGACATGTGCATTCCGTGTGACCTCATTTTAAAAAGAATTTTAATTAGCCTAATCAAGCAATCAGTTAATTAAACTAATTTTATCCTTAAATTTATAGTCTCATTTGCAAGGTTTCATTCACTTGGTTTAATATGCCTAGTGAAACATTTGCAAGAATGAGACTAATTTTAAGATGTTGATGATAGATTAGATGTTTCAAAGATGATGTTAATGTGGACTAGTTAAAATCCACACAAAGTATCTTATTTTAGGTGCCTATATTTTACCCATCTATGACAAGGCATTGCGAGACATGATGAAGGGAGTAACGAATTTTCAAAGAAAGAAGAAGCCGAAAAAATATGGACGAAAAAAATTAGATGATGATGACAAAAAAATGTGATGAATGATGCCCCCTCGAGAGGGCATGCAAGAATGAAGGACATAGATGGGCTCTCCAAAAAGAGAGGAAGAAGTTAGAATAGAAGAATCAATGGGTGGGTGATGTAGAAGAGGGTTGGGGTGTTGGATGATGATTAACCAGTGGATGAGATTAACTCACTTGAGCTAATTTTAAACTCCCTTGTCTAGATTTCAACTCAAATTCACAAAATATTTGATTTTTCTTGTGCAAATATTCTATCAAATATTTATCGTTATGTTCATCAATCTAAAATTCTGGTTATAGACAATATAGAACAATTCGAGTGAAGATTATATAATTACTCACATTTGCTATTCAATATTCAATGAATACATTTGGGTAATTTGCCAAACAATTTACAACATACAATGAAATGATTCCAACTGAAACTAAGAATACCCAAATGTATGTTAACTTCAAAATTGCTAAAATAAATTTTGTATTACAAGGTACATACCAAAAGGAGTTCAAACACCCATGTTATATGACAAATTATCCCATAAAGGGCTACACCCAAAAAAAAGATTGAATAATGAACAAATAAGGGCTACAACTATTCCAAGGAGATACTGCTTGTAACATCAAGATAATATACAATATTAAACTCCATAGAAAGCACCGAAAACCATAGTGAAGACCCGCAATTTTTTAGCAACTATGATACTTCTTTGAAAGCCTCCAAAATTGCTTAACTTCTAACAATAGATCTCCTTCAAATGTTGCGTCTCATTCAAGAATTCAGTTCCAAAAATAAAAAGAATACTATTTAACACAAAGTTTGAAACCTGTTTCAATATATCTACCTACAAACTCTGAATGAAACTGCCTAGGTTGGTTGAATGGGTTTTCGTCCACGCAACCAATCTTTTAATATGCAATAAATATGCACACCTGTGAATCTTAAATGAATCCACCAAGGATTGGCTAGGTGGGTTTTCATCCATGAAACCAGTATTCCCAAGGGTCTTCATCCTAGGGTTTCAAAGAACCAAAGGTTCTAACTCTCCAAGAGACTTCAAAAAAATATCAAAACAAGAATAATTGAAATGAACCCCCACAACCTCATTTTATAACACCCTAGGAACTTTCCAAAAGTTATATTTAAAAATTACATTTTAAATAAACTTTTCCACACTTAATAAAATGATTTTATAATGTTTTATTTTTCGGGCTCCAACATAAATATTTTATAATAAAACTTAATTTCCACATAAGTGACTTTTATTTTATAAATTACTTATGAACCCATAAGACACTTAATGTTTACCTTTATAAATAATTAATATAAGTTGTCTTTTAATTAACCCCTTGACAACCTAAATATTAATTATTTAATATTTTGATCATTTTTCTACATTTACCCAAAGTTGTGGAGACTGCAAAAATAGCCTAATAGTGAATTTGAAGATGTCGACAAACTCAAAAGCTTATTGGAGATCCAATTTAATGAAAATTAATACTTTAAAAAAATAGTAAGCTTCTCCAAGAAATGTGGAGAGCTCCTAGAAGGTTGAAATTGCACTTGGAAAGTACCATTAGACATATTTTGATCTCTTAAACTAACTGTTGCTATCAGAATCCCTACCTAATAATAATGTCTCACTTCAAGATTCTTGGGATCTTCTAAGAATGTTGAAAAGCACTGAAAAGGGACATTACACTAATGCTTACACACATTGATGTTTGATGATGATGGATTGAATTTGCCCTAGGTAGGGCAGAATTGGGAAGGATGCATCCCAAGATAAACTACACACCTTAACTTGCCCTAAATAGGTTGAAAGCTATAGTTTAACTTGCCTCAAGTAGAGTATATTAGAGAATGCCTTATCCCAATAATGAGCTACACATTTTGACTTGCCCCAAACATGGTGAAAGCTATGATCTTGGATTGGACATGACTGATTGATGGTTTGCCCTAAATAAGACATATTTGATCAATGATGAGAGTAATTGATTGGTAAGGATAGATCAATAATTTAACCTATTGCATAGATTAACTTGATGAGGTGATCACGTTGATGGATGATAAGAAGTTGATAGATTGACAAAAGCATATGTGCAAATAGTATAAAAACTTATCAGAGAATGAATCCACAAAAAAATAACACATAAAGATGCCCCGACGTGATGAAAATAATGACCGAAGAAGGATGTGATTAAATTTGGAGAGAATTGGATAAATTCTAGATGAGAAGAGGATTTGTTAGTGAGAATAAATGGATAATGGAAATAAGGGTGATGGTGGTTGAGCCAACCTCAAAAATATCATGTGATTAAGTGTTGCCTACATAATCTAAATAGACTTCAGGGCAATATAGTTCTACTTAAAAGGGAAGAATGTGACGATAGAAAAAGATGATGAAAATAAAAATAATGGTGGTTGAGTTGATCTCATAAACTCCATGTGACTGAGTGTCACCTACATAGTCCAAATAGACCTTAGGTCAATGTAGTTCTCCTTATAAAAGAAAAAATGATAGAAAAAATGAGAAATAAAATAGATGATGATCCAATTTAGTTGAAAATGGATGAGATTGTTTGATTTGATAATAGATTATTTTGTAAAGAGATAAATTAATGTTGTAGCTTGCATACACATATTTTTAAACTTGATTCCCAATGTAGCACAAAATGGTATGTGCCATGATATAAAACACCGTGATGACTTGGTCACAATGTGTGTAATGACTAACCCCTTATCCAATAGACAAATGACACAAACATACCATGATATGAAAAAATCATGCTGACATAGTTGTCCTACGCTGATAGATGGACTTAAGTACAAGTGCAAGGAATCACCATGATATGGAAAAACCATGAAAATCCCATTGATGCATATGGAATGAGTCAAGACACATCATGGAAAAAAACAAACAATTCTAACAAACAAACCCACACAAAATTGAAAATAAAATCAACAAAAAGGATCTTGTCATTAATCAAGTCAAAATCCACGTGTGAAGGATCAATGATAGGATACTTGGATGGTGCCCCCAAACAAGGATACATGCAAGGGGACAATTTGGTAATAAGACCCCAAAATAAATTGCATGCTTTGATTTGCCCTAAATAAGGTGAAAGCTATGAATTGAAATTGGATCGATGATTTGAATTGCCCCAAATAGGGTGAATTTGGGAAGGACACATTTGAATGCTAGTTGAAATGATTTTATTAAGGAGCTTGAATGAATTTAAGACAAGACAAATTTTTTTGGATCTTGTGGCTTTATATCTCTTCAAGAGATTTTTAGCCTTTTTTGAATTTTTTGATTTTGTGATTTTTCTAATGTTTTTAAAAATTTTAAATTATTTGATGTTTTTGGATTTTTTGATGTTTTGATATTTTTAGATTTTTGAAACAAGTATGTACATTAGTCACTAGCAAATGACAAACCTATTCTAGCATTGGAATGGGATATGATAACAAATGAAACAGATTCAAAATTTGATTTGGGTGATAATAGATGATTATGGAAATGAATTAGGGAACTTTAAAGACCATGTCACATGGGAACCAAGTGTCTAGTCATCAATGTACCATTTGGATGATATGCCAAGATAGTTTTAAAAAAAGTCTGAAGAATTCTTCCACTTTGTTATCAAGGTCAAAATGAGAAGAATGGATGTGTAACATCCCCACTGAAATCTACTTAGAAATATGTGATTTGTTTTTAAAAAATAAACACATAAAAAAATAGATTACATCCCAAGAATCTAACATAGATTATATGAAGTACACATGCATTATAATGGCAAACAAATCATATTACATCATAAATCATAGATCTTTAACATCATGAGAGTATGTCAAAATGAAAATATAGAAAGTAATTATAATATCTCAACCACAACTGATATGATTATACAGTCACCATTGTCAATGTGCAATAATAAATAATTACAACTCTTCATGACAATTTTCAATAATAGATAGAATATAATACAATGTACAAACAAGATACATGGCTCCTCCAGAGCATAGTTCCTAAATTTCAAGTATCTATGACAATTTCAAGTGTCATCTCGATAAATAGTACTGTTGTGGAGAAGAAAAGCATTATCCAAGCACTTTTTCACACTAACCATGGACCAACAATCCCCTGCATTAATCCCATTAGGAAATGGCATTCCCTTCATAGATGAGTAAATAATGACAATGTGGGAATTCATAAAGACAAACAAGTACCTGTGTGCCATATGATTTCTAAACAAAACTAAACATGTAGTGTATAATAGAAAACTCGATCTATTGCAAGATATCACACATACATGTAAATCATATTCATGAAATGATAATATCTCACTAAACATACTTTGTCCAAAGCTTTAAAAATAGTACTATAAAAGTGATCTATAGATCAATCAAATTCATACACACCATTTGATTGGACTGCCTTCATCTGAAATTGTAATGCTAGTAAGCTAGTGAAGTCCATCTCATTCCTTACTCTGCATTATCAATGCAAATTGGTCAAATAAAATTCAACCACAAGATTCACATTATTTACATCCTACTAACAAATACATCACATGACATGCTAAACATATGAGTAACCATAACATATATTTATTCTGTCAACATATAGATGAATCTTATATTATTTTCTATCCTATACTAGAAATAATGTCTATAGTTTATACCACCTGGGTAAATATATAATTAAATACAAAGTTTAAATAATACAATTTTTTTTCAGTATAACTACACCCTATAATAACTCATATTATCATAGTCTAGTGTTTATATGCATAACTACTAAGAACCGAAATCAAGTTAATGAAGTAGTTACAATTTCATAGAAATCTAAGATTTTATTTGACCAACCAAGTATAAACAAGCAATTTCTCAAGTCATACAAAAAATAAAATACACATTGTTATATGCTTAGAGTCATATTTTCATACCCTTGTAAAGTTGTAATATGTATATTTCTTTAATATGGTTTTATAATCCAAGTACACACCCTAAGGTACTAATATATACTACTAGACATGTTTACACCCATTTTGAATTTTTTTTGGTTAATAATCATAAATACATAACTTGTTATGATGTCAAATTTCATGTGATGGGTTTCATATAACAATACATTGCAAGGTTATCTTATAATACCATAATTATTATATTTACCTAAGGCACTATTACTTCCAATTAAGAAAGTTTATAATAAAATGTATGTTATTTCCACTTAATTGTAAATCAACCCTCAATGACATTATAAATGGAACAATCTACTATGGTTTTAGGCAAATCAAATATGATTTCTAATATATAATAACATCATCTATTTTATTAAAGTCTACTTTTTTGTAAAAAAAGGCTTCCAAGTACATTCAACTAATTAAAGCTTCCTAATCAAATATTAGCATCTAATGTTTCATCTTAAAAGGCAACATCATATTGCTATCAAAGTTTATGTGATAATCAGTTCATACTATATAAAATTATGACACTATGGAAAACATCTCACACCCATGTATATGTTTTAAGTGTTAATTTTTGGTAGACAAAATAATACACACTTTAGGAGTTTTCTAGGATTAAATCGAGTTATTGTTTCCTACCTATACTGATGCTAGCTGAATAATTATACTCAACTAAGTATCCATACAACTAAACACCTATTTATTTCCAATGATCCATGATTATATCACACTGAATATATTTATTATAGTCGATTCAACTATACAAGAAATTAAAAACAACAATCTCAATAAAAGGTAAAGACGTGATAATAATTATCTAATGGCTTACTATAGTGAATTCATTTGGTAATTTAGATAGTAAAGACACCATTAGCTTAATGCCAAAACAATTACTACAACAACGACATGGTAATTATGCAATATTATCACCTTACAAGAAATAGTATAGTGATTTAATCAGGGTGCACATTTTTTCTTAATATATCAGATCATTAAGAGAAGTATAATCATGCTGTAACATTGTATAGATTTATACGATGTAACTCATTTAGTATGCTTTCTTTTAATAATAAATATGTATACTTTCTACATGTACTAAGTATTCTACAACAAAATCCTTAAAAAATATACGACTTATGTCAATACCTCATATTAAGATTTAACACATCCTTCTATGCCCTTTTGGTTCCAGATACAAGTTTTCAAGTCAACTTCCTATTCTAGTTGATGCCCAAGATAATTGTAGAAATCTAACAATATTATTAAGCTAAAAAATTAAATAAGGTGACTTTAATCTAATCTTGTTGTCTACTCCAACAAAACATTATGCCTTCCCAAAATTCTAAAACCAAACAATGCTTTAATTTTTTTTACATAATTGGTAACCTATGAGTTGCAATGCCCAACAACATATGACATATTTTTATTAATTATTTACCAGGCTTCCTTATTTTGATATGATAATTTGGTTTACTGTAGGTGTATGTGTATAAATAGGACCACACTTGATATCTGCTTTCAATTAGTTGGGTTATAGAGAAACAAATTTGAAAAGAATAATTGCAATTATCTCTTATATATTTTCACTATAAGTTAATGACATTTCATTTACTACCTCCTAATTCCTAGATTTTAAGAATGTAAATTGATTTCCTAATTAAATCAATGTTTGTGCTTATTTTAGTAATCCCTATAGAGAGACGTATGGTTCAACACATCCATGGTACACACACACACACACACACACACACACACACACACACACACACACACACACACACACACACACAACCAATTTTTGCATTCCATGGGAAAATTTATAGATAATTCATGGCTTAAATGTATTGAAAATAGAATGTACAAATACTCTAAACACAAATAATACATCAGAATGTAATTATATACATTGAGAATTAATTATAAATTTAAAATACAACACCTACTTGGTAAATTTATTATAGATTCTCTATGCTCTTTTTCAATACTGCATCCCTTACTTCTTCCCTTGATCTTTTCTTTTCCAAAAGCATAAGATGATAACTTTTTATAACTTCCCTATGTAAAATAGGTGCAACTCTTCTTTTCTAGATTTTTGTTTTTGTTATTTTAATATATTTAATTCTTTTTAGATTTTCTAATTTTTAATTTTTTTCTTTCTTTTTATATGTTTTATTATCTTTTCTATTTTTCATCTTTTTCAATGAAATTTTTATTTTTTAATATATTTTAATATGGAATGCTAAAATTCCATAATTTTATTAAATTAATTTAGCATCCAAATATTCTATATCAATTTTAAAATTTACAAATAACCCATATTTTAAATTTACTTTTACAAAAATTGTTCCTACCATCATTAATAACAAAACGTACCAAACATGCAAAAGAATTCATTATGATATTTTACTTACTCCAGCAAACCACATAAAACAACACTCTAAGCAAGTAATAAACACATCATAAGCAACTATTTTTTATGCATTTTAACCATATGCTAACTACTATGGTGTGCAAAGAGTTTTGTCAGATCTCTATTGACCTTCAACGTTTCCATCTATGTCACCCTCTTCAATGATGCTCTCCTTCCAGTACACTTTGAGGGATGAGTTCTCCTGCATCCATCTTACAACACACAGGTAGTTAGATCATATCACATGATAACATATAATAATAAATATAACTAAAATAATACATTAATATGCTCAAAATGTAAATGCATACATTTATCAACTCATAGTAAGAAATCATGTATCATTATGTATCTAAGTAATATTCTAGTATCCCATAATAGCATAAATGTCAAACTTAGTCAGAAATATAAAAAATGTCATATGTGTCCACTATAAATATTCATGAATAGTCAATTACTTTGTTTAACAAAGAATCAAGATGCAACATCCTTCTCCCCTAAAACTAGTCATCATTTCGGAGGACTCTTATTCAAATATATGTTCTAAAATAAAAATACTGTTTAACTAAAAATAACAGTGTAATAGTATCTAATCAAACAAATAAATGTAAAAAAACTTTTAAAAATTTGATCATAATCCTCTCATGTAACACTATCCTCAGAGTATTGGTCCTATTGGACTTTATATTGTGACATCTTTCTATTATGCAAATAAAGTTTGTATGTGTCAATTACCTTGATTAGTTCTTTTGTGACCACCTCAAGATTCAAAACTTGCAAAGCATTCCAATCCAACATATGCATATGATCAACCATATATTTATTACGATATGAAACATGGAAGACATTATGTAAAAGAGTTAGGGCTAGTGACAAAACAAGCCTATATGCTATGGGATTGACCACTTCTAACACCTCGAAGGGTCCCACATATCTCTGTGAAAATTTTGCAAACTTTTCAAATTTAATCAAGGTCTTTTGTGGCTTAACCTGTAAAAACACTTTATCACCTATTACAAAGTGTATTTCTATCCTCTTCAAATCTACATAACTCTTTTATCTATTATTGGCCTCAACCAATCTCTACCTGATTAGTCTAAATTTTTATTCCATCTCTAAGAGCATCTCATGTTCGAAGACTACCCTCTCCTCTAACTTGTCCCAACTAATAGATGTCATGCACCTTCTCTTGTAAAGTGCCTCAAATAGAGCCATCTTCAACGCTGATTGGTATGAGTTGCTATATGGAAACTCAACTAATGTAAGATAATCTTCCCACATATACTACTGATTCATGCAATACATTCATAGAAGATCCTCAAGCATTTGATTAACTTTCTTAGTTTGTCTATTAGTCTCTGGATGGTAAGTTGTACTTAAATTAAGATTCATAATCAATGTTGAATTTAAAGTCATCCAAAACCTTGAAGTCATCTTTAGATCATGATCCAAAATCATCTTGTCTAAAAAACCATGTAATCTATACACTTATTTTATGAATATATTTGTAAGGGTAGGTGCATCATTTGTCAAATTGCTTGATATGAAGTGAGCCACCTTGGTTAGTTTGTCATCAACTACCAAGATCATATCATGTCTATTTTGTGACATCAATAACCCTTGGACAAAGTCCATGCTGATCACCTACCATTTTCATTTCGGGATATCATATGGATATAACAATCCAATCGGATGCACATGCTCAGCTTTCACTCGCTGACATTCTAGACAACATGACACATAATCAATTATATCTTTCTTAATTTTTTTCCATAAATACAATGGTCTAAGCTCTATCATGAACTTGGTTACACCTAGATGTCTCAAATAAAGGGCATTGTGTAATTCCTTTAGTGCTGTCATTTGTAGATTTTCTTGATTTATCACATACATCCATCCATTGTAAAGTAATAAACCATTACTATCTAAACTTAATCCTTTGTACCAAATATTTTGATCATTCTCTAACAATGATTTACTAACTTGATCATAAAATTCATCTCTTAAAGAGAACTCAATCACCTAATCCCTGGAAGTGCTCTTGATAGTATCTATAACTTCTATGTACTTTCTGTGACTAAGAGCATCAACTACTCTATTTTTCTTGCCTTTGATATAATTAATATTAAAATTTTAATCAAACAAAAACTCAAGCCAATGCCTTTGATGGGAATTGAAATTAGGTTGGGTGAAAATATACTTGAATTCCAAGTTATCTATGTTGAGCTCAAAAGGTTTTCCCAATAAGTAATTCTACCACACTTGCAAAGTGTGAACAATCACTGCAAGATCGAAATCATGAGGGGCATAATTCATCTCATATGGATTCATCTTTCATGACTCATAAGACACCACTTCACCATCCTACATATGAACACCACCTAGTCCATCCCCTAATGCGTCCATGACCACTGAAAATTAACCATTGAGGTCAGGAACTCTCAACACTGGTGCTAATGTAAGATTTATTTTCAACTCCTAAAAAGCTAATTCACACTTCTCTAACCAAACAAATCTATGATTTTTCCATTGCAAGGAAGTAATTAGATTGACTATCTTGGAAAAGTTCAGAATGATCTTCTTATAGTAGCCTGCTAACCCCATGAAGCTCCTAACCTCATACAAATTCTTCAGTGTTGGCCATTCCATAATGGCTCTAATCTTTCTTGGATCTACTGAGATACTATCTATAAAGATAATGTGTCCCAAATAATGGATTTTTTCTTTAAAAAATGCACACTTGGATAACTTGACATATAGCTTGTGTTTTCACAACTATTGCAGAACAAGTCCCAAATGTTGAAGGTGCTCCTTTTCATTCTTTGAATAGATAAGAATGTCATCCAAAAAAACTAGCACAAAGTGATCAAGGTAATCTCTAAATACACTATTCATGAGATTCATGAATGTTGTTGGAGCATTAGTTAGTCCAAATGGTAACACAGTAAACTCATGGTGCTCGTATCAAATTCTGAACATTGTTTTCAAAATGTCATCATCTCGAATCCTCAAGTGATGGTATTCCACTTAAAGATCAATCTTATAAAATACTATTGCTCCTTGCATTTGATCAAAAAGATCATCTATATGACATAACAAATACCTATTTTTTATAGTGTCCTTCAACATTATGTAATCAATGCATAAATAAATGGTACCATCCTTCTTCTTGACAAAGACAACCAGTGCACTCCATGGTGACACACTTAATTTGATCAACCTCTTAACTAACAATTTCTGAAGTTGAGCCTTTAGTTCAAATAACTCAGTGGTTATCATCTTGTATGGTGCCTTAGAATATGGTTTTGAAATAGGTATAATGTTGATAAAAAAAATTGAACTCATGTCTAGGAGGCAAACCTGGCAACTCTTCTAAGAACACATCATGAAGTTCTCTAAGAAATAGATAATATTTGAGATATGGTTCCTTAGGTTCCTCCATTTCATTTATCTTGCTGATAAATACCTGACACCCTTTTCTCTGAGCCTTTTTAAGTTGCATAGCTGAAATCTATATCAGATTCAACTCTCTTATCTCTTTGAATTTGTGTTTGATTTTTGAAATCATCAAAAAATTCAACTTTCTTCAGGTAACAATCAACCTTGGCTTTATGTTTTTAAAGTCAATTAACTTCTAAGATCACATCATATGATCCTAGAGGTATTACATACAAATCCAAAACTATTATGAATTTGGGCAACCTAAACTTTGCTTCGACTAAACAACTATCAACCATGACTTTTGAGTCATTCTTGTACTATATTGACCATGCATTTGTCATAACCCCAACACTTTTAGTAAACTCACTAAGAATCCTAAGATATATAAAATAGTTAGTGGCTCCTTTATCTATTAAAATGGAATCTGGATGGTCAAACAAAGTACCTAATAACTTAATAGGTAATGCCTGATATTTGACCTATCAATTATTGACTATTGCATGAATCCACTTCTAAAAACTGCCCTACTAAGGATTAAGGTTTTTACCCTTTGACTTATTCTGTGAATAATCACGAGCATAATGATCCTCTTTGCAAATGAAACATCCGCCTAGTGGTCATTTCTTGACATCTTGTTGGTTTCCCTTGAAACCATCTTTGGATTCATTACCCTATTTCTTGTTCCCCAAACCATTGTTGAACTTGGAATTATAGTTCTTAAACTATTTCTTGGAGTCTCCACTCCTCTGTTTCTAATTCTTCTTCTTGAAGGTTGACTTAGAATTTTTAAACCTTTTCTTGCACTTGTCCTTAGCTTGCGAAAGAGACTTCAACTTCTGCTCCTATTTGATCACCTTCTTGAATACATGGTCCATGGTAAAAGGTCCATGAACATCTACCTCTCCACCAATCTGAGGCCTCAAATCCATGATAAAGTTTCCTATCCTAAACCACTCATCTCCCTGATACTGAAGTACATACTTCAACAGTTTAGTGAACTGCTCCAAGTGCTTGTTCACCAACATATCACCCTCATTTAGATTCTAAAATTCTATGATCTTCTAATCAAAATAAAGTTGCGAGAGCCACCATGATCTAAATAAAGCCACACATTGATCCCAGGTGGTGGTGGTTGAATTCAAATTCATTTCTAACCTTTTGTTATCCCACTATGTAGCTACCTCACTAGCTAACTGGTATGCTCCCCAAACCACCTTGGTGACTTTGGAGTAGTTTCAAATTTTAAAATACTTCATCTCTGTTAGCCATGCCTCAGCTCCATCACCTAGAATAGCCCCATCAAACTTAGGTGGGTTCATCTTCTTCATGTCTCTAGCTAACTCCATAGCAACCTGAGCTCTAGCATCTTGAGGATTTTTCTACTCAGCTGGGTACTTGTCAAGTTCATCCTACTATTCTTATTTCTCATGACCATGAACCACCTACTCCAAAGCTATAATTCAATCTCTCATCTCGTTCATAGCTATGATAATTTGATCCATCTTTGTTGACTACTCAGCAACAAATTGACTAGGATCAAATGGAGGGTTGCTGTCATTAGCATTCAAAGGACCCTCTCTAAAAACACTCACTTTCATAATCCTTCTTTCTATCAATAAAAGGATATGAAAATATTAGTAGACTCACTAGGTCCTAGAGTTTGAGCCGTAGCTCGGATACCACATGTAACATCCCCTCTAAGATCTACCTAAAAATACATGATTTAGAAAAAAATAAACACATATATCAAAATAGATTACATCTTAAAAATATAATAGAGATTATATAAAGTACACATGCATGATAATGACAAATAGAGCATATTACATCATAAATCACAGAGCTTTAACATCATGAGAGTATGTCAAAATGCAAATATAAAAAGGAATTATCATATCTCAACCACGACTGATAAAATTATACAGTCACCACTGTCAATATGTAATAATAAATAATTACAACTCTTCATGACAATTTTCAATAATAGGTACAATATAATACAATTTACAAATAAGATACATGGTTCCTCCATAGCATAGTTGTCAAGCTTCAAGTATCTATGACAATCTCAAGTGTCATCTTGATAAGTAGCACTGTTGTGGGGAAGGGATAGCATCATCCAAACACTTTTCTATATCAATCATAGACCAATTATCTCCCATACTAATCCCATTAGAAAACAACCATTCTTTCACATATAAGTGGATAGTGACGGTTTGAGAATCCCAAGAGACAAGCAAGTACCCATGTGTTGTATGATTTCTAAACTAAAATAAATATGTAGTGTATCATAAAAAACTTGATCTATTACAAGATATCTCACATACATGTAAATCATACTCATGAAATGATAATGCCTCACTAAACATACTTTGATAAAAATTTTAAGAGTAGCAATATAAAAATGATTTATATATCAATCAAATTCATACACACCACTTGATCGGACTGCCTTCATCTGGCATTGTACTGCTAGTAAGTTAGTGAAGTCCATCTCACTCTTTACTCTATATTAACAATACAGTTTGGTTAAATACAATTCAACCACAAAATTCACATTATTTACATACTACTAGAACATACAACACATGACATACTAAACATAGGAGTAACCACAACATATGTTTATTCTATCAACATATAAATGAATCTTACATTATTTTTTATCCCATATTAGAAATAATGTCTACAATTTATATCACTCAGGTAAATAAACAATTAAATGCAAAGTTTAAATAATACAATTTATTATCAATTTAACTAAACCTATGATAACCCATATTGCCATAATCTAGTATTTATATGCATAACTACTAAGAACCAAAATTAAGCTAACAAAGTAGTTACAGTTTCTTAAAAATTTAAGCTTTTATTCAACCAACCTGGTATAAACAATCAATTTCTTAATTCATACAAAACATAGAATATACATTGTTATATTTGTAGAGTCATATTTTCATACCCTCATAAAGCTCTAATATGTATATTTATTTAATATGGTTTTATAACCCAAGTACACACCCTAAGGTACTAATATATATTACTAGGCATGTTTACACCCATTTTTAAAAAGAATTTTATTAATAATCATAAATACATAATTTGTTATAATGTCAAATTCTATGCGACAGGTTTCATATAACAATACATCGCAAGGTTATCTCATAATACCAGAATTATTATATTTACGTAAAGCACTATTATTTCCAATTAAAAATGTTTATAATAAAATGTAGGTTATTTCCACTTAATTGTAAATCAACCTTCAATGACATTATAAATGGAACAATCTACTATGGTTTTAGGTAAATCAAATATGATTTTTACTATATAATGACATCACCTATTTTATTAAAGTTTGCACTTTTCTAAACAAAAGCTTTCAAGTACATCCAACTAATTAAATCTTCCTAATCAAATATTAACATTTGATGTTTCATATTAAAAGGCAAAACCATATTGCTATCAAAGTTCATATGATAATAGGTTTGTACTACATAAAATTATGACGACACTATGGAAAATGTCTCACACCATGTGTATGTTTTGAGTGTTAATTTTTGGTAGACAAAACAATACACACTTCAATAGTTTTCTAGGCTTAAACCAAGTTATTGTTTCCTACCTATAGTGATGCCAACTGAACAATTATACTTAACTGAGTATCCATACAACTAAACACCTATTTATTTCTAGCGATCCATGATTATATCGCAGGCTGAATATATTTATTATAGTCGATTCAACTATAAGGAAATTAAATACAATAATCTAAATAAAAGGTAAATACCTAATAATAAATATCTAATGACTTACTACAACCAATTCATTTGATAATTTAGACAATAAAGATGCCGTCAGCGTAATCGCCAAAACAATTACTATAGTAGCAACATGGTAATTACATAGTATTATCATCTTACAGGAAATAGTATAGCGATTTAATCACCTTGCCCATATTCTCTTAATATATTAGATCATTAAGAGAAGTATAATCAGGCTGCAACGGTTGTATAGATCTACATATTGTAACTCATTTAGTATACTTTCTTTTAATAATAAATAGGTATGCTTTCTATATATACTAAGTATTCTACATAAAAATCCTAAAACAATATACGACTTAAGTCGATACCTCAAACTGAGATTTAATATATCCCTCTATGCCCTTTTGGTCCTAGATAGAAGTTTTCAAGTCAACTTCCTATTCTAGTCGATGCCCAAGCTAATTGCAGAAATCTAACAATATTATTAAGTTGGAAAATTCAATAAGGTGACTTTAATTTAATCTTGTTGTCCACCCCAACAAAACATTATGCCTTCACAGAATTCTAAAACGAAACAACACTTTAATTTTTTTTACATAACTGGTACTTAATGAGCTGTAACGCCCAAAAATATATGGCAAATCTTTATTAATTATTTACCAAGCTTCCTTGTTTAGGTACGACAATTTTTTTTACTGTAGGTGTATGTGTATAAATAGGGTGACACTTTTGATAGCTGCCTTCAATTAGTTGGGTTATAGAGAAACAAGCTAGAAAAGAATAATTGTGATTCTCTCTTATATATTTTCATTGTAAGTTAATGAGATTTCATTTACTGCCTCTTCCTAATTCCCAAATTTTAAGATTGTAAACTACTTTCCTATTTAAATCAATACCTGTGCTTATTTTAAAGATCCCTATAAATAGATGTATGGTTCCACACACACATAGACACGCACATATATTTGGCATACTGCTGGTTTTTACATTCGACAGAAAAAATTCATATATAATTCATGGCCTAAATGTATTGAAAATAGAATATACAAATACTGTACACAATTAATTCACCAAAATGTAATTATATAAGGTGAGAATTAATTATAAATTTGAAATACAACACCTTCTTAGTAAGTCTATTGCAGATTCTCTATTCTCTTTTTCAATATTGTGTCCCTTGCTTCTTTCCCTAATCTTTTCTTCTCCAAAAGCATAAGATGATAACTTTTTCTAACTTCCATATGTAAAATAGGCAAAACTCTTCTTTTCTAGATTTTTATTTCTTTGTTTTTTTTAAATTTTAATATATTTAATATTTTTAGGTTTTCTAATTTTTAATTATTTTCTTTCTTTTTTTAATGTTTTATTGTCTTTTCTATTTTTTCATCCTTTCTAATATGATTTCTATTTTTTAATATATTATAATATGGAATGTTGAAATTCCATAATTTTATTAAATTAATTTAGAATCCAAATATATTATAGTAATTTTAAATGACAATTTCAAAATTTATAAATAACTCGTATTTTAAATTTACTTTTGCCAAAATTATTCCTACCATCATTAATAACAAAATATTTCAAACACAAAAAAAAATTTATTACAATATTTTACTTAATCCAACAAACCACATAAAGAAACACTCCAAGCAAGTAATAAACACATCATAAGCAATTATTTTTAATGTATTTCTATCATGTGGTAACTACTATGGCATATGCAAGATTTTGCTAGATCTTTGTCAACCTTTGACATTTTCATTTATGCCACCCTCTCTGATGATGCTATTCTTTGGCACTGTCTAAGGAATGAGTTCTCCTATGTCCACATCACAACACACAAATAATTAGATTATATTACATGATAACATACAATAATAAATATAACTGAAACAATACATTAATATGCTCAAAATGTAAACACATACATTAACCAACTCACAGTAATAAATCATGTATCATCATGTATCTAAGCAATATTCTACTATCTTATAATAGCATAAATCTCAATCTTTATCAAAAATATAATAAATATCATGTTCCACTATAAATATTCATGAATAGTCAATTAGTTTGCTTAGTGAGGAATTGGGATGCTACAGGATGAGCATGGATGGAAAAATAATGGACAAGGATAAGGATTTGGATAAGATACAAATGGTTCAAATGGGATGTATAAGGACTTGGATGGTTAAATTTGAATTGGATGGGGCTACCTCTAAGTGTCAAGGTACTTGCAAACAACTGATTATTTACACATAACACTAGAAACCTAGTTTTCACCATGGTAATTGCCCAATGTGCTATAGAAATGGTTTTCACTGTTGGATGAATTATTTCACTCTTTTAAATATTTTTTTATTTTTTTGGCATTTTAACTCAATGGAGGATTATGATATGCTTAAAGTTGACCCACTTTATTTTCTATCCCATACCTATTCTAGAGAGCTTCTCTATCAGGGTCTTGTTGTTGATGTCGACTTCACTGATGTCATTATGATCTTTGTTGATCATTGATTTTGCTTCCTCAAAGCTTCTAAAAAAGGTGTCTTCATAGCCTCTATGAGATAGAGTGCCACTAGGGAGGGTAAAATAGGTTAGGCATTGGATAAAAAAATCTAATTCGATAATGGGATATAGGATTCAAATGAAGAATATGATCATTGGATGGGGCTGCCTCTAAGTGTCAAGGTACTTGTAGACAATTGATTATTTACACATAACACTAGAAATCTAGTTTTCACCATGGTAGATGTCCAAGATGCTATAGAAATGGGTTTCACTGTTGGATGAATTATTTCTCTTTTAATATTTTTTTAATTTTTTTGGCATCTTAACTCAATAGAGGATTATGATATGCTTAAAGTTGACCCACTTTGATCTCTATCCCATACCTATTCTAGAGAGCTTCTCTATTAGGGTCTTGTTGTTGATGTGGACTTCATTGATGTCATTATGATCTTCGTTGATCATTGAATTTGCTTCCTCAAAGCTTCTAAAAAAAGTGTCTTCACAGCCTCTATGAAATAGAGTGCCATTAGGGAGGGTAAAGTAGGTTAGGTATTAGATAAAAAAATATGATTCGACAATGGGATATAGAATTCAAATGAAGGATATGATCATTGGAAGGGGCTGCCTCTAAGTATCAAGGTACTTGTAGACAACTGATTATTTACACATAACATTAAAAACCTATTTTTCACCATGGTAGTTGCCTAAGGTGCTATAGAAATGGTTTTCACTATTGGATGAATTATTTCTCTCTTTTTATTTTTATTTTATTTATTTATTTAGCATTTTAACTCAATGGAGGATTATGATATGCTTAAATTTGACCCACTTTGATCTCTATCCCATACCTATTCTAGAGAGCTTCTCTATTATGATCTTGTTGTTGATTTGGACTTCACTAATGTCATTATGATCTTTGTTGATCTTTTATTTTGCTTCCTCCAAGATTCTAAACAAAGTGTCTTCATAGCCTCTATGAAATAAAGTGCCACTAGGGAGGGTAAAGTAGGTTAGGTATTAGATAAAAAAATCTGATTTGACAATGGGATATAGGATTCAGATGAAGGATATGATCATGAAGGGATGTATAATTTTTGGGGGACCAAGGGAAATTAGGATTAATGGTCACACATATTTTTTTAAATTCATGATGTTCCAATCGCAACATGATTTTGAATGTTGAGGGGTGAAAGACCTCTAAATTTTTTCTCAAAAGTACCATGATATTTTTATGCTCGTTAGGCCTAATAGTTGTTGAAATCTGAATAATCTTTGGATTATCAGATATTATGATATTGATTTCAATGATGTATTCATTAAGAAATGAATAATTGATTTATTTATTTATTTGCACTTTCAAGAGGTTTTCACCAATAGGTTCTTCTTGATTGTTCTGATTTTGATTTTGACTATCATTGAGTGCCTCAAACAAAGTTTCACTAAGGGATGTTGATGTTTTATTTTGATTATCCCCTAGAACCTCGAATAAGGTTTTACTAAGGGATGTTGAGTTTTTACTTTAACTTGCCCCTAGTGCCTTAAATAATGTTTCACTAAGGAACTTTGATTTTTTATTTTGAATGTTGCTTTGTATCCCTCTAAATTATGCAACTGATATGTCTCTATGGAATAATTCCAATGATGTGTGATTCTATCAGTACCAATCAATAGGTGTGAGAGATTGGATGTCAAGATAAGGGATATCATGGTTAATGTGAAAAGGATGAGTGATATCAATGAAAAGATTAAACACTACAAATCCTCATAGAGGCTATTAGGATAACTTATTTTGACGCTGAAAGAAACTTCTTCAAAAACCATGAAAGGATCACTGATGTATTCAGACTAATATTTTGTAAGTGTGTAGCTAATGTCATAAGATCTTGATTCCGATTTTGATGCAAATTCTGATGGTAAATTTGATTCTGATTTTGATGCAAATTCTGATGGTAAATCTGATTCTGATTTTGATACTAATATGAAACTTAATACTGAAACTAATTTTGATTATAAATATGATTCAACTATGGATTGATTTGGATGTGGCCACAAGGAGGGTTTGTTGGATTGTATTATCCACAAATACCTATTTCATAGTCAGATCAAAGTAACACAACATACAATGAAAACACAAGATAGAAACACTCCAATGTTTTATTCATTTATTTCTCAATATAACATGGAGACATTACATTCACACACTTCCTAACTCAATTATATGAATCTCGTAGATATATTTCTACCCTACTTAGCTAGTATGACCATATTCTTATGCACTCTTAGGCACACTAACACCCATCCCCTACTCACTAAGAGCTATAATGCTTTTTTAATTCCAAGTGCAACACATTCTATTCCACTTGAACCCCATTTATCAAATTAGAGTATACTTATGTAATGGGGGGAACCCCTTCACATGATATTTTCTTTACATTATATTGGTCAAGGAGGATACAAGGAAGGGATAACATCAAAAGGCTCAAATTTTCACAAAAATGTGACATATGTATGCATTATAACATTAGTTTAGAGAAAATCAAACTATTTTGGTAAATATTTTTATATGGAAATGGATTCATTATTTTTCTCAAACATTCTGACATGTTATGCATTTACAAACCCAACATTTTAACAAGTCGTTGATCACAACTTCTTGTAAGGAACACATCCAAGAAGCGGTAGATGAAATTACTTCATTAGCACCACACATTGTAATAAGTTAGTCACCTCTAGGCATAAGTTTGTGTTTTTTATGGTAGGAACACCAATTCATACCACAATTCCTCTATATATAAAAACAAATAGCTCAGGGTTGAACCACAAGTTGGAAGAATATAGGGATATTTTTCAAACACCAAAAGAAGTGCCTACCCACCATGTAGTCAAGCATTCTCTTGATGTTATTCCTATACTACCTATAACTAATACCTATTTATACTACACATCATTTTTGAATAATGAGAATATCAAGTGATAGGTTACTAAACTTTTAGATAAGGGACATATAAGGCCCATCTCATCACCTTATGGTAGCCTAATTGTGCTTGTTTCAAATAAGGGTGGCACATCGAGGTTGTGCATCAATTATAGAGCTTTCAACAAGATCACAATGAAGAATTGATATCCTCTTTCAAGGATTGAGGACTTTTTGGACCAGCTTTGTTGTGTAAAATTATTCACCAACATTGATCTTAAGTTTGGATATTATCAAATTCCTATGAAACTCATAGACATATGGAAGATATATTTAAAGGTGAAAGAAGAATTTTATGAATGGTTAGTCATGTAATTTGGATTAAATATCACTCTAGCTACATTCATGAGAATGATAAAATACATTAGTGGACCATTCACCACTTCATTTGTTGTAGTCTATTTTGACAACATACTACTATTAATTAAAACATGGGATGAACATCTGCATCATATAGAGAAAGTGCTTGACACTTTTCAGAAGCACAAGTTGTAAACATGGGAAAATGTCTATTTTCCATGTAGGAGATACAATATATATGATATATAGTAGATGCACAAGGAATGCACATGGACTTGGCCAAGATTCAAGCCATCCAAGAATGGCCACAAAAAAAAAATCTCACAAATTCCTTAATTTACTTGGATTATAAAAAATATATAGGAGATTTGTGCTTGGTTTTTCTTATGTGAGTTATAAACTGAACCAAGTTACCAAAGGTGTTGCTAAAGAAAATTTCATTTAATCAATTGCATAAAAAACATTCGAGGAATTAAAATGCAAACTCTATTTTATACTAATACTTTCATTACCAAATATTCAAACACCATTTGAGATTGAGACCGATGCATCAAATTATGCACTTGTAGTAGTACTCACGCAATATGGTCATCCATTTTCTTACCATAGTGAAAATTTTACCACACCTATAAGAAAGTACCCAACATATGATCATGATTTTTATGTTATTATTCATGCATGTAAGCATTGGAAGCATTATATCTTGGGCAAGGAAACTATGATCCACATAGATTACAAGCCACCTTAGGTCTTGTAGACTCATAACAAGTTACTTCAAGAGAAACATCATAATGGTCCTTTTATCTTAAGCAATTTCATCTAAACATCAAGTATAAGAAGGGAAGCGATCCATTCATAGATTATTTGAGCCATTTACAAGTTAAATCTCTCATTTTATTACTTGACACATGTGGACATGAAGTTAGCACATGATCAAAATTATATCCATATAACATGCATTTTTTAGATATATATCAGAAATTTCTTTGTGGTAATTTAGTTCTAGTTTTGTATCGTGTGTTCCATATAAGGTAGAGAGATAGAAACTAATATGGTAGGGTCATTTTATTAAAAAAATTGGAAATTTTTGAGTTAAAAATAATCTTGTGATGTTACAAAAGTACTTATTTTGGCAACACCTTAGAGTAGATGTTTCTAGATATATCAAATCCCACACCATATGCACAATTACCAAATTAGGAAAAAATAAATAAGGTTTGTACACACCTTTTCTGGTTCCAACAAGAACATAATAATAAATTTCTATGGAATTTTTCTTAGTTTACACTATTACCAAGCATAATAATGATTGTGATTATGTAGTATTTGATAGATTCTCAAATATGGAAATTTTATTACCTTGTAATTAAGTAATTTCAGCTGTATAAATAACTCAATTGTATTTTCAACATGTCTATATCCAATTTGAAACCCTAGAAACTATCTTATCTGAGAGAGAGACAAGGTTCCCAAGAATTTCTTAAAATTTCTTTAGTCTATGCTAGACACAAAGTTAAACAACTCTACAATATTCCATCTACAAGCTAATGGATAGAAGGAAGTGATAAACAAGATGATAGTGCATATCCTTATAATTTATATTTCATAGAACTGACACACTTGGTTTTAAATCATACCTTTCATTCAACATAACTATAATAGAGCTTTACACAACTCTACTACACAAGACCCTTTCTAGGTCTATTTGGGTTTCTAACCTATGACACCCATTAACATATCTTATCATGTTTGGATGTCAATAAAAAACAACTCCTTCAACTCATATGGAAGTTGAAAAGTATGTTCATTTCATTGATCACATTCAATAATAACTATAGACCATTCTACAATAAGTTATTGCTAAGTAAAAACAACACCATGATAAGAATTAGACATCGCACACCTTTCATGTTACTAATCGAGTCTAGTTAAACCTATAAAAAAAATACTGATAGGACATTACCACAAGTTTCATGCACTTTGGAATGGGCCCTATGCTAACACCAATAAAGGAGGAGTGATTGATTTTGATCTTAATCTTCTTTCTTACCTTGGTTTGCATCTAGTATTCAATGTAGAACTCATGTGTCACTAATTTCCACCTTTATTAGATATTTCAGATGTGATAGAGATTCTTCAACAAACTGAGATCAATACAAAATGTAGCATCACTATAGAATTAGTTCAAGTCATTGGTGCCAAGGTCAAATGGATGCGTCAACAAAATATCCATCTATTCCAAATAATAAAAGCATTTCAAATGTCTTCCTAGGGAAAATGGTTTATATAAGTGTAGGTATCCAATTATTTCCACATAATTTACCTCAAGTTCATACAATGGAGACAATTTATCTTCAAAGAGGGATGACTAATCTAGGAGGATTTGGGTCACTAGATCATACCAAAATATTAAGGGTTCCTTATCTAGCCTTCCACCAACATCAACATCTTTTGCATCATGTTCAACACCCACATTTTAGTATATAATATCTAACTCTTCTTCAACATAATCACATAGTACCTGTAGTGTCATTATCGTAGCACATAGTCTATTAGTAATGGTGGTTGATGATGTCACTGTAATCATTAGTTATGATGTAGTTGTTATCAACCCTTGTAATGGTTCAACCAATGCTTTATCTCCCTGCTATAAATATTAATGTACACTTCTATTCTTTGTATATAGACAAGAAATATAAGAATGAAGTTAAGGAGTACATGGACACCATATATCTAATCTCTTACATATTGTATAGAACTTGAGATAATACAACTTTGTCATTATAGTTCTACATCAATTATTAGTTATATTCTTTGATTTTATTTTTTCTTTTTAATGCATGTTTTAGTATCTTATCATTTACAAATCACTTTTGTGGATAACCCCATTAAATTCATTTAGGTTGTCCACTGAATTTCCTCCTAGGTTGTGGATCACTTGTGATGATATTATCTTGTCCAACAATGCTCTTATTTTTTGGGATGATTTTTGGCTGGACTTACATATATTTTTGCATATAATCAACTTTATTTCTTATAAAGGATGATGCCATTCTTTTTAAAAAACCTTCGCACATTGATACTTCAAAGGATTATTTTTTCTTCATTGATGGGATTACCCCTAATTTATTCTTTGACACTTCCACACTTCTAGATATCATTGACGATCCTCATTCTTCATCATGTTTTATTGTTGTTGATATATGCCCTCCACTTGATAGGGGAATCATTTTTTCACACGTTCCATGTCCTTCTTCTGAAAGATCTTCATTGGTGGCATATTTTTTATTCTTTTACAAGATCTTTCTAGACCACTTCCACATTCTAATGTTGGAAAAGTTCTATATATATTCATATTGTCACCTTTGTACTCACTCATGGAGTGGGAAAATTATGAATTCACTTCTTTTTTTCCTTCCTTTTAAAAATGTAAAAAATGTAATTCAATGCAGGAGGACCTTCTTTAGCCTTAGGCAACCAATGGGAGATTACCTTTTCATAGGCCAATCACGAGTGCCTAGTTTCTATCTAATCATAAAATGAATCCTACCCTTAGTATTTGTATAAATAATTCTCTTTTTAACTCAATTTTAGTGAAGGGAGTAATGGAAGATTCATCTTGAGATTTTGTTGCTACATGAGAGCACCTATTTGGATATTTTATACATATATGCTACCAAATTTACATTTCTTGTTATGTTTTTATGGTATTTTATATTCTAAGAGATGAGGATTTTTATAATGAGGATCCTTTTTGTGAGAACATTCTATAGTTTCTCATTTTCTATAATTAGACATTCTGAATGGCATCACCAACCACTCATAAAAACCATCCTTGGTCTTGAATGTTGTCTTCCATTGATTCCCTTATTCAATCTAAATCATATGGTAGCCTCTTCTCAAATCAATTTTGTAAAAATATTAGCACAAACCAAGTAGTCTAAAATATCATCCATTCTATGTAATATTTAGTTGTATTTTATATGATCTTATTGATGGCTCTATAGTCCATGGATATTCTCCAATTTCCCCCTCTCTTTGGACATAAGAACTCATGATCTCCCTTTTGAACCTTGTCTCTAAAAATTCTAATATATTATTTCTCATTTCTTGTCTCTCTCACAAAGCTAACCTATAGGCAACTTGACTACAAAGCTTGGATCTTAGCAATAAATCAACTTGGTGTGTAATTCCTCATGGGGGAGGAATTGCTACTAGTAATTTTGTTGGGATTAAATCAGACTATTTTACCATAATTTTTGTACCTCTTCTAGGATTTTTTCTTTGTGTTCCCTTTCTTCTCTAGTGTATAATAGCTGTTAAACTTCTTCTTTAGTTTGTTTGTATAAAAAATTATAACCAATTACTACAAGAGATATTTTATATACCTCTTCCAATTTCCATGGTCTTAAAAGATGTTTCTTCCCTTAATTTTTTACTTCATAAGTGTTCTTTTTTTCATGACAGACTAATTTTTGGCCATATTTATAGAGCTTCCCTAACAAAAAAATACAAGCATCCATTGGTAGAACATCACATAACACTTTGTCTTTATAAAGACACATTTTGAAGGAAATAAGACAAGACTGGTCCACAAGCACACTATGATACCTTTTCAACCATGAAATATTATATGTATTTGATTTGGGAATACAAGAAAGATATAAATTTTCCACCATTTATGTACTTACTTGATTGTCATCAGATCTTCCATCTACTATCACTTTGCACACTTTGTCGTTATACTTGCATTTTGTTAAGAACACACTTTTTATCCTCCAATCAACTTCTAAGATCTCCTTTTTTCTTGATATTAAGGTGCTTTGCAACATAAAATTCACTTCAATATTTTCTTCAACTTCTTCCAATTTTGGTTCCTCCCAAGCTATCATGGATCCATTGGTAGTGTTATGGTTTTAAGGACATTCAATGGATTTAGGAGGTTTGTTTGAAATGCAACACTTCAAAGGTCTATAATATCCAAAAAAATATTCCCTCTACATCAAACTCAACTTTTAAAATCTCCTCATCTAACATAATCAAACTTTGGTTCTTTACTTTCCTTTTTCTCTTCTTCTTTTATAGATTTAGAAGAACTTCCTCTTCATCCATTTAAATTTCTAGGTCACCCCTTTTACTCACCATTTTTCACCTCCTATTCAATTTTTCCTCTACCTTCTATGCATATTAATTCTCCTCATCCATGGTGTTCACCTTGAGTAGGGATAACTTATCTTAGACTTTGGAACATAAGCCCATTTTTTCTTATTCATCATCTTCTTGTAAAAATTTCATGATTTGTAGCCTTGAAAGAATTTCTAAATATAACTTTGTATTGATAGCATGTTTTGCCTTAAAATTATATTCACTTATATATATATATATATATATATATATATATATATATATATATATATATATATATATATATATATATATATATATGGATTAAAATTATCCATCTAGTTGTGTGTGTGTGTGTGTGTAACTAGATGGATTAAAATCAATTTATAAATGCTCTACCTACTCTTTGGCTACATTCTAATTCACACACACACACACACACACACACACACACACACACACACACACACACACACACACACACACACACACACACACACACACACACATGGATTAAAATTATCCATCTAGTTATATGTGTGTGTACACACACACACACACACACACACACACACACACACATATATATACATACACACACACACACACACACACACACACACACACACACACACACACACACACACACACACATATGTATATATATATGTATATGTATATGTATATGTATATATATGGATTAAAATTAATTTATAAATGTTCTATCTACTCTTTGGCTACATTTTAATTTTCTCCTTTCCTTACCTTCCTCTTAACATTTTATAGTTTCTCACACCATAAAGCATCACGAGACTTAATTTTTTATGCTCCAAATTCAACCCTTCATAGATCCTTTTTCTCAATCCCATCCATATCAAAGTACCTTTTAAACTCTTGAATCCAATCTATGAACACTTCTAATTTTGATTCTCCCTTAAAATCAAAGATATCAATTTTAACCTGGGTTATTTTTTGGGCATAACTTCAATGAGCCTTTGTATAAGATACATTGCTCCAAATCAAGCCATTTAAACTTTTGTTTCTTTTTTTGAGTTATCAAGCATCAACCTAGACTCAATGGCCTCTAGCCTTTTGAGTAGTTGATCTTCAATAATTATCCCTGTTCTTGAATTTTTTTTGCCTCCACTTGCCTAGTTTAATTGATTTTCCCCCTTTAGGCCATTGTGTTTTGATACTAATGATGTAGCCTATAAATTATATGCTAGATAAAAGTTACAACAACTTTAATAAAATTGTTAGAAGAACCATAGAAAACATGCTATCTTATGTTAATTGGCTTATCCATCATGTATGCTCATCTTGGACAGAAAGATCTAAGTAGCATAGGGAACTAAATTAAACTATTGATGAGTCTATTTAAAACACATGCAAATACGAGTCAGTATTAATATTGACTAGTACAAGGGATTTCAATAGGTTGAATCATGGGTTGAATTTGAACATATTTTTAAAAATATTTTTGTTCGAAGACATTTAACATAAAATAGTTTTAGATATCAAATATATACGTGATCAATATGTTGAAATTTTTATACCATATAAGAAATAAAGAAGAATGACATGAAGAAAATATAAACATCAACCATTTTTAACAAATTTATAAAACTAAAAATAATATATTCAATATTTTTAATTATTCTGTAAAATAATAAAACAATTACTTTGTTATTGACTCCAACTCTTCCCTTAATACTATACATCTCTTTATTTATACTTTAATATTCTACAACAGCTATTTCATCTATCATAAAATTAACAACTATATTTTATGCATCTCTTTATTTATACTGTAATATTCTACAACTACTATTTCATCTATCATGAAATTAACAACTATATTTATTTTTAAGAGAACCCACCCTAAAAATATGTCAACCATTCAATGACATTGGTACATCATACAACATAGCCAATTCCATCTTAACAAGGTTCAACTTAACAAATTGCACGTAAGCAATAATGTGGAGATGAGACAATTTGTAGGATTTACATTTTTATGCATTTTTTTAAAAGGAAAAAAGATCATATATTTAAAGGCTTTCTTTGAATCACATGCAAGGTAATTTTTGGACATGCAGTGACATGCACTTGATAAATTATTTCAGAACTAAAACTTGATTACCGTGGGGATCACATTGATGAAACATGGATATATTGACTGGCAAGATTTCTCGCTAGGATTCATTCTTATATGTGATTATTCTTTCTCTAGGATTCATTCTTTACATTTGATTATTCTGTCTCTTTTGATTTTTCTTTTTCTTGTGTCCATCTTCTCACACATTTGTCTCCTCGACCTTTTTACCACATAGCTAAAAACCCATCTTAGAAGATTTCAGTCTTAATAGTAGTCTAAAGATTTCAGTTTTAATAGAAGAAAAAAGGAAGCTAGTCTTGAAAAAAAAATCTAAAGGGGCTCTCATAAGTTATGATTGTATGAATGTCTCTCTTAAGTTATAGTTGAGGGAATCGGAGGAGGTATTTTTGTGTGAACCCCCTTAATATGTATGAAACATGAGTGAATATTCTCATCCATTACTATATCTCGACGAGTGGACGCCTTCGAACAAATATTGTGGTACAAAGATTTCAAAAATATTGGAAATATAGGGCCCATAATCTTAAAAGTGGTCCACAATATCAATCATTTTATATTTTTATATTTCAAAAAGATCAACGTGGATAAAGATATTTAATGATTCACGTAGAATGTTAAAAACAAGAGTTCGAGTGAAAATATGAAAAAATGAATGAAAAATTAATATATTAAATTATCATAGGTAATTAAAGATGTTAAAATTTAAAGGTTAAAAAATATTTTTAAAAAAATCAAATATTATTGTTATATGATCTCTTTAATTTATATAAAAAGTATTCATTTAAATGTATATTTTCAAACTCTAAAAAATTATATATAAAGTTTGTTCATCCAAAATCTAAAAATTAATATTTGAATAAAAATTAATTTAATAAAATATATAAATAAAAAAATTTCATACAAAAATTATAGACGAATACAAATAAATTAACATATCCATCGAGAATGTCTAATAAATTAAATACAATCTTTAAAACTTCAATGAGTAAATAAACTTTTTGTAACTAAAATCTAAAGTATTCCACAATAAATCATGAACTTAAAAATAAAATTTAATAAATTTACTCTATAATACATAATTACAATGCATAGTAATCAATTTATAATAAAATTACTTATGAACCTTAAATAAAAAATACATATTTATCTCTAATATAATCATACATTATAATTTAATATCAAATCACAATATATATTAATGAATTTATATTGAAAATACTTATGAATATTAAATAAATATATATATTTATCTCTAATATTTCTAATATAATCATACATTATAATCTAATATCAAATTTTATTTAGAATGCATCTTAAATTTATATTGTAAAGATGTGAGCGATATATGTACTTTATAATAAAGTTGTGCATTGAAAAATGTAAATATTTTATTTATTTTATTAAAAAAATAAAAATATATATACTTTATAATAAAATTATGCATACCATAAAAATACAAATATTTTAATGGATAAAAATATGTGACACAAGAAGTTAAACATAAACCAAATTAATGTATAAAATTCATTGCCTTGTTGATTCAAGCACTATTAAACTTAATTGGCTATGAATATTATCAATCAAGGTATTCTATTTTATTAAAAAAAATATAATATTTAATAGATTATTTTTAAATTAGTAGAAAAAATATTCAATATCATATATTATGTAATAAAAAAAGAAGAATTTTGAATTATAAAAATGCAATTAAATAGTTGTACTCTATGTTATTAAAAAAAATTGTTTATTTTTTATAGACTCATAAATTTAAAATTATTATTATTTTTTATAAATGATTCATAAGCTTGAAATATCTAAAATAATAAAATATAGTTTTTTCATCAATATCTTTTATCACACTTTAGTTGAGGGTTATTATAGAATAACTAACTCAATGTCATTTAAAAAAATTCCTTCACAAGCTCAATGATCAAACAAATTGTAAAAACAATTTATAAATTTTTCAAATACACTCTCAAAAAATATCTTAAAGTGTATGACCTCAAAAACAAATTTATTAAAAAAACAAATTCCATCATACATCAACCAAAGAAGAGAAACATATCAAAATTGTATGAAGTCAAAAGAAAATTCACATAAACATGATTCTAACTATGTAAAATCTATATTAATTATATAAATATTTCAAGTAGAAGATTAAGAAGAGACCTCTCAATAGGAGCTATGTTTTCTATCCCAATGAATCATTGGAAAGATATTAAAGAGCTTTATTCTTTTGTCTAAGTTTCATCAATTTGAAATATAAATAATTTATCGAAAGAAAAAAACATAATTATTAAATTTTAAAATATAAGAATTCAATTAAATATGTTACAACAAATAACAAAACATTTATAAATCAAAAAATTGATTTGTTCTTTTTAAAAAAAAACATTTACTTCAGCCTAGTCTCTCACTTTGGCTCATAATACTGTTTATGCTTGAACTCCAATCTCATGAATTTCTTATTTATTTCAATCTTATTTTGATTTCCTTTTCCTTTTTTTTTTTTTTTTTTTCCATTTTACATGAGTTTTCATTGCATTTCTTATTATCTCTACTACCTTTATAGTTGGTAGATGTTTTGGGAGGAACCTTCATCAAACTTGTAGATTTCCTATTTCAATCTTACTTTGATTTCCTTTTCTTAAATATTTTTTATTTTATGTGAGTCTCCGTTGTATTTCTTATCATCTCTACCACCTCTATAGTTGGTAAATGTTTTGGGAGGAACCTTCATCGAACTTGTAAATCTCTTCTTTTCACATATTTGTATACAAACATAGAAATTCTATATTTCTCCTTATATGAGAATTCCTTGTAAGTTTATAATAGACTTAATTTATTACAAGCCTCTAAAATTTAATAAAACCTTAAAAAAAGATTAAGCGCTTTACAATGTATTAATATTCTATTTGAGAATATTCTAAAAATATTTTCATATTATGTGTGCGCTATGGCAGGTACAAATGATAAAGTGAAGTGTGGTCAGTGGATGAAAAAAGTATACGAGAGCATATCCAAGCAAAAACCTAGTAAGTAATAAAAAATCTATCCATATCAAAGAATTATAATATAATATTGTTGTTAGAATTGTAAAAAATTTATTACATATTTTTAATTATTTACATGTTATAATATCATGCAAGTTGTTATAGAGTGTTATAATTTATAGTTTCAATTATCTTTGTTCTGTTAGATTGTGTATATTCATATAGAATAAAAATCGATACATGTAAGTAGGATTAAAAATTGATGATTTTTAAAACTACTAAATTTTTTAGCAGATCTTAAATGGCTATAGGTTTAAAAATTAGTATACTATATATTTTATTTAAATATTTATTCATTAAAATATGTAAAAACATAATAAATTTTAATATTTATGAAAAGATAGACATTCAATATAAAAATTTGTTTTTAAATAATTGTAATTTACAAGTCTCTAAAATAAGGTAGTTATTAAAACTTGAAAATAAAAAAATATCAACAAATTTTCAATAGATAAATAAAATTGAATTAAAATTGTAAATCTACTTATTAGTGTTTTGTCAAATACCTCATTTGATGTTTTAATGTGGACTTACATTCACAAATTAATTAATCAAAACTATGAGTTAAAATTAAAATAGATTAGAAATTTCAGGGAGCAACAGAATATAAGTTAAATATCAAGATTAAAAAGTAATAGATAAACGCGTTACGTAAATTTTGAGAGAAAATTGATTTGTGAAATCCCATTTAATATATAATGCTATCACCTCTCTAGGCCAACAGAAAATTGAAACGTCACTTAATTTCTTCACAGATTCTATCATCTGACCATTATCGTTTCCATCTCGTGTTGCAGCCAGAATGGATATTCCCGAACCAAATTCGGAATTCGAGGATGTAACAGACACAGGTTTATATCCATTCCAAAGATTATTGTCTTCAGCAGTTGCCAAACATTGTAAATTTGTTTATTTATGTTTTTTTTAATTGTGTTTTTGTTCCCCACACATTAACATTCAGAAACCAAGATTATGAGATTGCTTCATCTCCAAACTGAAGAGAAAGCAGTTGCTGTATTCTTATGCGGTGAGAAGGACGCGGGCAAGACGATGCTTGCTGATAAAGTGTCCTCAAATCTAAAAGGAAAAAAGAAGTGGAAGCATGTCAAAATAGAAATCCCGGAGACAGAGAGGGTGCAAGAAGGATTGGTATCAGATGTTGACATAGTACCTGGTTTGCGAGCTGAAATCTTAAAGCAGTTGCCAGGAAAAGGAAATGAACAAGCGATTGAAAACGATGGAGATTGGCAAAACAAGCTCTCAGCTAGGTTAACTGCAGTTAAAAATGTGTTTATATTCATTGACAATGTCCCCAGTTCTGAAATTCTAAAAAAACTTTTGCCAATGAATATCAAGAGAGGGAATCATTTAAGAGTTCTCCTTACCATTCGGGATAAAAATGTATTATCTGCCCTGGTCAACCCTGTGTACGTAACACGTCTCCATGTTATGAAAACTCTTAGTTACAATGAAGCACTGGAGTTCTTCCACGAGGCAGTGCCAGACAAGAGTTATGAATCTGTGGTGAGAAAGATAATAAAGATATGCAAGGGCTATAAGAAGCGAATGGCAACAGTCCGGGAGTATTTGTTGAAATACTACGCCGATGATGAGTCCTTCAAAAGATTATCAGAGTGGATTAATATTAACCAGCCCGAGTTTACGGGATTGAGTGAGTATTTGAATTGTGAAGAGAAATTCCTACAGCAGTCGGCCATTGCCAAGGATGCGCTTCTGGATATTTGTTCATTTTTCAATGGTTGGGAGTGGCATGAGACAGCCTGCATTATCGACGATGACGTAATGGAAAAGCTCAAGGAGTTACAACTAGTGAACAGAGAATCGCACAAAGTATCTGTCCCTCCTTCTGTCTTGACGTATTGCCTTTCTCGGGCAAAAGGAATAAGAATTACCAGTGCCACTGAACTGCATGATGTGCTAGAAGAGAAAGAGAAAAAGGTACGTATTCACAGTAATCCATATCCATGATATTATTATTTTGCCGCCCCGACTTACACTTGTTCTTGTTTGTGGTGATAGTTGCGTGCTATAAAAGGAATCTGGCTGTTACAAAACAAGTTTCCATTCCATATATCTCCATCTCAGCTGGATGAAATGACAGACTTAAGAGTTCTTGCACTAGGCGATTGGACAATAGTGAAAGGTACTGCGTGCAAAACAAAATTTAGCCAACTCAGATATTTTCAAGTTGGAAGAGTTGCAAACCTGCCATTCAATATCACCCAAGTAGATAACCTAAGATTCTTGGACAACAATTCTCAGCATTACTTCGGAACGAGCTCAAACAAGGCGAGTCTGCATTTTTGCCTCGGCAATTCTGAAGTTGATTTTTCTAATTTACAAATAGCCAATAAGCAGCACATTCTTCATGGTTTCCCAGCTTATTTCATTCTTGTGGCTGCAGGTTCCGCCAACTCTCAGAATGTTGGGATCAAAGGGGATGGAATTAAAGCACTACCTTGATCTGAAGAACCTGCCCGAAGAATGTCAAGTTACACAGTTGGATATAGGACACAGTGATATGGAGGAACTGCCGAACGATGTTTGTGAAATATATGCTTTGCAGAAGATATTTTTGAACCAGTGTACGGATTTGAAGAGATTGCCGAAATCCTTTGGGAAACTCAAATGTCTAAAGTTACTAGATCTAAGTCATTGTGAAAAATTGATTGACTTGTCACCAAATTTTGGGTGGTTGAGGTCTCTCGAGAAGGTTAACTTTTCCTACTGCAGACATTTGAAGGATCTTCCAGACAGTATGGGCTTGTTGAGCTCTGTGAAAGAAATTGATTTTTCATATTGCAAAAGTATAGAGAAACTTCCCAAAAGCTTCGTGAAACTGTCCACATTGCGCGTTTTGAAGTTGAGAGGGTGTAGTCATTTGTTGGAACTGCCAGAAGGGTTTGAAGGCCTAGCTCTGGAAAAGCTTTGTTTGGAGTCGTGCAAGAGACTGAAAGCACTTCATCAAAGGGCTGGAGAAGCAAGTTTGTCGCAGAAGGAGGTGTCTCTGAGTTGGTGTTTAAGTGTAGTAGAGTTATCAAAGGGATTCATCAACCTCATCAAAGCCCAGGTGGAAGAACTCATCTTAGTAGATTGCATGACCTTGCAGGTGCTACCCGACGAATTCTCCACAGAATTGAGTCGTTTAAAAATCCTCAACTTGAGTGGTTGTGAAAGCCTTTTGCGCCTCCCAATGCGTTTCCACAAACTGCAATATCTGGAGAAGTTAAATTTGAGCTCATGTGAGAAACTAGAGGCGTCGTCAATTAAGCTGAGCCGCCTCTCATCGTTGAAAGAAGTGAACCTCTCTAACTGTCCTGGACTAGAGGGAAGTTGTTTGGGAAGTTTGAGCAAGATACAAAATTGGACGTATTTAGACATTCATGGCAGCCCAAAGCTGGTAGATCGATGGATCCAGTTGAACAGAGACCAAAAGAATTGTCACTTGGTGGTCACCACTGCTCGTCCTGGATTGGGATCTCGATCTTTTTCCAAATCTCTGGAGTTGGTAAGCTTTCTTATTCAACTCACAGAGACAATTTTACATAGTTCTATGTCTCACAATTATTCAGTAAAATTTAGAAAGTCATCCTTTCTGTTCAACCTGGACCAACCCATTTATGCTCTTCCTTTCTGCACTGTATTAGATTCTTAATCTGTTATTGCAGACAGAAATCCATGGGTGCTTCCTTTGTCTTTAAGACAGGCCATAATTGGGAAGAAATTGAGGTTTCGGTGGAATGCACCCAAAATTGACGCTAATTTCAACATATTTTTGTGAAATTGTCTGATTGTTTGCTTCTGCTTGCATTCATATTGCAGGACCCTTGCGTCAAAAAGGAGTTGAGGCGAGGAATATATGAGTTCTTCAACGGCAAATGGTTCTTTGTGGATGTGAATGGCGGGCAGTTTTATCCATTTAGTCTTGAGGAAGGCACTACCTTGGCTGTTATTTTTGATAATAACTACCAGAAGCAAGAGTTACAAGCGGTGGGGAAAATATTGGATGATCTCCAAGCCACTTGTAATAAGCTGCAAGTAATTCATGTTGGCATGACATGTGTGAGTGAATTGGCAATGGAGGTGGCTGGCAGGCATCGTGTTTGCAGTTGTGATAACTATGGAGCTCAGGTATTCTTTGAAAAAGCATTGTCCTCGCTTAACGACTTTGATCAGACTATCGACTACGCCATGATCATCAGTGACGTGGAGTACAGAGGAAATCATAAAGATTTTTCGGGCTGGACAAGTATTACAAATGAAAATGTAAGGTCAAGATCCATGACAATGGAATTTTCAAAAACCGAATATCTCCGACTCAAGGAACTTATTGAGAGTGATCGCAAGCGGAGCAATATAGAATTGCTCCGAGCATTGCTGCAAACAAAAGAAATAAAATTCCTAATTTCAAGCACAAGACAGGTATTGATGTTTTTATCATTAATCCTTTTACAGGGTAATGTGGCGCTAAACATATCTCACCCTGTTTTATCTTTGTTGGCTATGGACAGGTGGAAATCAAAGAGCTTGAAGGGAAATTCGTTTTCCTCTTACTCTCCTGGCTTCATAACATGGAAGCAGAATACCAGGATTTCAGTAATGTGTACGAAAGGCTCAAAATAAAGTTGTATGAAAACCCCATAGAAAACAATGTGGAGTTTGAAGTGGTATGGATTCCAATAGTAAACGAGGGCAGAGGAACACGAGCTCTTCATGCAAAGTGGGTTGAAGAAATTAAATGGCCATCCATTGCGGATCCCTGGTCAATCAATCCAATTGTAATGCATTATTTCAGGAGGCACACCGCCTTCAATAAATTACCTTTACTCATGGCCGTGTCTCCTAGAGGAATATTCCATTCTGATAATTTGATTCCCAATACAAAAAAGACAGAGGCGGAGATAAAAGAGAAGAAACTAAAAGAGGCGGAAGAATATAGGAAGGTGACAGCAGAAAGGAAGGTAAGAGAGGAGGTTGAAAAGAAAGTAAGAGAGGAGAGGATGATAGAGACAACAAAAAGATTATATGAATTTATAGAGGAGGAAGTAAAGAGGAAGGTAAGAGAGGATGATCAAAGGGAAAAGGGTGACACAGGCAGATGTTCAGAGAGCAAAGAAGAGGATGACAGAGACATCAGAGGGGCTATATGAGTTTATAAAGACGTTAGAGCAGGACCAGCAATCAGGGTACGGTTTGAACGACAATTCATCGTAGTCCCGTACAAGAACAATTTAATAATTTAGAATTCCTTAGATTGCTTCTAGCTTATTGTGGAAGCAACGTATTCTCTAGAGTTTTATATTTTTATATACAATTGTAAAATGGAACATTCTAGAGCAGGTTGGATATGAATATTTGCATTTGGTATTCTGTTAAGGTGTGGCCGTAAGTGAAGAACATAATATTTGAGAAGAACATAGCAAGCTAAGAGTGTAGTAAATTAAACAAAAATAAAAAAATTGTATGCAATAGCTTGCAATCTAATTCTGATTTCCTTGGCATGTGTAAGCTCCGTTTTTGTATATTTATATAAAGAGAGTTTTATTTTATGTATGTGCATTTCTGTTTTGTGAACAACATGTTGAAGAACATAGCACACCCTATAGTTTTCAACAAATTGGTATTACAGTAACATGTTAATTTCTTTGAGTTGATTCACCAAGCAGCGGCTTTACTCAACCTAAAATTCCTTTATTAAATGGGAAGAACTACGATTATTGGAATATTAAAATGAACAATTTGTTTTATTCACAAGACGTATGGGATTTAGTAGAAAATGGTTTCCATGGGACTCGCTGACATAGTAACATATAATTTTTTAACATATGTAAAGAAGGATTTTTTTAAAATATTGAAACACGTTACAAAATAATGAAGCTACCAAAAGGTAGCTGGAAAAAGAATACAAGAGTTGTTATATAGAATTACAACCGCTGAGCATAGAGCTGAAAGCATTATATAATCAACACCCAAAAGGCTGCCCAAACAACATTACATGAGCTGTAAAACCACACAACATTCACTGAGCTTGTTGTGTGATTGAAACTTCAACACTTGATCTTTAACTTGTTGAAACTGGGCTATAACTTTTAGCATTCTTTTTGCATAAGACTTGGAGCTGCGTAAAGAATGATTTTTAAAGATGTTGTGTACCTAAATACAACATATATTCATGTGTGTATACTTATATTTTGTGTGCTTAGAGTTAGTGAAAAAGTTAGGTCATGAGTTAGTCTTGGATTAATTAATGTTTCTAACAGTTGAATACAAAAGAAGAAAAAAATCCTTATATATATATGTGTGATAGTTACTATTGTGTGAGGGTTATTTATTACAATTAGATTTGTAGGTGCAATGTACCTTTGGGGAAGTAGGGGCTCCCATCCTTTCCATTTATCAAGATTTCATTCTATATTTTGTAATTTTATTTTTATGTTATTATTTCGAATGTAGCTAGTGGTATTAGAGTTTGACCTAGAGTAGGATGTTAATTTATTTGAGTTGATTCACCATGGCTAGTGTGAGCAACAACTTTACTCAACTTAAAATTTCTCTATTCAATGAAAATAATTATGATTATTTTAATATTAAAATGAACACTATGTTCTATTCACAAGATGTATGGGATTTAGTAGAGATTTCCCTGAACCAGCTGACACAATAACATATAATGCTTTAACACAAGCATAGAAGGATCTTCATAAAGAGAACAGGCAAAAAGATGCAAAAGCTTCTTTTGCATAAAACAAATAATGGACGAATCAATATTTCTAAAAATTATAGTAGCAACCATGTCTAAGCAAGATGGGAGAGTTAGCAGACTTGATATTAAGGTACAAGTAAAGTTACACTAGTAAAATTATCAATGTTGAGAAGAGAATTTAAAAATGATGGATTATTAGTATATGGGTTTTTCACTTATGTAACTAGTGTTTCTAATCAAGGAAGGTCTCTTGGAGAGATATTGAAAGATTATAAAGTTGTAAATAATTTTTAAAGGAGTTTACCTGCGAGATTTGATTCTATAGTAGTTTTTATCAATTTAGTACAAGAGATAGTTGTTTTGTATGAGAGGTCTTTTGTTACAATTAGATTTACAGATTGAATCCACCCTTGAGGAGCAAGTGCTCCCATCCTTTTCATTTATCAAGATTTAATTCTATATTTTGTAATTTCATTTTTTTGTTGTTATTTAGAATGTAGTAAGTGCTATCAGAGCTTTGATCATTTTTTTTTCTTTGTAACCATTGCGAAAATGCCAAGAGGAATTTACTCAAGAAAAATTCAAATTTCTTAACTAAAGAGGAGATGAAGGGGTTATTTGATGAGTTCTTGAAGGAGGTTCGAAAAGAGATTTGTTCATTAGAAAAATACCCAGATCAACCACCTGATGAAGAGGAGGATGAAACCATTTGAGAAAAATTGGACTCAAAAACTATGAGATGAGGTAGAGGAAGTTCAAGGAGATGAGGAGAAAGATAAAGGAAGATTGCATCACCCTTCTTTTAACTTACAAATGACTATCTCACATGATGATTTTGGAGGTAAGATGGAGGCCCATACATAGTTGAGCAAGCTTAAACTAGCCTTCAAAGTACAAAAGATAAAGACTCAAGAGGACAAGTTAAATGTGTCTTTGCAAAATTTGGATGGTGTTGCCACACACTTGAGGAGAGAGGTGGATTTATACAAATTTGAAGGGAGAATTTTTGTACTTTTCCAAAGCTTTCAATAAGAGAACCAACCATAATTAAAATTAAGGGTATGATACCTAGTTGATGCATCTACCTCAGAAAGATATGTTTATTGAAAATTATACAGGAAAAAAATTAAGTTTTAATGTCCAAAGCCAAAATTTATTCGAAATTAATGAGAAAAACAAGTTTTGAAATCCAAAACCAAGTTTTACTCTTGCCACGTCAACATGTATTGATTTTCCATAAGACATTAAAGGTAAATGTAATTAGGAATTGAAATTGAAACATAATTGTTAGGCTTGTGTTTTCTAGATAAGACCCTGTGAGCTTTAAAATGCTCTTGGCAAAATTCTAATAATGCCCAATTGTTACTCACATAATTTGGAAACTTATAAGAGCATTGTTGAAGTCACATGCTATTGTTGTAGTCACATACTATGATGTATTAAAATATAGGGAATTATAAACAAACTATCCAATGCTACGATTTTCATTTTTATATTGAGCAACATCCTTTTATTGAAATCATTTTCCAACATCCTATGATGTAGAAAAGGAACCTATCATTGACGCGTTAGAAATTTTGGTTACTTGCTTTAAGTTCAAGTTGAGCATAATATTCATATACCTTTTCATAGTTTGGGCTCATAGATCCTTTTCTTTATTACCGAGTAAACTTCTTCCGATTACTCGATATATGAAATTTGAAGTCATGTAAAAAATACATGTTTCCCTTACTTCACATAGTTTCTTGTGGATGTGGTAATTTATTAAGGTTGGCCAGTCAATTAATTTCTTCCCTTTGATTATTATGTAGATGGACATATAAATCCATTTCTTAAAGTCATGAGCAATAGGGTTTCTAACCATATGTTGAGGAAAGTGATCATATCATTGACTTCTTCTCAAAAGTAACTATGTGATAGGGTTTTAAATTTTTTTGCTGAAAGTACTTCGTTTATTTTTTGTTGAGAAAATTTGATCATTTATTCATTTATTCATTTATTCATTTAAGTATTTTTAAGTATTTATTAGCCGTTTTAATTTTCATTCCAATTAGTTTTTCATTGTTATAAACCCCCAACATGTCATATTTTGGCATGAGCAGGAGCACGACCTCATCGACAAAGTTAAGGACTTCTTGTGTCACTAGGTTATAATTTTTTGCACAATGTAATACTATTTAAGGGGCATTACACAAATAGTAGGAAGATTTGTGTTTGAGGTAAGCCATTATCATATATGCAAGCCATCAATTGAGTTTGTATTAGTATATTGATTCCTTCATATAAATAATCCATGTTAACATGCCTAAGATCTATGACAGTGATATTTATATAATCTCCATCCAGATTGGATGTCGGAGTGGGCCCTTAAAACTTTTACAAGTTTTATATTTTCTTATGGGAATGTAGTAGACATTATATGGAAAGAGAGTAGTGATGAGCTTACCTTATGAAAATGGACCTTGGAAAACTTTTAAAATTAGGGCACTACTTTAAGAAAAATTGATTCAATAGCGTACTTTCATTAATAAAATAAGATCTCTTATCAATATTTTCAAGTTACAAAATTAGTTGAAAGTCTTGATTGAATACTTGATCAGACTTTTAACATGTTCTAGAAAGTAAAATTTCCACTTACGCCTTATTGAAACTCATGGGTGCAAACCCAATTAAAAGTTTTGATTGATGACTTACTATAATTTGGGAGTGCAAATGTAGTTGAAATTTCCATTAGAGGATTTGGAGGTATATTTTCACCTAAAACTTCTACCAAAGGCTTCATCATAATATGTCTTCATAATTGAAAACTCTACCAAGAATGACTATCAGGAATTGTAGGTGTAGCTAGAGTTAAAATATTTGCATACAACTCTACTTGAGAGCAAGAATACGAATGTATTTGAAAACCTTATATTTCCTTCATGAAATGATGAGGTGCAAACTTGAATCCGATTTATGGGGAAGAACCCTCGTGAAGTAAACTCACATGAATCCAAGTGAAAACTCCACCTTGATTGCTTTCTATAAATTTTCCTTTGAAAATGCCACTAAAAACTCTATCGATACCTTAAGTGGGATTTAGATGTGCTTTTACACTTTTAAGCTCCACCTAGTCTTTGCCAATGAGCTCACAAGCATATTTTGAAACATGTGTATACCCCTCCAAAGGAAACATGCATTTTATTCCAAATTTTAACCCTAAAGCATTCAATAACTTTGATCAATAAGTAACAGGAGTTGAGGAGTGATTTACAAATGAAAACAAAAGCAAATGAGAGTTGAAATATGAGATTTGAAGATAAATTCATACTCATTAAATAAAATTTTATTGAAAATCAACTAATTAGAACTTATACACATGCAATAAACGTTCTTGTAAGTGGATTTAAATGACATGATTCTATAGGTAGAAAGATTTTTTTTCAAATTTACAAATTTTTAAATTCACTCAAGAGTTCTGGTCCTCTGGTGAAAATCAAAGTAATAGGGTTTTGGAAGTATGAAGTAAATTGTCATTCATAAAAATTTACAAATTTATTTAAGAGTTTTGGTTCTCTACAAAATAGGGTTTAAAATTTTATTTGGGAGTTCTGGTTCCCTGTAAAAATAGGTCAGATTGTCATGATTGGAATGGTGTTTTAAAAAATTGTAAAATAGCTTCTAAGCTCTACTTTTTTTATTTTGAGCCTTATAAGACTCCAAACTTATGAAAAAAATGGATTTTTTATGGGAAGACTCTAAACACCTAAATGACTCATTAAAAGACCAAATTTCACCATGAACATTTTAGGTCACATAGGTTCAAATTTTGGGTAAAACAGGATGGAAGGATGAAGAATATGGATGCTTGGGATAGGTACACTTACATCTTTATTTTGGTAAATTTAGGCTGATTTCAAATAATCATGAATGCATGTAAGTAGTTAATATATTGGTAAATTGATAATCAATGTAGAATTACATAACTAAATTAAAAATAAGTAAAGTAATAAATACACATGGTGGCACATGAACCATGTAATCTCTCTTGGGAAATTTAGTAATGAATTTGAAAACTGAAACTTGATAGCTTAAGGGGAAACACAAGGGGAAAACTCTACTTCTTAACTAGGGAAGCAGGAATCTAGTAGCTCTTGGTCTCTCTTGGCAACAATTGGTATGGATAATTCAACTATCATTTAGAATATCTAGCAATAGAAATATAGGTATATATGGCTCCCTTTTGAGGTGAGGGATAGCTATTTTTCTTGGAAATCACTCATCTCAAAAAGAGTCATGTGCATACTATGTTATCTTATAAAACATATAGCCAAAGTTATTATTTGAAAGTATATTTTTAAACACTTGTATATAGCTATATAAAAATATGATTGTGTAAAATTAAATAGGAATATAAAACCCCATGTGAGGAAGCAATAACAAGGAGAAATAAATATGCCCCAATGTATGTTGGTGAAGGGCAAAAAATCTACAACCCCAATGTTGTAGGATATGGAAGTACCCAATACATATATAATATTATGTGTAACATATGGATGATAATATTTAGGAATGTGTGGGTTTTATGCCCCCAATAACAAGGTATAAATACTATAAATTAAGCTCAAAAGATAGGTTTGGGTATTATTCCCCCCATTGGAAAGATAGGAAATGACATAAGATGTGCCACGATGTAGTAATGTCCCCCTATGGATAAATATAACAATGAATCACACACATAATAATAGTATTATGCCCTAATAGATGCACGATAAATACCATAAATTCCCCAATGTAACAATGTGGCCTTAGGTGTACTAGATATAACAATGAAACATACATGTGTCAATAGTAGTAGTTTTAGACACCTAAATTTGGTCTTTGGTACTCTAAAAAAATAAACTTTGAGATACTTTGAAATGGTTGGGCATTACACATATATTTGACACTTGAGGACTAGATATAACAATGAATCACACACACAATAACAATATTATGCCCCAATATATGCATGGTAAAGACCATAAATTTCCCAATGTAACAATATGGCCCTAGGTGGACTAGATATAACATGAAACATACACATGTGAATAGTAGTAATTTTAGATACCTAATTTTGGTCTTTGGGACTTTGACAAAATAAACTTTGACATGCTTTGAAATGGTTGGGCATTACACATATATTTGACACTTGAGGATAATTTCCCTCTATTCATCTATCCATATGTTTTCTTAGCCACATACATTCACCATATACATTATTCATAATTTATTTGAGTTTGTAAAATAACTTTAAAAATCCTAAAGATACCATCTTCATATTTTAAATCCCTATTTTACACTTCTAGGACAATACCGGTAATCCTGAATAATATCAGTTACTATAGGTTTCATCTTCTATTTCTAGTTTCAATAAGTCTTCAAAAACTATATTTTATATTGGTAAGTTTTTATTAGATTCACCTTAACAGGTTTCATAAGTCAGTCATATCTAAAGTTAATGAAGAGTCATCTATAACTATAAATCACCGCTAAAGTCATTTGCCACTTTAGCATCATTGGAGATATTTGAGGAGCATTGGGAAAACACATAGCACTCTCTTAATAAATTATTAAAAAATAAATACACTGTTGAGGTTATTTTATCCTAATTTTTGATCAACTAAGTATTAGTCATGCACCTAGAATAAGGAAGAAACCAAAAGCTAGCACATTGACATATTATGTGAGTAGTGACTCCATGCACTCACCTAAGGCACACATCCTAGATTGGTTCCCATTGATTCTACCATGTGATGGTGGAAAGACAACTCTACTTATACTTAGGTACCTAGGTTAGCACATTTACTCATTGTTACTACAAAAATAACTTTAGAGTTAACCATTTGATTCATTCACATAGTCTATGTACTTATCTATTATCATAAAATTAGATTTAACACCAAAAATATTAACACATCAATATTTGTAGACAAAATACTAGTTCCATTGATCTCACTTGATAAGATTACAAAGATATTTCATTTAGCACACTCTTTGTATCCCTTACACACAACTATATCTCTATCTTGACAACAACTTGACTAAAAACAAAAACCACTTGTTCATAAGCCAAACTAAGGGGTATTTATATACAAACTAACCCCTCTTAGGTTACATCATTAATACAATATAGATGACAAGACAATGATTATTTTATAAAAAGGACTCGTAGTGAGTGATTACAATTAAGTCCTTTTGATTTGAGCCTAACAACCCTTATATAATCTATCTATGCTATATATTTGTGTTCATGCTCCTCCTCTCTCATGGACCGATGATAGATCCACACTTGATTAATCTCCAATTCTTATACAAATTTCTATGTAATTATTTCCACTTCTTGTGCCCTTTTCCTAGTCTTGTACTTTTCTGAGTCCTGCATCTCATGTTCCTCATTCTCTATTTATTTATCTTGTATAACTCACTCTTCCATGCCAAGGTCTTATGCATTGTTTTTCCCAATCTCTCTATTTTACATTATTCTCTTCTGCACCATTTTATCATGTGCCAATGCCTCTATGTTGTTCTCATGCCATTTCTTCTTTACACTATGGATCTAAAACACTTCTAGAATAAATTACTACAAAATTTGGGGTCCAACATCACCCCTGACTAATTGATAGTTCATCCTATACCATGCTACAATTTCCTCTGATAATATAAACTTGGGACCTACCTATTTCACTTGGCACTTGAGCTCCTCCCATTGGTTGAGGGTTATTTGAAGATTAGAAGTAATGAATTCCACTTCACCTCTCAATTATTTCATTTCTTTGAGTTACTCTATAAAATTATTTTCATGAGTCATCAAAATCTCAATTTTAGTAGTTGTAGCTTTATGGGCATCCTCGAGTGACCTAACCTCTGCCAAAACCTATTCTCAAACTGCATAGAATCTAACATTAAGCTCCTACCAATGACCACTTATTTATTTTTCCAAATTCTCTAAATCATAGAAATAGTTTTGCACATTGAGATCTATCCTTGATGTTTAGTGCTTTCTCAACCAATTTTTTACTTTTTTGTTCCTTAGGCAACAGTTTCACTTCCAAAATTTTACTTGGCCATGCTTAGTTTACAAAACCCCATTAGTGATGGGAATAGTGGTGATCAATTTATTCAAAAAGTTTTGGCAGATTTCCATGGCCTATATAAACTACTCTATTTCCAATAATATCTCCTATTAAGGATTCACTGAGTTTTTTACATTTATTAAGAAAGAGGTCCAAAGCATCTCTAATTTATTGATGGCCTCACTAGTTATAGCAATACCATCTACAGGTACTAGCTTGCTCCTCAAAATTGTTTGACAAAGGCCTAACATCCTTAATTGAGATGCCTCAGATGCATCCTATTGTCACTTGAGATATTCAATTTATTCTTCAAACTTACACCATTTCACATTCTCTTCTTTGTACATGTGGACAACCTCCCAATGCTTGTAGCAAAGTTGGACAATGTCATGGCTATGGAGAATGTTTTGCCTAGAAACCTCTAGGGAAAAATATATGGGGGTTGTGCTTGATTAAGATGGAAAGCATTTCAATGGATCCATCCAAAGCATGTATAGAACATCTACCACTTACGGGCTTAAATTGGTGTTGGCCTTTAGGATTTTAAAGATGCCTTCATCATCATATAACTCCATAAAAGATAACTCACAATGAGTTTGTTCAGTGAACTCATGTTCAGGGAAATACTCCCACAAATATAATTGCCTATTTGATATATCTTGTTGGAACATGGTGAAAGTGGGAGGATCTTGATTACCGACATTTGTCTATTATTACTACTGCTTTACTTCTTACATAGGTTCCTTACCCTTTTGGGTATTGTGCTCTAGATCTATAACTTTAGGACTCTTTTCCCATTATTTTTTGGTACTAGCACCAAGCTCCTCTATGTTGGGGGATTCCCCTCTTCATATTTCTTCCTCAATATATATACTTTCAATGTCCATTTGTTGTTCAATAGCATACTATTATTCATTAGGCTCAAGAGTGGGATCCTTTATAGGTCTATAAGAGATGTTTCTCATGTTTTAAGAATCACCACTTGAGGCATTTCAAGCTCAAGCTCCAATTGGGCATTAGATTAGGATGCAACAATGTCATCCTTTTATTTTATGGTAAACCTTTGGGCTTTTATTGGTGTTAAGGCCTATTGTTATCATTTTGAAGTAGCCCTAGGCTCTGCTTATGTCTCACTAGAACTAGTGGCCTTAGGTCTTATATTTTTTTTCCTTATTTCATACCCTTTCTTTTGTGCATGTCTCTGGTTGAGGGGGGAGTGGTTCCTTATCTACCTCTTAGCTTCTTGATGTTCTCCTTTGTGGACTAATCACATAGTATACCAACCATATTTTGCCTTACATAATTGTTTTGAAGGGATTGATATCAGTTTTCCTTGAGTCATGTTGCTTTGTATATGCTTCCCTTCCTAGATATACATAGAGATTGAAAAGAGCATGAATCTCAATGTCAATATTGTTAGCATTTATATTCATCGGGCATGCATCTATAATGTGACTAATAGAATCCATGAAATATTTGGCAGTGAAGGCATAAGGCAATTTTAGCCACCCTGATAATTTATCAATGGTCTCCAACCAGATCCACATGAGTGAATACTATTTATTAAAATCAAACTATGCATAGTTTCCCATCTATGTCATTAGATCCTTGGTCACATTCCATTCATTGCTAAAAGCTTCCTTCATCCCTTCATATTAACCTTTCATCTTTACCTTGTAGGAGGGTGTGATAGTGCTAGAACATGTGAAATGTTTAAATTTTTTGATAGGGGAATTGTGTTATGGTGGCTAGACCCACTTTAATTATTTGATATAATATTCTAGGATGCCAATCTCATAAAAAATAAGAAGTAACAAAATTGTGCCCCATGAAAACAATCGTTGGCCAGGCGAGGCACCTTTGTAACATCTTCTTCAATTTTCTCTACAAAGAATTAGGAATAATTATACTTGGTACCCATGGCCATTTGTCATGTAACATAGATGTGGGCCATGATATAGAGAGAGAGTTTGCAATTCAAAATACAATATTCTTCTTTTAGGCCTAGTCTCCTAATAACCCTTTTTTTATAAAAAGCTTGTATTTTTGGACAATCTACAGGGGTTATAGATAAACTAAAATAGTTTTGAGTACCTATTAGGACCTTATATATTCACATAAAGTTTTAGGTCTATAATATTAAGGGAAATCTACTAATTCATAAAATCTTCTTGGTAATTAAGTCTCCATTAGGTTTCCTTAACCAATTCTACTGAGTTTTTAATATAAAACACTTTAAAAATTGTAAAGTCTCAATTAAACCTCTATAATAAGTTGAAGGATAATAAACAAAATATTCAAGTATAATTTTATCTTTAAGGAGGTTGTTAGAGTGCAAAAATCCAAGTTTTTCATGAACCCTAGGCATGGTTTTACACATACCTGAGAGACTAAGATTATGGTTTGCAAACAAAAATCATTGTTTTAAAGAATCTAACAAAATTTTAAATTTTATGTGATTAATGATCAATTACATGAATTGATAGTAATACTAAAAAAAACATAAAATGTCTTAGAAATGCAAATTACCAATTTGAGTGTACACAAAATGACTATGTTTAGCACTGTTAGAGATGAACTTTGAGAATTTTCCTGTTCCACACCTGAAAAGGACTAAATACCAATTGAAAATGATAAATAAATAATTTAATGTTACTCAACATATGGGTAACACCAAATTCAAGTCTACATATTATTAATCACTCATCAAATTTGAACTTTAAACCCCTATTTTGGCACAATTCAACCTTATCAGTCATAATGTTCTTTATTTAAAAGAGGAAGAAACCCTCCAAAATGGTTTATAATATTATTTTAATGGTTTTAACTTCCATAACTATCTAACCAACACATTCCAACCATAGTTTGGTGAACTAACTCACTTAACCCCTAATTAGCATGTGAAAGGGGGTAGAGTTAGTTAAACACTTATTGAACATTGCTTGATAATATTATAAACATGATGCACCAACTTATTAAAGACTATTTTACAAGTGATAAGTCCTCAAAAATCATGATGAAAATCCTAAACTTGACTAATGGTGCCAAAATTACTCAAGAGACAAGGTTTTCTAGTCTAGGAAATTTAAATGCAAAATGGGTAGGAAAATACAAAATGAGCATAAATTCAAATTTGATGCTAACCTAATATATATAACCAATTAAAATCAATATCTTATACCTAATAAAATTTACTAAGATATAAAATTTATTTCAAAAGTCTTCCTAGGTGATGCTCCTACATCAGGCCATATCCATCTCCTTCCACCTATATATGCCTCCTAGCTTGGCCATGGCCAAGCGTGTAGCTACATGAATGGAAAGATATATAAGACTTGTTATATACATGGTGAGGCCTTAATTATTGTATTTAAATGCCATCATTGTCTATTTAATCACCTCTTGATCATTGAGATCCATATTTACATCAGTTCTAAAATAGAGTAACCCAGTCACCTTACTAATATGTTGAGGGGTAATCCTCATTTTATGCCCTGCAAAGTAGATATAATATATGGTGATGTGTGAAATCAAGAAATAAACCACCTCAGGGGGTTTTCCAAAGTAAGGAATTTGGAAATTTTGGAGCACACCCGCATCTTCCAACAAGTAGTAAGCTATGAGATCATAAGCGATCACATTCATTATATTCTAAAACTCAACTCAGTATTTGCATTACAAGTCACCTTCATTATCAGATTGGTGGTGGTTATAATCTAGGACATCAAAATTGGAAACTTTGGATTCCTAGTTGTCTACATCAAAACCATGTCAGGGTATTGTATTTTTTCAAACAGAATTGGTGGTGGAGGTGATGTGGTGGTTACCTTATTTGCTACACATGCCATCCCTAGTGCCCCTCTGTTAGATGTCTCTTCCACCAAAATTTTAGGGTCCTTTCCTTACACACCACATACACTATATCATTTTTTTGGGATAAAAATAAGACTTCTTTCTTCTACACCCTTGTGCTCCTCTACTTTAGGAATGACTGGTATTGGATCTCTTCTTCTTTTCTCCTTTGGTTGAATCACTGATTGGGGTCCCCTAAGCTTAATACATGGGTGACCAATTATCCAAAATTAATATGTTTTGACTCATTTTCCTAGACCCAAAATAATTTATCTTCATGCTTTATCGTCATTTAATGGAAGTCGTAACATCTACAACCTATAACTTATCTCACACCCACTCCTATGATCACTCTGTCACCTGTTTTGTTGAATGCTCTTCGCCACAATCAACACTTTTATGTTTTATCACTAAAAATACTATGAAAAATCCTTTTTCACTTTTTTACACTTATTTGAGCTCTACAATCATTAATTTTTCAATATTAAAAAATGAAAATGAAATGCCTCTAAGTATTTTATAGGTGGAATAAATGTTTTACATTAACACTCCCTCTGTGTCATCGTCTATCACTTCAACCATTAATATCTCAAATGATCATGCATTGGCACCCATTTTACATTCTTACCTTTTATGCCATTATGTTTTTAATAAAATCATGTCCCATCCTTCCTTATAGAGTTATTTTGCCTTTCTCATTGTGCATGCTAGCTATAAAAATTTAAATTTCCCATTTTACTCATAGGAACTGCCTTTTCATTTTAACCCATATTTATAATAGCATTTCCTTTTCCATATTCATTCCAAATTCTTTGTTCATGTGGCACCTCTTGCATGCCTCCTTCACACACCTCCTGTTGTGTGACTTCTTCATGCACCACATCTTACATGCCTTCTTGTCTTGATATTTTCTTTGATCATGTGTGATTCCTCCCAACCTTTTATTTATGCACTTTTATCTAAAGTAACTTATCCTCCAAACCTACACCACATTAAAATATGTGTGTGTTCCTCCACATCATAACTTAGTGAAATTCATTTGTCAAGAAAGTGATAAAGAATAGAATCTGAATACCAAAGAACACAGAAAGTGCTAGAATCAAATTCCAAAAGGTGCACAACCAATGCCATGCTTATTCAAAAACTAAACTAAGTCCTAAAGTAAACTAGTGGCATATGCCTTATTTATTGAATTTAAGGGTTACATAGAATAGTAGGGCTAGAGCTGACTACCATTAAAATGACCTATAAGTAATTGGCCATATAATCTTCTTAAATTGCATGTGTCTATTATATGGATATCATGAGTGATTAAAGGACCATTTCACCAAATCTGTAGTTTACCTAGATGGTGCAAAAAATTTGAATTATAGACCAATATATGCATACTAGGATGAAAAATTTTGGCTTGGATGTGGCAGTCATGCTAGGATTTCTATTTTTATTTTTCAACCCTTTGAATCCAATGTGAAAGAATGCATGCTTTTTCCAAATAAAGTAGAGCATCCAAGTGAGGTTTGAGGGATTCTTCTTCATCCAATCTTGAAACACACACAATATGCAAGGAAGGCATAAGGAACTCCATCGATAAAACTAATTTAGTGGTAAAGACAAGGTTAAAAGGAGTAATCTTGTTCAACCTTTTGTATGTGGTCTGATAAGCCCATAATACTGATAAAACATGATCATCCTAATCAATGTGCCCATTATTGAAAATTTTGGTTAGTATATTACCCAAGACCTTATTAAAGGATTTAATTGTGCTATTGGCTTGAGGGTGGTATGGTGTGGTTATATGGTGCACAATCATGAACTCAACCAAGAGGATGCACACTATTTAATTGAGAAAGTGAGTGCCATAATCACTTATTAGAATTAATGTGCATTTATATCATGTAATGATATGTTCCCATATAAATCTAGTATAAATAGTAGCAGTACAATCTCGTGTGGGTGTTGCTTCACCCTAGCTCCATCATAGTAATGATGTAGCATGTGCTAGTCTATCTCATAACAAGTTGAATGGGGTAAAAAAAATCAATAACCTATTTCTCAAATGGTTCATGAGCAAGCACTGGATGAAGAGGCATAACACTCTTCATTTTGGTTTAACTATGTATTGAAAGATATCACATTGGTGTGCATAGGTTTTAGAATCTTTGAATAATGTGGGCCACCATAACCCATCTAGTAGAACCTTTATTGTCAATACATCACCAACATTATGTCCTCATGTGACACCCTCATGGACCTCTTGAAGGACTTGATCATTCTCATACTACATTATGCACCTTCATAATACCTCATTTCATCCTAGTTTGTATAGGTCTCTTCTAATAAGATGGAAAGGGGTAGCAGAAATAATTAGTTACTTGTTATCTTGGGTGATAAGGTGGATTGGTCTAAGGTTGTTTCAAGAAAAGTCACAATTTCCTATAATTCTTTGGGTACACACGACTTGAAAATTTTATACATCAGGTAAAATATCCTCTATGGCATGCATTAGTTCACAAAATTAAACATGTGAGAGGTGGTCTAGACTAAAATTAACTTTTTATATTTTCACAACCATGGAGATTGGAACTCCTTAAAGAGGAAAATCCATCAGTAGATGCATCCATGTAATACTAGTTTATTTACCAAATACTTGAGCGCTTCATGATCTATATATAAGACAAATGAAGTAGCCAAAAAGTATTGGTGAAAATTACAGAGTGCATAAACCATGGACAAGGCCTCATGGGTTATAGTAAAGTAGTTTTATTTCACTAGTGTGAGATTTTATATATAAAAGCAAATAGGATAATCAAGGTTTCCCTCACTAGGTTGTGCTAGGATAGCACCCATAACCTTGCCTAAAGCATTGCCATAAACATGAAATGGTTGGGTCCAGTTCATGAACTAGAGAATGGGCACAATCACTAGTTTTTCCTTCATAACCTCAAATGTTTATTGGTGTTGAGTGGTCCATAGGAGTAGGCCATTGTGTTTGAGTAGTTCTTCCATTGGCACTTCTATGTTAACATGACCTCAAATGATATTTTTATAGTACCATGTGTGACCCAAGGAGGTGTAAACCTTGTGCTGAGTGGTTGGAGTTGGGAGTTGGATAATTACCATAATCTAAGTTAGATCCACTAGTAGTCTATCCCAACAAATGATATTGCCTAATAGGATTCTAAATAGGGTGGAAAAGATTCACTTTTTCAAATTTAAGGAAATTTTAAGCTGTTGTCAATGCTCTATCATGAGGTTTAAATTATCATAGTGGTCACACACTAAATTTTACACATTCTAGTCATCTAGGTACACCTAAAGAAACTTTTGGATTAAATCCTTGAAGGCTTCAACCATAATGCATGAAATCATTACCAGTGCATTCTTGAAGACAAAAGGCATAACATTATATGAGAAAGAACCCCATTTAGTTACAAAGGTTGTTTTTTACTTGTCTTCCTCATCAATTTGTACTTGGTGATAGCTATAAAATCCATTAGTGAAGGTGTAGATCTCACACCCAACAACACCTTCCAAAATTTCCTCTATGAAAGGCATTGGGAAAGTGTCAGTTATACATAAAACATTGAGTAGCTTATAATCCATGCAAATGCAAATTTGACAAACTTTATTTATGTTGATAACCATTAGACTAACCCATTTAGATTCATCAATAGGAGTAATAACTCAAGTGCAAAACATGCTATCAATTTTCTCTTTAACTCGAGTGCACATAGTAGGGTTCATCTAATATGGTCATTTATTCACCATTTTATCACCTTAAACCAAATTGATATTTATTTTTCTGAAATATGGATGTAATCCCACCATTTCTATGTAGTTTTGTGGGAAAATATATTGGTACTCCTGCAAGAGTTCAATTTTTTGGTTAACTCAACCTCAAACTAGTAATTACCTATAATGACCATTTTAGGTGTGTCCCTTATATCAATATTGTGTTGAATCATTTAGAGTGTAAAAGAATATCGTTTGTAATCAAACTTCATAGTATCTCTGACATCACACACCCCATATTTTGTATGCATATTTAAGTGGTCAAATTCTAGTTCTACAAGATCATAATAGGTACCCTCATTAGCCTAATATATGACCTTTTACTTTCCCTTCTGGATCTATTCTTGATGGTCATATTCATATTGAGGATTAAAATATAATGAAGTTAAGGCAAGAACATTATTCTCTTGAAACATATCCAAATTGTCCTTAGGTGCACCATGTATGTGTTGTATGCAGTCTTTGATAGGTGGCTGATCTCCTACAACTACTTGATGGATTAATTTCAATGACAAATTTAAATTCATTCATGGAGAAGAGAATTAAAATGTTTTAATAAAACTATGTGTGTTGCACTACTAGGTATCTGTTTCCCTACAATTTAATTGATGGATATACTATACACTAGCCTAGGTTCTTCGAGCATCATAAAAGACATGAATCCATAAAGATTCTAATAAAAACATGTCTTCAACATTCCAAAGTGTTTCATAGGTTGTTTTATTATCTTTTGGAGAAGCAATCACATCATAACTCAGGGCAACACAAATGCGATTATCATGGTGAAAGCAATAATGCATGGCTACACATACTTTTTCCCATGTATGTAAATGATATATATGAGTAGACCACCATCAAGAAATAGTTATTTGAAACATAAATTTGAGAATACAAAAATGTTCATCCTCATTAACATAATAGTCTTCCAACTGCTACAAATATTCCATGACCTCAATTTGACCATAGAACTGAGGTGCATGGTCTAACCTCAAGGGTGGTTGACTAATGAGGTGAACATGATTATGGTGTTGAGATATCTTAGGGAAGGAACTTAGGTGGATATAAAGGACACTATAAACATGCCTTGTCACATCATATGTGCCTTGATCCCATTAGTCACAAATAATATTAGTAGTGTCAGGAATGGACAATGCATCTTCCCATCACAATATGTCATTTGGAGTAGGATCCACATTTTCATTTCCTTGGGCATTGATGTTATAAATTATGTTGACATCCTCATCAACATCAATGGTTTCTATAAAAGGATGTCCTTGGTTGTTATTTAGAGGAATGACCATGTGTTGAGTGTCATTCTCAAAGCTAATATACCATTTATTGAAATGCAAGTCATCATTGTTGGCATAGCATCAAGGTTGACCCAAGATAACAAGGAATTCATCAACTTTAGAAAGCTTGATCACTTCAAAATCACCCTTGAAAATGATACCAAAGATGTTGATGGTGGCATCTTTAAACATGCCTATGGGCAATGCATGAGTCTTATTGACCATGAATAAAACATGTGGGGAGGGCTGTAAAGTGGGGTTCCCCATATTTTTCTAGGCATATTTGGTTATAACATTAACCTCTATGCTAGTGTCTATCATGATATCATAGATAATCTAGCCCTCAATGGATGCATTGATAAAGACCTCTTTTGTCACATTTTGTATTTGGTTGAATATGAGTCTCTTATCATCGTGCATGGTTCAAACATAAATCCTCTAAAAGTGTTGTGATTTATTTTCATAACCAATTATTTAGGAGGGGGATGGTGTCCTTACTAAGGAATAACAATCAAAACTCTCAAATCTCATCATGCCCTGAGTCTGTGGGTATTGTATCTCTTTACATCTCAACATACATGGTAGAATACTTATCCTTTAAGAACTCAAATTTGCCTTGAAGTTTATGTACCAATGCCATTATGTCATTAAACACATCTTTCTAATGTTTAACATATAGATACTATTACACACGAGGTTCTTCACACTGAACCTTTTCATTAGGTGGACTTGAAACTAGTTGGGAATTAACACTATATGAGTAGTAATATTTACCTTGGGTTTAGTCAGAGTGATAAGACATGGTCTCCATTGAGCATTTAGATTTTTTGTAACACATATCATCCTAGTGCCCTTCTCATTTCATTCTTTGGTAATGACAACATATAAATCTAACATTCTTCTAGTCAACACTCATTTTTATGGAATGCATAGGTTGGGTTGACCATGCAATTATATTGGTAGTGGTCTAGACATCCACACTTGTAACATGTCCTAGGTGGAAAGATATCACCTCTTCATCCATTTCCATGCCCTCAACCTCTAAAAGGTTGATTCCCACCATCCTTGTATGTGTTAGTTATATAAGTTTGGTGATTACCTTGCATTCATGCTTCATGACTATCATTGATGACCTGAAAGTCATTAGTATCATGTGTATATGCAACACATATTTTAAAATATAATTTGGCTTAGGTGGAACGCTAAAGTAAGGGACAACTCCTTATAATATGATCTTATTTTTAGATCTCATAAGACTATTTTAATACAACACAAACATTCCTCCATGGATAGTTGTTCATGTTATAACCCTCCACTTTGAAGTCAACACACCACAGGACATTATGTGTGTCATGATCATTATTGGCTATAAGATTCTCTAGATAAGAGGCCATAGCAACAATCTAAGCCTACATAAAGGGGTTGATCCTCATATCTATACTTCCTAATGACATTAGTGTAGAGGGTGGCTTTTAGTGCCTCATGTATATCAATAAAAGTCTTGTGAGATAAGGCTCATCAAAAAGGAAGTAAAACCCTCCCACAAACCACTAAGCATGTTGCATTGGGTTAATTTAAAATGATAGATTTGAAAGAAGTGTTTTGAAATTCACATCATATGTACACACTCTCTCAGTAAGATCTTGATTAATATCTTTTAAGGTAACAATACTTTTTTGTTAAAACTTAGGAATATCAAATTCCTGGAGAAAAGGAATCTTCAACAGTTCATAATTTATAATGGCTTGTTGAGGATCAAAACTTTAATACCATTTTTCCTCTTGATCCAGTATGGTAGTAGAAAAATGAGTTACCTTTCACTCAATATAGTTTATACCCCATGCTTTCCAAATGAGTTCACTCTTATGAACATGTTTTAATACATTTTGACACCTCAATATTTAGGTAGATGAAGTGTTATCTCATAGTATATTGTAGTTACACTATGTGGTTAAAGTTGACCCTATTGTGTTACTCTTTTAGTTCTTCTTAAATCTTATGGTGGAGTTCCACTAATTCCTCCTGAGCCACCCTTGATCCTCCTATGTTCTAGGTGAACCACCATTTTACTACCTCTTGCACCTCCTATATCAACAAGAACACCTAAAATATTGGGTGCTAAAGGAGGTTGATTAGTTATTATTGGGCTTGTATTCTAAACATACCTACATTTGATCCACCTAGCATTCCAAGGTAAGCCATAAGTCTTTATTGAAATGTAAAAGTAAAGGTTAATGGTAAATTTCTATTTTGAACTTGCACTCCTAGAGATTCTTATACGGACTCGATGTTAGATTCAACTTCAGATTTGACATTGTCAATATCCCAATTTCTTACAAGAATTTTGTAAAACTCAAATACATGATAATGCACTATGGTGGGGGAATTGGACCTATTTGGATTGGGTTCTACTATCATCAATGGTTATCCTACTTCTTATACATGTACCTATGCCAATGAAGGGTGTGGACTTGTGGTTAGGATTGCTCAGTATGCCTTTCCACCCTCCTGCATATTCTTGTGGCACTTCTATTATCCTCTCATTTGCCCTAGGGATCACTACCTCTCATAACTTTATGCCTAGCCTTATCATACTTATGCTTCCATAGTTCTCACTGGATAACTTCCATGATGAATTACCAATCCCATACCAATGTATACCCTTCCATTTCCCCACCATTAATTTTTCTCATGTCTGAAAGAGTTTATTCATTAGTGAGAAGTTCTCAGTCTAGAGTCAACCATAAGTTTCTTAATTTCTAAGTAGAATTTATTGAGATACCTTTCACAAGGTTCCCTCAGGAAGTTAAAGCATGCTTCCTCTAGATAAGAATATGTAGAGATAACATATTCCAAAATGTAGCTATTGAGTGCTCCTTTCCACCACACTTTCATTACACTTGTCTATGTATCTTTAAACTTCATTAAGGCTATCTAACACTCTACTGACCAGGAAGTCTTCTACCCATAATTTATTAAATGGTATTTTACATATGCTAAAATCTAAGCATGTAAGTGAATGTGTAATTATTAAAAGAATGTATTACATAGGTAATCATATAGATTCTTATCTACCCATGTGCACACAGAAACTCTTGTTTCAATATACTAAAGTGAAAAGTTCTCTTTAACTACACCAACCTAACGCTTGACATTTTCCAAAGAAAGCTGCTTGATAATTTTTTACCATCACGCTAACAAGTGCAATGGGTCTTGGTAACAAAACCAAAATGTTAAGGTTATTTTATCCTAAGTTTCATTCAACTAAGTATTAGTCACGTGCCTAAAAGAAGGAATAAACCAATCATCTAGCATCCTAGGATATCATGCGAGTAGTGACCTCAAGCACTTATTTAAGGCATATAGCCTAGACCAATTTTTATTGATTTCACATGCAGTGGTAGAAAGAAAACTCTATCTATACTTAGGCATTTCGGTTAGTACATCTAGTCATTATTACTAAAAAATCAACTTTAGAGTTATTTGACTCATTCACACATTCCATGTACTTATCTATTAACATAAAATTAGATTTAACACCAAAAATATTAACACGTCGAGATTTGTAAACAAAGTAGTGGTTCCATTGATCTCACTTGATAAGATTAAAAATATATTTCATTCAATACACTCTTTGTATCTATTACACACACATATATCTCTATATTTATAACAAATTAACTAACAATGAAAACCAATTGATCATAATTAAAAATAAGGGGTATTTATACACAAACTAACCCCTCTTAGGTTACAACATTAATACAATATAGATGACAAGCTAATGACTATTTAAAAAAATAAGTTGTGGCAAGCCATTACAATTAATTTAGTTTGATTCAGGCCTAAAAACCCCTATATACTCTCTCTATGCTAGATATTTTTGTTCGTACTCCCCCTCTCTCATGGACTGGTGCTAGATTCATGCTTGATTAATCTCTAATGCTTCCACAAACTACTTTGTAATTATCTCTGCTTATTGCACCCTTGTCTTATTCTTACACTTTTTTGAGTCTTACATCTTATGTTCTTTGTCCTCTATTTATTTATCTTTCACATCTCACACTTCTATGCTAAGGTCTTATGTTCTATTCTTCCCTGTCTCTCTCTTTTTCACCATTCTCTTCCATGTCATTTTATCTTGTGCCAAAGTCCTCCACATTTTTCTCATGCCCTTGATTCTCTGGGGCTATGGGTCCAAAACACTTAGAATAAATTACTACAAAATTTGGGGTCCAACATACACATATATAAACCATTCAAGGATAATCCCTATAATAGTCCATAGAGTGAAATATGAATACGTTATGTCAAATTTGCATGGTACAAAATATCAAAAGTCAAAATATTGCATTTCATTCTATATTGTTCAAGATGTTACACACACACACATAAGGGGAGAACTACATGATGTTTGAGCCCTCTTTGAAGTATTGGAACATAGTAAATGACCATGTATTTAGTGTAGAGTGGTTTAGGTCTATCCAAGACAAAATAATAAACCCTTTTTAGGTGCAAGATTAGGGTTTAAATGAAAAAACACATTATAATAAATCCAATGCATGATCAGAGAGGTGTGTATATACATAATCAAAATATAAGCATAAACATGAATCCCAGAGATATAAAAACCCCTGTGTGTAAGGACACTACCAATAAACCTTGATAGTTCTAATTGTTGCAAGCATACAAATTTTTTCTCACTATCCAAGCAGGTTTTGAGTTCATCTTTCTAATATGAGCTATTGATGGACCACATATAGATCATTTCTAGAATTAGATGTGACTTTCATGAGCAAATTTCCATAAAAATTGTCTAAGTGCATCATCGCTCTCTTAATTTTTCATTTATAAGTTTAATAAGTGTAATAGATAATAGTTTGTTTCAATTCAAATCACTGTGTTTAATGCCATATTTAGATCATGTGAATTAGTACATAGTTTCCTTAATTTTATATCTCTTAGGAGTAAAATAAGATAAACATTTTGTGGCCTTAATAATTTATTGGAATGAAACACCTAGGTTTTATTTTACATTAGGATTTCAAATTTTTATTAAGGTTTTAATTTTTTTATTTTATGCTTTAAGTTTATATTTAATTTTTTATTTCCATTTCATCAAAATTGTTTATATCTAGTATTTTTAACCATGATATTGACAATTATATAATTATTTCATCAATTGTAACATGCATTTATATGTAAGACAAGGAAAATGAATGAATTAAAATGTAATGAAAGTAGTGATGAAACTATACATAAAGAATTATTTGCTTCCCTTGACAACACATCTTGCATGAATGTGTAGACACATATATTAACATTTATTGTTAAAATAATACACTTCTGACCATTTCTTGTACACACTTAACTCATGCATAATTCCATGGTCCTTGATCACCCTTCCTTCACTTCTATGTGGATGACCCTTACCTTATAAACAAATTCTGATTTTGAATATCCCTATTCACCATTATAAGTAAGCTAAACTCATTTTTATACTGATATACACTTCCACTTTAGTTATCTATGCTCCTTAGACAAGGCTACTCTTTCAAGACTATGTCACTCACCTGTATTGTATAAATATATTAGCCATGTCTTCCCATAAAATAACATTTATTTTCTCAAATTCAAATTCACCTAATAGTTCATCCTACATATTTCACAAGTCCCATTCAAAGGAAATATAAAATGATCACTATAAATCTACTTTTTCTAATAATTTTCACTAGATGCTCATATTCTTGAAAAACACCTGAATATTTAACTATATATTGAGAATAAATCACCTATTATTCCCAATTTTGAGTACACATGACCCTAGTATCCTTGGATTAAGTCTGCATACACCTCCAAGGTCATAATTCATTATTGAATCACTTAATCACACCAAGATTGCACAAACATATAATATTACACTAGTCTCTTACACACACTACCATAGGATGGAATAAATACATGGAGTTTTATCCCTTTTCTAATTATTGGTACTTATGTATTGCTCATCAAATGGTGCGTTGAGGTCAAGCACAACTTTAGCCACTAATTCATTTTTTCATTTTATTTCTTTTTTTATGGTCTATTGAGCTAAGGTTTTTAATTGATAGCTTCTTCAATGAATCACACAAATCTAATCATGCACATAGGATACAAAAGTGAAGGCACACAAACCCATTTTTACATAGAGGTAAAAATCCCTACAAGATGTTGGCACTCTCTATAAACACCAACATAGGTTGGCCTTATCTGAATATGATGGACTTATCCCAGGTAGATGTAAATCTATGTTCCTAATTCATATCATCCTTATTATACCTCCTAATCAATCACACAATTATAGTCACAATCCTAATTTTTCTAATTTCTAGCTACATCATTTTTATTTGATACTTTCCCTTTTTAGCATATTTATAAATATAGTAATTTCAAAATCAATTTTCTTATCTTTTGTATAGTTTATTTTTTCTAATTTTACACCAATATTTCTAATTAATATTAAAACTCTCTTAATAATAAATTGATAAAAACATATTGGTGAACCCAATTTTTGTTGAATATTGTAAAACCTTGCTTACCCTAAGATTTCCTTATATCCCCTTTTAGCATTATTTTTAGGGTTTCATATTTTTGATTTTATGATTTTATACTAATCATGATAATAATGAAAATATATATTTTTCACTTATTAGTTTAAAATTTCCCAGTATTATTTGCATGTAGCTAGCTTATAATATGTGAAATTTTAAACTTGCATATAATAACATGGATGCATAAGTTAATGAAAAAGATAAACTCCAATATAAACCAAGACATTAATAATGAATACTTCTACGATGTTTATTGTTGCATGGTTTAGTTTGAGTTGCCACCTATTACTACTAGACATTAAAGAACACCACTGGTTTCTTTCATTCCACCTTCCCCTAGACCTCTAGATTATCTCAGTTACCATTCCTCCCCTATGATTCACCCTAAAATTGTAGTATATCCTATGGTCCATGTTTTTATAATGAAAAGAGGTTGGGAGCCCCATCATACACAAAATAATGAATGAACCCAAGGATATGATTTTATTGACCAATTTAATAACATTATAGCTAATATATCCATTTTATAGTTACTCCAATGGTCTAATATATATATAATAATGTTTTGTATGTAGCATTGCATGACACTACTATTCCATGCAATGTTAAACCAAATTATATTGCATCTATCATCAACACATTGCGATGGATAGAAGAATCTATATGCTTTGAAAAGGAATATTTTACTACCACAACATATCATTAATTATTATTTACCTTTGGACATTTAGCTCATAATTGATTACATCAGTGTTAAGTGAGTATTAGTTGATAATGATTTAGGCTTGAATATTTTCAATATATCCTTTCATTGCTTAATATAGATGGTGAATTTTTGTAATATTCACATATGAATATTTGAGGTTTTGATAATATTTTTCATAAGGTATTGGGATAGTTAACCTTGAATCTTAGATTGGGTCCTAGAACTATTGATACAACATGTCAATTCATGTCTAATGATCTATATTGTAACATTTTACTTGGAAGGCCTTGGACTCATAATATGCAAGTTGTCACTTACACCTTACATGCATGTTCAAATTTCAATTACCAAGGGTATATATAGACATGTCCCATGGATCATGATCTATTTATGTATTATCAATTCATAGAATCTAGAGAGAACTATGTCCCTGATATGGAATTTTATACACAGTCAGTGGTACATCCTACTATTCACAGTTCTATTATGACTCTTATAGTTTCACAGTAAATCCCTTCATCTGATAATACATATGAACAACAATATGAATTTGGATTATGGTATCTAAAAAATATGGGTTATAAAGCATGCACATGGAATTATTCATCCTATTAAGGCATGTACTCATAAAGGAAAATAAGGCCTTAGTTATATATATCATTCAATAAACTCAAACTCAGTTGCATCTAAAAATATACCAATAGTTTTCAACAAATCTCTTCAATAGGATAAACAATCAGTCAGTTATATATCTACATTATCAATTTTATATCTATATCTTATTGATGATACTAATTCAATAGATCTTTTGACATTAGATGAATTGTAAAATGATGAATATATGCTATAATATATAGGAGCATATGAGGATCTCCCTTCCTTCAAACATAAGATTAGGTTTCCTCATTTAAAAAAAATCATGCATATTTTGGTGAGACTTAAATTTCACCGAATGATGTCTAAGGTGATGATTATAATACAATTTCAACTACACCTTATGTTGAAGATCAATTTTCACTAATAAATGAAGATATTATCATTTTTAATTATGGGACAGATAAAGATTTAATAGTAGTACTATTGGTTGATAAAACCAAAGATGATGAGGATAAATCAATAAGGCAAGCATTACATGATTACCCTGACAAAATTGCTTGGGCATATTCCAATGTGATAAACATGTATCCTTCAATTTCAATTCATTAAATAAAACTATATACAGATGTAAAACCATTTAAGTATGAAATGCTCAAAATGCATCCTAAAGTTGCATTGTTAGTCTAAGAATAAATTCATCATTTACTAAATTCATGTTTTATTCAAGAAGTAGCCTATCTAAATTAGGTGTCTAAAATTGACCTAGTTGTAAATTCTAATGGTAAACTTTGATGTTTTTAGACTCCATAGATTTAAATAAGGTTTATCCTAAAGATAATTTTGCACTTCCCAACATTGATATGCTAGTGGATTTCACTACAGGATATGATATGTTATATTTCATGGATGGTTTCATTGGTTATTTAATCAAATTAGAATTGTTGAAGAAGATCAAGATAAAACATCATTTATCACACCATGGGGTATTTTTGTTACATAGTGAAGCCTTTTGGATTAAATAATAATGGGACTACAAATCAAAAATCCATGACACATTTTTTGTTGTTGATATTATTCATAAGATAATAAAGGATTATGTGGATCATTTACTTTCAAATTCAAAATAGAGACAAGATCATGCAATCTATTTATGATATATATTTGAGCAAATCTAGTAATATAATGTATGTCTAAATCCCAAAAAATACATTTTTGGAATAACGTCAGGAAAATTGTTAGGTTTTATTATATCACAACAAGGTATTGAAGTTGATCTTAAAAGGTTCAAATATATGATTGATATGCCTACACCACAAGGGTTGAAGTAGCTCCAATCTTTACAAGGTAAAATTCAAGTGATATGTCACTTTATAGCTTAGTTATAGATAACAGACAATATTTTATAAGCTTACTCAAAAAAGATACAAAATTTGAATGGACAAAATTTCAAGAGAGATTCAAGGAACTTGAACAATATTTATTGAGTCCACCTATTCTCATGCATTTGATCCCAAATAGACCACTCTTGTTATATGTTTTTACTATAGATCATACACTAGGCACCTTATTAGCATAGTAGGATAACTATCACAAAGAACATGCCATATATTATTTCAGCTGCACACTTGTCGATTATGATCAAATTTGCACCATAATTGAAAAACTATATTTGGCTCTTGTATTTTATATATAAAATCTTTGACACCACATGATTAATAATGAGACCCAAGTTATTACTAGGTCTGATTTGTTAAATTTTATTATGTTAAAGCCTCATATATCAAGACTCATATCAAAACAGGTGATGTTACTCATGGAATTTGATTTAAATATTATGTTTCAAAATTGATTAAAAGTCAAATTTATCGTAAACTAGTTAGTTACAGTCCCATTACATGATATAGTACCGCTCAACGTTAATTTTGGGGATAATTTCACTGCATATAATATAATTAAGGATACATTGAAAATGTTTTTATATGGTTTAAAATGAAAAACCATTTTTATTATTAACCCAGAAGGAGAGCCTATGCCATTTGCATATAGATCAAGTTTTTCATGTACAAACAATATCATAGAATATGACACATTGATTTTAAGATTGTAAGAACTACTTATACTTTACAAGTCAAATATATTAGTATATATGGTGATTCAAAATTAGTTGTTACTCAAGCCACATATGTGTACCAATTAAAAGAATAAAATTTAGACCCATACAAAATATGGTATAGTGTTTACGTGCACATTTCAATAATTTTTTGATTAATAATATACCAAAAAATGATAATTGTCATGTAGATGCAATGCTTAGTGTAGTTTATTTAATACCAATTGGCATAAATTATAATCAAGAAATATTTACTATACATAATTTATAGAACCCATCATTCTGAGATGTAGATTTATTAGCCTTATCAATATTAAAAACTACATGTAGTGTAAATTTTTTAGAATGGTTTACTCATATATACAAATTTTAGAATACATTCATTACATGAGATACTTTCACCAGAAATGATAAGCATAAATTATAGAGATACAAAATTTGATATGTTAGCATTATAGGGTATATTTTTAAATATCCATTGAATTACAATTATTCTGATGCCTAAACATTGGGGAGGATTAGTTAGCAATATAACAAATGCATGACAATGAATGTGGTAGACACTTAAATGGAAAATCAATTTCAAAGAAAGTTATTATTAGGGTTCTAGATTTGCACCCTAGCTGAGTAGAAGATTGTTCAAGTCTTTTACTCAAATCTAGTCCAACATGGGACTGATCCTAGGCTGTGGGTGTCCTAATAATGGATCAGATCTTTGGAGAAGTTTAGATTCCTTATGGATCTATCACCTACACTAAACCTAAACTAGCACTTAGAAATGGGAGAGAGATTTGATAAAACTTATTAAAAAAAATGTAAAAATCGATGATGCACCAATGATTTGATCACTCCAACTAACATAAAACACACTATGAGACACTTTTAAGACCAAAAAGCATCAATCTCACATAAATATTTTAAAACAAGGCATTAATCAGTTACCAAAATAGTAAAAGAGGGCAAATATCCACTTTCAAACTAGACAATAAACTGTAGATTGCACTTGCAATAACCTATGAGTCTTATTAAGCATTTCTTGAAGGTGAGAAAAACTCAAACATAAGCAAGGAACATACGTTCACTCGATAATATTACATTAATTCATAGAACACACTTCAATCTAGCTTAGAAAAGGATGGAATTCAATCTTTATTGCATCAAAAAGGCATCATAGTATAAATTTTAGTAGAGTTTGGTCATACCAAAAAGAGGAATAAAAGGATCAATATAAGGCCTAAAAGCTTGTCTAGAGAGAGAGAGAGAGAGAGAGAGAGAGAGAGAGAGAGAGAGAGAGAGAGAGAGAGAGAGAGAGAGAGAGAGAGAGAGAGAGAGAGAGAGAGAGAGAGGCAGGCCCAACCACTTTCAATGGATTAACACTCTCAAGGATGTTAACTCAAATTTTATCAATAAGGAACCAACTATGTAAAAGAATTAAATTTCTATTACCCTTATCCAACTGCTAGATCTTTTCTTGGAATCATGTCATTATTTACTTGATCTGCTGATGAGGATCATGTCTTGAAACTGGCTAAAATGTGACACATCTGCATTAGGTGGCCATCAAAACTTGAAAATGTGAACCATGATGAGGTGAGACACATGTCTACTATATGTAAAAACCAATCTTAGACCATTGGTTTTCATATAGCCACAATAGTTATGAAAGTCTATAAATTTCTTGACTTTACTTCATAGTCACTAGTTTATCTTCACCTTCGATATTAGATCCAAAAGATCTATCTTACCTATATAGAGATTTTAATGGTGATGCTTGATATCTAAAATATGGCCTTGGTTCAACCCTGGTTCACCTTTGAGTTCAGCTCCTTGATATTTGCTTTATTTGGGACTTGAATAACCTTTTTGACTTTCATTGAAAATGTCCTGAGCTTATTTTTACTTATTGGATATCGATAGCCAACTTAGACTATCTATATCATGCCCAACTATCTTTACAGTCATTAGTCTCATATATACATTGACTTATTGATTTTCACTCACTCTATTGATCTATCTATGTATAGATGCCCATGAGTCATTGATCTTCTAATGAATGAGCATGCTTGTGTCACTTGTCATGCACACATTTGTTCCTTGGATCCTTTGGCTTATTGACCATAGCTTGTCATTAGATCTAAATTCTTGATCAAATGCCAACCATTGATCTACTGGGACCCACTATTTGAAAACTAATGACTACTTCATGATATTAAAATTGACATCCTCACTCCCATAAAATGATGTTCATGTGACCGTTATTGATGATCGTGATACCTTCAATTTTACACTCAATAGCATCTATCTTGCTCTTTTCTTAAAGTTGATGTCTCATCGACCATCATTTAACATTCCATAGAATGTGATTGATGTCCCACAGATTGTGAAATTTAAGCTCATATGGATTTTTGTAATGACTTTAATTTGACTCTTGCATGAACATCTTATGTTGTAAGTTCCACTTCAAAGGCCTATAACATGAAGTGCAGGAATGATGTAGGCACCGAAATTGTTGAAGATATTCTTAAGGTCAAAAGGAACAAAACCTTTTGATTTGTTGGTCTCAAAAGCTTATTGAGTGAAAATATAAAATGGTCAAGTTGATGGTCTAAATGCTTCTACGTGACGTCTTGGTGATGATCGATCTCAAATGGCTATGGAAAACTTAGTGAAATACAACTGAAGAGGCAAATTTACACATGCATAAATTCCTTCACATTTTAGCAGATGATCTAGAACTTGATGCATAGCAACTGAGGACCATGATGAGAAAACCCATATGACTAATTTCCTCTATCACTATTGCATGTGTGAGATATATCTTTGTGAAGATGATCACTTGGCTCTGCTGGAATTTCTTTAAAATGGCTAAGTGTGGAAAACATGTAGAAAAATAATTGAGGAGACAACTTTGGATCTTAAATTTTTTTGATGTGCTTTGGTGGAGGACTTGAGATTTGGCATATATAAATTTGGTATAAATGGGAAGAAACCCATATGATTAGTATTATCTGATTCATCCACATGTGTGAAATATGGCCTCTACAAATTACCTATTTAGACTTTCCACTACTAGACCTAAATGTCAAGATGAACACATAATGAAGAACTAGATGGATCACTTGTATTCCCATACTCAATCCAAGTAGTCTTGACCTCTTGTAAGACATTTTTAACCTATGTAATTATTCCTTGTGACATTGACAACTTACTCTTTAACCTCACTCAAAGTGTTTCAAAGCCTTTACATTCTACATGGTCTCATTTGGGTCCACTTATTCAATCTAGAAACTTGTTCTCATTGAGTCATTATACCATGCATATTTAAAAAGAAACGGTCATCTCTTATGCTTGAATCTGACACTTGTGGGGCCATCCTAAAATTTCAAATTCAAACAACTATTTCTTATAGCCTAAAAATGATGTTTGTGTAACTTTCTAGATCACAATCCCCATGGTTTTTTCCTTTGGAAATTTTGTTGGACTTTTGTTTGGGGTAGTTTCCTTGAAAATGGATCCATCAGAAAACTTGAACTAGACCATTTTATCGAGAAATGTCCCTTCAATAAAATTGTGTAGGGAAATTTGCTACAAAAAGATCCTTTGGGACTTCATCTGGGGTACCATTTGTCTGAATAAAATACCCTTAAAAAATGTATAGGACCATTTCATTAAAAATGGACCTTTCAGAACCTTTGAAAATGGACAACTTTGTTGAAGAATGACCCTTTGGAACTTTAGAATGGTTCACTTTCCTGAGAGAAGACCCTTCTAGAAAATTGCTTTGGACCTTTGTTTGAAAAGGATATCTTTCAGAAAAAGTGTTCAAGACACTTTGCTTGAAGACTTATCCTTCAAGATTTATGAAAAGGACTATTTCATTGAAGAGTTATCCTTCAAAAAAATTGTTTGGATAATTTTTTTGAAAGAAATATGTCTTTGTCTTTTACTTCAAACATTTTATCTGAAAGAATTCAATAATTAGATAAAAAGAGTCCTAAAATAAATAGGCCTAGAAAAAAATAAAACCCTAAAATAATTTTCCCAAAAGAATAAACACTTAGTCAAATAAAAGGTCCAAAAGAATTCAAGTAAAGACTTAGTTTGAAAATATTTTTATACTTAGCTTTTACTTGAAACTACACTTGAAATGTTGCTTGATCCTTGAAGGCTTGGACACCAAAAAAAATGTTCATATACCTACTCTTTATAATTGTAGAAATGAAAATCATGATCCTTCTATTAAACTCTTGAACTAGGCATATTTTTTGGTATGTAGACTCAAATTTGGTCAACATCTTTGGTGACTTAGCTGGACAACATGCCTAATATGTTTCAGACTCAGAACATATACATGACTCTAACTCATAAAAAATAATACATAGACCATTTACATGACTGTAAGATAGTTTTTTGATTTGCAAAGACATAAAAATTCTAATAATAGGGAAAGAAACAAACTAAAGCAAGGAAACTAAGATAAAAATTAAAGGCAACTAACTACTGAACAAGTGTGCAAACATAAGCACTTATTAGGGACAATACAAAAAGGAAAGTAATGTGTTAGAAAACACTTAGAGAAAAATTATAACAACTAACTATGTATATATAGATTAGCTTTCCTTAATGTTAGTACTTAAGATGCATCACATTGACTGGGATATGAAGCACTTCACCATTCCATCTTGTGATTTGGAAAGCATTATGGGACTTGCAGCTGGAGATTGTATATGGACCACCCTAGAGAGAATAACATTATGTATGCTTTCTTGGCTTAGCTCTATCCTCATCCCATTTGAAGACCAAATCTCCTTCTTATAAATCTCTTGAAGAAACTTCTTTGTCAAAATATCTCTTTATCATTGCTTGATGGGCCTCCATTGCCAACATTGCTTGATGCCTTATTTATTCGAGCTCTATGAGCTTAACACATATTATTTCTATTGGCTCAATCTCCAAAAGCTTAAGCTGATGCATCAATTCCAAAGTAGGGAATTCAATAAAAACATGCATTCTTGCTTCCTTACTGTATACTAGCTTCTATGGATAATTGGTAATTAACTTCTTATAGGTGATTCTATCAGCCCATATAGCTAGCTTCAATTTGAGATGTCATGATATATTATTATCTTCTACAATCCTCCGAATGATATTCAACAAATTCCTATTGGTAGATTCAGTAAGGCCATTGGCTTGTGGATAATAGTTTGATGAGGTACTAAGGAAAACACTATGTTGAATTTCCCATTGGTTGATTTTAGATCCTATAAAAGCCATAGCATTATCAGAAATTATAGTTGAAGGGACCCAAAATTTGGTGAGAAAACCTTCATAGAAGTCCAAAACACTAGTTTCATTGGCTTTTTTTAATGCTACTGCCTCTGTCCATTTGGTAAAATAATCTATAGTAGTCAGGATCCATTTGTGTTCTGAGCTTGAAGGGGGGTTAATAACACCAATAAATTCCAATCCCCATTGGAAAAATTATTGATGAACTAAAATTGGGTGGAGAGGTAAGGATACAAGCTTCACTTTCCTAACAAACATGGCACATTGTTTACATTTCCTAATCCATGCATGACAATCATCAAATAAACTTGGCCAATGATATCCACCTCTCATGATCTTATGGACTATGATCCTAGCTAAATAATGTCCTCCACCATGTCCATTATGGAGTTTTTCAAGTAACCTTTGTGTTTGACCTAGTTCTATGCATCTTAGCAGTATACCATTTATATCCTTTTTAAATCATACCATATCAATAAGTTAAAAAGGAATTGACTGCAATCTAAAATATCTCCTCTTTGAAGGAGTGATATGAAAAGGATAAACACCATTATGTAAATACCTTACCATATCCTAGAACTTGAGGTTTTATCACTTGTAATTTCTTGATCATTTGACACCATAACCTATTCATTAGACTCCTCCAAGTCTTGGGCTAGATGTTCACAAAGTCATTTACCTCTCACCAGCTTTGTGACTTTGATCTCAATGTCATATTCCATGATATTGGTTATCCAACTAGCTCTCTTGTCATTTATATCTTTATTCAGAAGAAAATATTTGACACTTGGATGTGCAACAATCAAATGTATCTTATTGTTGGACAACAAGCACCTAAAATTTTTAAGAGACCTTATAAATGAAAGAACATGCTTCTCAACAAAACAATACCTAGTTTCATATTATTATAATTCTTGACTGAAGAAGGCTATTGTTTTCTCTAAGGTCTCTTTATTTTTTTGCATGATAATACTAAAAATTGTGTCAATGTTAGCATAGATTTATTAGAAGAAATCTTTGGTAAAGTCAGGGTTCAATAGTGTAGGAGCACTGGCTATAGCTTTTTTGATTTCTTCAAAGCTTCTCACTCCTTCTTTAGACCAACTAAAAGTCTAACCTTTCATTAACATAGTTATCAGTGGCCTTGATAAAGTAGTAAAATTTGAAATATATCTCTTTATGAAGTTTATCTTGCCTAGAAATATTTTCAAGGATATCTTACACTTAGGCAATGATAGTGCAAGAATTGATTCTATCATGTCAGGATCTATACTTGTACCAATCTTTGAAATGACATGTCCAAGAAGCCTACCTTTGTGAATAAAGAAAACACACTTTTTTGAGTTTAAAGACACTCCAAATTCTATGCACCTTTCAAAGACTTGTTTGAGATGAATCAAATGCTTACTTTTTTGGTTAGAGAATATTGTATGTCATCTAGATAAAAAAGAATAAACTTGTTGAGGAGACCCTAGAATTCCATGTCTGAAGCCTTATTAAAAGTGAATCCAACATTAGATAAACCAAAATGCATCTTTATGTATGAAAATGTCCCCCACTTGGTGGTGAGGGCTGTTTTGTATTGGTCTTATTCTTTAACTAAAATTTTGTTGTATCCAATGTAACCATCTAATAAAGAGAACCTCTTTGAACCTATAACTAGCTATAAAATTGGATCTATTAATGGCAATGGATAGTGGTATTTGAGAGAGGCCTTTTTAAATTCATGGAAGGTAATGTTATATCTTATTTCACCATTCTTATTCCATACTGGAACAAGTTTTGTCATCTAAGTTGAGTGCTTAATTGAAATATTATAGCTACCTCAATGAACTTATGCAGTTCAACTTTCATTAGAGGTTCAAGATTTGGATTAATTGGACTTTGCCTTTTTTTTAATGGCCTATTATCATCCTCTAAATAAATTTTATTTTGAGCTAGACCTAGATCAAAACCTTTAAGGTCATTTTACTACCATGCAAATACATCTACAAAGTTTGAACATAACTTGGTAAAAGTTTCTTTCTCTAAAGATGTGTAAACTTTGCCTAGATTTAAACTCTTACTAGTTGAAATATCTACATTTGTATAGTGTTCTTATTTGGTTGATAAATAAATTTTATCTTTTCTCAATTCATCATCTCTATTTAATATGTTCTCTAGGGTGACTAGTCCTTTAGGTAACTTATTTGTCTTCAGCTTCACAATCTAGTCATCATATTGCTACAAATGCTTGTCTTAGTTTCTTGATGAAAATTTAGCTTCCTCTTGTAATAATATGAAAATATGCTTATCATCTTAAAAAACCTACCAATTTTCATGGTTGTCAAGGAAAAAATATCTCACAACTACCGTGATATGTGATTGAAAGTTTTCTCTTTTTATGTCATCTGGGATATTGAATTATGACCCAATAACAACCAGCCTATCTGCATGCTTATTTTGATTTATTGGTATGGATTGAATATTTAAAGATTAAAAGTATTCAAATAGGTCCCATACTCTATGATTATAGGATCTAAGTAGTGTATTATTTCATATATTAAGTCCCCTTACTTGGTGAACTACTAGTTCACTATCTCCAAAGACTTGTAAGGAATTAACCTTCATCTTTCTTGCCCATTGCAAACCATGCACTAATAATTCATATTTAGTAACATTATTGGAAAAAACAAATTTAAAATTAAGAGAAAATAAATAACTTTGATTATATGGAGAAATTAACATCATTCCAACTCTAGTGCCATGTTTATTCCTAGATCCATCAAAATATAGCTGCCATAATCCTTCACTAAGTTGATCATCTTTCATTAATGTTGGATTTGGTGCATCATTTTCATGAAGATAATATACACCAAATAATTCTTATTCAATTAAATTTTAGGGATAATATCCATGTAAATCAGAGGCCCATTCATCAAGGAAAATATTTGGGACTCCATCTAGAGGTGATTCAGTTTTCACCTCACTATTTTCTAGCACCTCGTCTGAGATGGCATAATTAGTTTCAACCATGCTTGGCATATACAGTTCTAAATAAAATATTGAAATAGGTTTATAATTTATTGTCACCTTGGAACCATACCTATTTATAAACATTAAATATGTCCAATCAATTGAAAAATATCCTTTAATTTTTGAAGTAAAATCTCTTGGCAGACACATGGCAAAATAGGGAGGTAAGTCCACTACAACTACATCTTGATGAATAACAACATTGGAGAAAGCATGTAATGTTATTTTTAGACCTTTTATTATTCTTAATATATTTTTTGGTGAGCCATCTAATTTTAATACTCCTTTGGTATTTGGCTCATAGACAAGACCAAGCTTGTCTACAATTTATTTGGGCATGACAGTGCTACTGGCTCCACTATCTACCATACAATTATGGATTAACCAATCACCTAATATCAAAGGGAGATAAAAGATATGTGTTTTGTTTGTTTTTACATTGTATTTATCCACATTTTTCATGTTATGTATCTACTGATTAGGTTGCTTGATTTGTTGGTTTGAATTAGTCAAGACAACACCTTGTTTCTCAGTTGGTTCCTTAGATACTTTAAGCTCTAAAAGTTCTTAAATCAACATGTCCTTTTGCCCTATAATGGAAAGAGAATCCCACATGATAATACTAACATTTGATTTATTCATTTGATCTATAATTATAAAAGGTGTTCCAGTAACCTTTGGCTATAATTTTTGAGCCATTGGTTGTTTTCTAGTTAGGGGCATTTGGGGAACTTTCACTATCTCTGTATTTTGATTTTTATGTACTATAGGAATAACAACTTGATCTTTGAAATTTTTTGACATAAAATTAGGAACATTAGAATTGTTTATCACATCTTGAGCTTATTCAACTACTCTTATTTTAGTTCTAGTCAGAGCTACCACTTGACCATTTGTGTTGCTCATTTTGTCAACTTAGTTAAATGCAATGTGGTCATCCAAATTCCAATTAACATTGATAACATCAGGGTGCCTTGGAAATTGTTGAGCTTCTCCTTGGACTATCATATTCATGTCTTGATATTGATTTCCTTGAAGATAAAAATCTTCTTGTGTCATCTGTGGCATGGTAATCTCTTATGATATGAAGGCTTGATTTTGAGTGTCATTTAGATTGGAAGGTTGCCAACCTAGATATTGCATTAATTTATTTTTGGGAACAATGGCTTTTGAGTTAGAAGATACATTGGGATCAAGGGTTGTATATGGCTTAGTTTGGGTTATAGCTCCTTGATTTTGATAAGGTTGCATATTATCCTTGAAACCTTGATAAATGGGTCTTTGTTTATTGAAAGACTGATAAGAACCTTGGTTTTGTTTCTGGTGAGGTCTACCTTGGTAATGTTATGTCTTGAGTGAAACAATCTCATTTCCAAAAGCTTGTAACATGCTTTTTAGATCACCAATATCACTAGATTGATTATGAGGGGTTACTACTTGGGTTTTTGGAAATGGAATAGGGAATATATATAGAATTTGAGGGACTTAAGGGGGAGGAATGGGTTTTAATTATAGAAAAAGGGCATTAGAGGCCTTGGAGCAAGTTTTCTATCTTGAATCAGGCTATTTTCTAGTTTGATAACAATCTCATAGGCATTTGGTAAATTAGTACCACCCATGGATTAAATAATGACACTTATTTTATAATTAAGGGCCTTAAGGTAGTAAAAAAATTCATACTCTAGGGATGGTCTAACTAATGCAAGAATCTTAATCCATGTCTTTTGAAATTTGAGATTAAAGTTTGACATGAATTCTTGGGGGTACATTTTTATGGTAGTCAGTTGTTCAACCAAAGATAGATGATCTGAATTTTCTTCAAATTGCTTAACCAAGGCTACACCTAACCCATCCCAAGTATAAATATAGTTAAAGGAAGATTCATATACCATTTAAATGTTTTTCCTTTGAAGGAAGCAAAAGCAATCTAATAGCCACATTATCTTGAGCAATATTATGAATAGAACATAGATTAGCAACATCTTGGATATGCTCAATAGTAGTAGATTTATCCCATTTTCTTGAGAAGAAAGGGATACTTTTTAGGGAAGAAACATGAATGTCATCATATTGGGCCAAATTTAGGGGACGAACCCTATTAAATGGGGCAAAAACTTTATTCCTGATAACCATTTAGGTAAAAAGGATTTGCCTTATGGGGACAATAGATTGGAATAAAATAATAGAATGATAAGAAGATGAATGCTATTTTAAAGGGAAAGGTCTTGTAAGATTGAATCTTGATTTTTTATAAGAAGTATAATGTAATTCAATATGTTCAAAAGAAGTACCTTTACTTGATGCTCTTGTTGTAACCTTTAGCATGAAAACACTATCTCGAAGATGCTATGAATTTTTCAACTTAAAGGATATTCAAATTTTGATGATGGTAGATGTCTCCTTCTATTATAGTTCCTTCTTCTCAATCTTCAAAATTCAATTATATTAAGAAACTTAGTCCCATCGGGTGTGCCAAAACTTTTGGGGTTCTAGATTTACACCCTAGCTTAGTAGAAGATTGTTCAAGTCTTTTACTCAAGTCTAGTCCAATATGGGATTGATCTTAGGCTATGGGTATCCTAATAATGGATCAGACCTTCATAAAAGGTTGACTTCCTTATTGATCTATCACCTACACTAAACCTAAACTAACACTTACTTGTCAAAGGAAGAGAGATTTGATAAAACTTATAAAAGCATGTAAAAAGTGGTGATGCACCAATGATTTGATCACTCCAACTCAAAAAAAACACACTATGAGACACTTTCAAGACCAAAAATAATCAATCTCACATAAATATTTTAAAACAAGGCATTAATTAGTTACAAAAATAGCAAGGGTAGATACCCACTTTCAAACTAAACAATAAATTGTAGATTTCATTTGAAATAACCTATGAGACTTATTAAGCATTTCCTAAAGGTAAAAAAACTTAGACATAAGCAAGGAACATACATTCACCTAAAAATATTGCATGAATTCATAGAACACACTTTAATTTGGCTTAGAAAAGGATAAAATTCAATCTTTATTACATCAAAAAGGCATTACCGTACAAATTTTGGTAAAGTTTGGTTATACCAAAAAGAAGGATAGAGGGATCAATATCAAGGCTTAAAAGCCTATATTTATAGTAGAGAGAGAGAAAGCCATGCATTAGAAGAGGCCCAATTGATTTTGATAGATTAGCACTTTTGAGGATGTTGACTCAGATCTTATCAACAAAGAACCAACTCTGTAAAAGAATTAAATGTCCATTACCCTTATCCAACTACCAGATCTTTTCTTGGAATTATGTCATTATTCTGATGAGGATCATGTCTTAAAATTGGCTAAAATATGACACATCTGCATTAGGTGACCATCAAAAGCTAAAAATGGGAACTGTGATGAGGTGAGACACATGTCTACTATATGTGAAAACCAATCTTAGAACATTAGTTTTCATATAGTCACAATATCTATAAAAGTCTGCACACTACCTAAATTTATTTCATATTGACTGGTTTATCTTCACCTTTGAAATTAAATCCAAAGGATCTATCTTACTTATATAGAGATTTTAATGGCAATGCTTGATCTCTAAAATGTGCCCTGGTTCAACCTTAGTTTTCCTTTGAGATCAACTCCTTGATATTTGCTTTGTCTGGGTCACGAATAACCTTTTTGACTTTTCATCAAAAATGTCCCAAGCTTGCTTTTTCTTATTGGTTGTCAATAGCTAACTCAGACTACCTAAATCATGCCCAATATCCTTATAGTCATTGGTTCTATAGATATGCTAATTTATTGACTTTCACTCGCTCTATTGATATGTCTGTGTATGGATGCCTATGAGTCATCGATATTCTGATAACTAAACATGCTTGTGCCACTTTTCATGCATGCATTTGATCCTTGGATCCTTTGACTTATTGACCTCCATTCATTGTTAGATATAAATGCCTGATCAAACACCAATCATTGATCTATTGGGACCCACTATTTGAAAACTAATAACTACTTCATGATCTTAAAATTGACATCACCTCTCTCATCAAATGATGTTTACATGACCGACATTGATGGTCATGAGACTATTAATTTTACACTCAATAGGATTTATCTTGCTCTTTTCTCAAAGTTGACATCTCATCGACTATCATTTAACATTTTGTAGAATGTGACTGACATCCCATAGATCATGAAATTTAAGCTCATATGGATTTCTATAATGACTTTCATTTGGCTCTCGTATGAACATCTTATGTTATAGGTTTCAATTCAAATACCTATAACTTGAAGCACAAGAATCACGTAGGCACCAAAATTATTGGAGATATTCTTGAGAACAAAAGGAACAAACCCTTTTGATTTAATGGTCTCAAAATCTTTCTGAGTGATGATATAAAATGTTTAAGTTTATTATTCCAATTGCTTCTATGTTTCATCCTAGTGATGGTTGAGCTCAAATGGCTAAGTATGAAAAACTTAGTGAAATATGACTAAAGAGGCAACTTTGCACATGCATAACTTACTTCACATTTTAGCAGATGATTTGGAACTCAGTGCATAGCAACTAGGGACAAAGATGAGAAAACCCATATGACTACTTTCCTCTATCACTACCACACATGCAAGGTATAGCTTTGTGAAGATGCTCACTTAGCTCTGCTGGAACTTCTTGAAAATGGTGAAGTGTGGAAAACATGTAGAAAATCACTGAGGAGGTAACTTTGGACCTTAAATTTTTTTGATGTGATTTGGTGGAGGACTTGAGATTTAGCACATATAAACTTGGTACAAATGGGAAGAAACCTATATGACTATTTTTATTTGATTCATCCACACATGTGAGATATGGCCTCTACAAATTGCCTATTTAGACATTCCACTACTATATCTAAATGTCAAGATGAACATATAATGAAGAACTAGATGGATCACTTGCATTCCCATACTCATTCCAAGTAGTCTTGACCTCTTGTAGGGCATTTGAAACATGTGGAATTGTTACTTGTGACATTGACAACTTACTCTTTAAGCTCACTCAAAGTGTTTTAAAGGCTTTACATTCTACACGGTCTCATTTGGGTCCACTTATTCAATCCAAAACCTACTCTCATTGATTCATTGGACCATGCATATTTGAAAAGCAATAGTCATCTCTTGTGCTTGAATCTAACACTTGCAGGACTATCTTTGAAATTTTGAATTCAAAGGGTTATTTCATGTAGCCTAAAAATGACATTCGTGTAATTGTCTGGATCACAATCCCCATGGTCTGTTTCCTTCAAAACTTATATTGGAATTTTGTTTGGGGTAGTTTTCTTGAAAACAAATCCTTTGAAAAACTTGAATTGGACCATTTTCCTAAGAAATGTCCCTTCAAAGAAAATTGTGTAGGGCACTTTGCTGCAAAAAGATCCTTTGATACTTCATCTAGGGTACTATTTTTTTGAATAAGATACCCTTCAAAAAAAATGTATAAGACCATTTCATTAAAAATTAACCTTTCAAAACCTTTGAAAATGGACCACTTTGTTGAAGAATGACCCTTCAAAACTTTAGAATGGTTCACTTCCTTGAGAAAAGACCCTTCAGGGAAACTACTTTTGACCTTTGTTTGAAAATAATATCTTTCAAAAAAAGTGTTTAGGACACTTTGCTCGAAGACTTATTCTTCAAGATTTTTAAAAAGTACTATTTCATTGAAGAGTTATCCTTCAAGAAATTGTTTGAACAATTTTCTCGAAAGAAATAGGTCTTTGTCTTTTCCTTCAGACATTTTGTCTGAAAGAATTCAAAAGTTAGCCAAAAAGAGTCCTGAAATAAATAGGCTTATTAAAAAATAAAACCCCAAAATAATTTTCCCAAAAGAATGAACACTTAGTCAAATAAAAGGTCTAAAATAATTCAAGTAAAAACTTAGTCTGAAGAGAGTTTTATACTTAGCTTTTACTTGAAACTACATTTGAAATGTTGCTTAATCCTTGAAGGCTTGGACACCATGCAAAAAAATGTTTAGATACTTGATTTTTGTAAATATAGAAAATAAAATCCTGCTCCTTCCACTGAACTCTTGGACTAGGCATATTTTTGGGTATGTAGACCAAAATTTGGTCAACAGTTACTTTGGCTATGTTATTATTGGCCCATAATGGAACATGAGTGTCAATAATAAACCAAATTATGTGATAAATTCCAAGTCAAAGTAATGTAAACCATGTTTCTTCACATGAATTACAACCCATTATTTTCCCTTGGCCATTTTCACTTTGGAGGTTCAACTTGATAGACAAAATAAACCTAAAATCAATTGGTGGACACAAATTCATCATTAATACTACTAAATATTTCAACAAATGGGTATAAGTTGTAACCTTAAACTTTGCTAAAGGAAAAGACATTTATATTTTTTTATGATGTATTTCATCTCTTGATTTGGCATTCCTTTAGTTATCATCATAGATAATGGTTCATCTTTCAAGAATAAAATTGTCAATAAATTTTGCACTAAATATAAGATACAACACACATTTTTAAATCCTTATCACCCTCAAGATAATAGATAGGTACAAGCTAAAAATAATACTCTAAAAAACATCTTGAGTAAGGAAGTTACTAAATTTGGTGATGATTGGCATAAACAAATAATCTATGCACTATGGGCTTATAGCACAAGCATTCACACACCTACTAGAGCTAATCTATATTTTTTGGTCTATGGTACATAAGCATTAATTCAATCATAATTTGAAATTCCTTATGAGTATCTGAAACAACCAAACAAATGGAGTTGCCTATCAAAGTATGCTTTAGGATTACATGGTGGACCCAAAACCTCACTTGTTGAAGCAAATGATACTCACTCACCATACTCACATACACGCAATCAGAACCAAAAGATGTTAATATAGATAATTAGTTAGGGGTAATTACTCATAAAGGATGTTATGGGGAAGCAGGTTGCTTGAAGGGTGGTTTATGGGGTTTGGGGTGTATCAGTGTATGAATACATAGATAGATCTCAAGCACCATATGTGGCACACATTATTTTGCATAGGACCATTTATAGGTCCTTATCCTTATCTAGGTATCTTAATCCCCTTAGTGGGTTTTGGTCTCACTTATAGGTAGTTAAATGGTCATTCTAAACTAATCATAAAGGTTATATTTAAAACACCCTATGATATCATTAGATCATAACAAGTTTATGACATGAGAATAGATACAATGTTATGTTACTTTGTCAATCAACTATGATATCTAGAGTGCCAATATAAGTAGTAACCAATTACCAACTTAAACATATGTAAATTATGATAAGTTCCCTAAAGCATACAGTAGAAAACATCATTGCATAAAAGAGAGCATATTCATGAAACATAATGAAAATCAAAGCATCACAGGTAATTGTTCAAGTGCTATTAGCTGAGGTTATCAACTTCCTCATGAATTAAAAGCCAATGCACCATTATCAACACATCCCTTTTTAAGTTCACACATAATTAATAAATATGATTTATGCTATATGACTACATGAATAATGATACAATAGTGATCAACTTTGTTATTCATCAGATAAGATATGATGATAGCCCATAATTGAATCAACGTAAATGATTTTATATTGGAAATAGCCAATGCATTATCATCAATAAAAAAGAGAAATTAATGTAAATAGAATTAAATTACATCAAAGTGTATATTCTTATGATGTTGATTATTCTATCAGCCATTAGCTTTAAGTAAGGAAAACATATTCAGTCAATTTAAACTTTCACACTTACTTTACTATTTTCCAGTAATACATATACTAAAAAAATTATTAAGAATAATTATAGTTAAGATATAAATCTCTCCTAAAATCAAGGAGTTTATTAATGGAGTAACTCAATTCCATACAACATCATTTCAAGTATGTTCCCACATGAAGGAGTAACATGTTTCCCATATGTACAAGTATAATTTATTCATGCATACAACAGGTTTCAACATGAACCAATTTATAGAAACATATAAGAAACAAAGTTTCCACATGAACTACATAATATACCAAACTCACACCATCAATAATGTCGTACTCAATTAGAAAATTCCAGCCAAGTTTTAATTGAGTGGAACCCAAATAAAATGATCTATTTAAGTAACTCTTACAAAATAAATGTGAACATGTCATGACACAATATCTTGTGTTTAATTCCAACCAATAAGAGAATAAGACAATATACATACTCAACTCATAAGAGTGATATCTAACATGTATACATTCACCCATTTTCATATATGTAAGCATCAATCAAGGGGAAATACATCACATAACAATCCTATTTCACAATGTAATTAGTTTAAGGTTTTTTTCTTCTTCCTCAAGTTCACAATTCATTCTAGCACTTAAATAAACTTGTTCATATACTAGGTAACCTTTAATACAAAAATCAACTAAAAATTCCACTTGTTTCACCAATGTGACAAAAATAAACTTTAAGAAAAAGGAACCAATCAAAAAAGAATTGTTTAATAATAATGTGCATACCTGTGTAGATAGTCTTATAAGTCCTAAGTATGAAAGCAACATTCTATTTATGCTTTTCACATATGGTTGGTATTCATCTCAACTGGACTTGTTCATATATACCATATACAAGATGAAACATCTAAAGATATCTATATATTCCATACACAAGCTGAAAAACAACTAAAAAAATAGTTCCATATACTCATGATATCCCTAGATTTAATTTATATATATATCCCAAGGAAATATTTGGGTAACTCCTCAAGGCTATCCATTCAAGTTAATATTGTAACTTGCTAATAATTTAAGCCAGCGTACTCAAGTATGCTTAAAACACCAAAATAAGTGATATATTTACCTCAGCAAATCTCTGCCCAAATTACCATGATTACTCATATCAAGATAATATATATGAGTTCCATGGAGATGCATAATAAGTAAATTCTATTCTAAAGTTTGTATAAAACCAATTAAAGGTTATTGCCATAATGATGATAAGAACATAGTGTACCAATATAACATTAGCAGTGATAATCAATTAACAATCTAGGATAGAATCCCAAGTACATATAAATGATTAATTTAGAAATTGTAAGTGAACTTCAACATCTTACCATATAATCAACATTATAGGCTTTGTACTTATTTCTTTAATAGAATCCATTTCTAATTACAAAGTTGACATACCATAATCATTAAGTATAACCAAACCAATATCAAATGAGGATAAATTATAATTGCATCTACTAATCATGCTATATGAAAGAAATATAACAATTAAGCTAAGAAATAAATAAATAAAATATAATAAAATATTACCAATTACATCACACCTATCTGTGAGGTCATCCAAGAGTACGTGTAGTAAGTAACCAAATTAGACAAACCCTCCCAACTAGCCCTATGAGCCCAACCATCAGTGGCCCTTACTACCCCATCCATCAACTGGATGATGGTTTCAACAACCAAGGTCGAGAACGGATTCTAAGAAAGTTATATTCTGAACTATTAGACATCAAAACACAAAAAAATGTAACATAGGCAAGTGACAATCAAACACCATTTCAAGGAGAGATAGAAATAACCAAACTTGGCATCGATATAACTTGGGAATGGGGATATCTACTGTAGGATCCTTGAAGGATATAGCAATAGATTTAATGACTAAATCCATGTCCATAACATTCAAAAAAACCAACTTGGAAGCCCTCCAAGTGTATGGTCAACCTATATTATCCTGAATATCCACCTATATCCTAGGCATATAGGCATACAAATCATAGCTTAGTCATTTAAGCCTAGTTTAGGAATGGTTGCACAATAGTAATGAAATTGAACACTCATAAATAAGGTATGAATTAGAACATATAACTCTAATAAGTTATACACAACCAAGCCATAGTCCATCAATGTTCAACAATTAAACCAATCAACACCATAAACTAGTCAGTATAATGAACAATTCAACATAATCACTATGACTTCAGCCAAGCAAATAATTTCCAAAAGTAACAACCAATGTTTCCAACATTCATTTATTTTTTATAATCGATTAAAATAAATAATCAATATGTGAGATTCGTGGGATCATCATGAGGTCTTATGACCTCATATGATTCCTCAAATCATAAAAATGATTTAAATGTATTTAATAAAACAATAGACAACCATACAATTCTTATTAAAATCAAAACCTTAATATATAAATAAATATCCCATTGGGCTTCACTTAATTTCCACAATTCAATAGTACATAAAGCACACAAAACTCCTTAATATAGCCACAACATAATTTAACCATTCAATATAACACATGGAAGAACTCCAATCAAAACTAGACATAGGTATTTATAACAAAATAGAGCTTAATCAAGGGAAACATAAATAATTATTTTGTAAAAATGAAGGGACTGACTCCATGCTTCATCTATATCCCAATTGGGTTCAACATTAACTAAACATATATATGAATTCCTCCCAAAAATGAAACATATCCAAGTAAACCAAAATGTGTCATTCAACACACACACACATCCATCTCAAGTAAAACACCAACCAAAATTTGATTCAAAGGGACATGTTATCAATGTATATAAGCTCAACCTTTAAGGTTTTAAGAGACACTAGAAGAATATAATAATAACTAAAAAATTGAAATTAAAGACTTAATAAAACCTAAGTTAGATTTCATATTTAAGTTAGGAATTAAAACCCCTAACTATGCATTCAAATAAAAATAGGGTATGGTGACCCAAATTAGGAATATACCCAAGTTGAATAAAATCAAAAAGAAAACACAGTAACCTGAAATCATTGGAATTAAAGTGCAAGGTTTATTAAAACTGAATCCATTCATTTAATAACATAAAATGTATGAAAACACAACCCATCTAAATACCCATGACATTCCTTATAAAGAGTAGGGATTCATCAATTCACATATACATAACTAATTAAATGTATCAAC
>JARHVA010007427.1:320000-437500 GCA_037957365.1 Torreya grandis
TTTCCAATTGATTTAAATCAAGAATCGATATTTGAGATTCATGAGATCATCATGAGGTCTCATGGTCTCATATGATTCCTCAAATCATTAAAATCAATTCAAATATATTTAATAAAATAATAGACCATCATATGGTTCCTATTAAAATCAAACCCTTAATATATAAATAAATATCCTAGAGTGGTTCACTTAATTCCCATAGTTTAGTAATATGTAAAGCACACAAAACTCTTTACTATAGACATAAAAAAATTTAGCCATTCAAAATAACACATGGAATAACTCCTATCAAAACCACACATAAGTATTTATAAAAAATTGATCTTAATCAAGGGAAAATGAAATAAATAGTTTGTAAAAAATAAGGGACTATCTCAATGCTTCATCTATATCCCAACTGGGTTCAACATTAAATAAAAATATACAAGAATTATTCCCAAAACCAAAACATATCCAAGTCACCCAAAATGTGCCATTTAACACATGCACATCTAGCTCAAGTAAAATCCCAGCCAAAATTTGATTCAAAGGGACATATTAGCAATTTATAAAAGCTTAGGCTTTAAGATTTTAAGAGACACCAATTGATTATTCAAAATAGAAGATTATAATAACAACTAAAAAATCTATGTTGAAGACTTAATAAAACCAAAGTCAGATTTTAGACTTAAGTTAGGAATTGAAACCCCTAGGTATACATTCAAATAAGAATAGGGTATAATGAATCAAATCATAAATATACCCAGGTTGAATAAACCCAAAAAGAAAATATAATAACCTAAAATCATTGAAATCAAAGTGTAGGGTTTATTAAAATTGAATCCATTCATTTAATATCATAATATGCATGCAAACACAACCCATATAAATACCCATGGTGTTCCTAAGAAAGAACATGGATTCATCGATTCACATATATGCAACCAATTAAATGGAGTATCATGTTTGAGATTACCAGGCCATGGTATTTATACACTAAAAATGGAAACACACAACCTTTCCAACAATAACACATTCACCAAGATAGTAATATAAATGAAATCAATATATATAAATAATAACTAGATACAAAATCTAGCTCTTTTTTCAATTTTATATGCAAAAAATGACCTATTGGGCATTGTATACCCATATAGAAGTCTTTTGACTTCATGGGTGTGTATGAAACACTCAATAACACTTATTATTTATTCCAAAGAAATCTAAACTTCTTAATTAGTCAAAATGACTTACTAGTTTAATGTAGAGAAGGGATAACCCCAATAATGCAAGAAAAATGAGGTCTGCAAATATACCTTGTTCTTCCAATAGCAAGAATAGACCATATAAAATAGAGCCCCCAAAATCAAGGTTCAAAAGGCCAAGAGTAAAAATAGAAACTCTCCCTATGTATTTTCTACCTCTTCTCTTCATTATTTTCTCCTCCCTTTATGTCCCATCCACCCTCCATTGACTAAATTTACTTCCTTTCCATTCTAACTTGCCATACCCCCTATTGAATTCTAAATCCATTATGAGGAGAGAGAAAACCTACTCCAAATTTGTCAGCTCACTCCTAAGATATCCCCTCCAAAATCATAAATGCAATGGTCATTAATGATCCCCATCCAAAAAGCTTAAGCCATTTAAACAATAAGGAATAATAAAAGTAAATATTACTTAAAATGTAATTTAAATGTTTAAATTCCACCAAGGTCAAATCAACCAAGCCATGACAAACACTAAATGACCAAGGTGATAATCCACATGGGGGGGTTTGTCATGGGGTTAGGTCTAGGTAAGTCCCTTAGGGTGTCCTAGTTTATCAAGGGTGAGTCCAACAAATCTTAAGTGGGGAGGAGTTCATGGAGGAGAGAGATAAGAAGTCCAAAGTATATGGTTTCAAATGAGATAGCAAAACCAACCAACACCAATTTAACATGCAAAGTTCAAATAGTATTACTATAAGATACAAAAATCAAGGTGCGACAAGTCATGAACTAAAATGTGACTACAAAAATGAATAACAAGACTATCTAATGGAATGTGACTAACCAAAAATACATGGATACCTATAGAAACTCATCTGACTTCTTAGAATCACTCTGATACCCCAAATATCGAAACCAACATCTAGCCTATATCATAATTAATACCTATAACCACTAAATATACATCAGTAATACTTGATCAAAAATCAATAAAATAATAAAGAACCTTAATAAAATATTAATTACGTCAAGTAGTACATATTTCATTAAGTGAAAAATTAAAACATAATGTTATACATTAACTTGCAGTCAAAGTATCATAGCATCAAAATCCAACAACACAATCTAACTAGGTAAGGAAGTGTAACAATCAACTATACACATGCTAATATTAACATTTAAGCAGTCATATAAAATTATAAAAAGGGTGGGTCATAACATTATTCTTCAAATGGATCATTAAAAATAATTAATACATATAAAAATGTTTACATGAGTTAGAACAATTGGACAATAAATACATATATGCAACTAAACATCTCAAAGTATATCATTATCTCATTCAAAAAGCATATAAAAAAATAATCCATAATATAGAATTTTAGTTTGGTGACTTGGTCTTAAAGGAAAATATAAGGAACTTATATGGCAAAGAAGAAATAGAAGGTAAGTTCAAGCCAAATTAGTCGAGTCCATCTATATTACAAAAATGTTGAGTATAAAATTTTGTCATTTGGATTCACTTGAAGGAAAATAATTCAAGGTCCAATAAACATTATGAATCTAGAATGGCTTTCTACATAAATAATTTAAATTTCACATAAAATTTCAAAAATATAAAAAGTTAGAATATTATAAAATATTCAAAAACTGGGACCTATGCATGCTATGTCTAGTTTACTTACATCATTTGGTTTGTGCTTCAGTACACACACACACACACACACACACACACACACACACACACACACACACACACACACACACACACACACACACACACACACACACACACACACACACACATATTCATCTCTAACATGATTCACACTTGTATTTGAGTTAATTGTAGAACATATAGGTTGTAATTTCTAGATGTAGTTTTAGATAGTGATATTGTCTAAGACACATAAAATGCACTCTTGTATGAATCTATCGAACTTGTCCTAATGATTAAAGGACCTGATTTTTTAGATTTAAACTAATCAAAATCATTCTACAACTTTTTCACATAATAAAAAGTTCACTATGGGAATACTTTTACATTGGTTTTAATATTTTATGACTATCCCTATTGTTCCTACTTCAGTACATTAAATTGCAAGATTATTTTACCACTTTCCTTCACATTGCTATATTACTAGATAATAAAATTTATTTAATATCATGATGTTCTAATTTGTTTATGTTTATCAACTTCACTTATTTATGCATGCTTTTCATGCTTTCTTTCACTCCATGTCTTGTGTGTATTCAGGTTATTTTGATTATGGACATTTAAATATGTCTTTATTTATGACTTTAAACCTTATTGAATGTTTTTATGTGTGTGAGTGACATTTTAAAATTTACCTTATATGTGTCCCCTTGGAATTATTTCATATTTAATGTGATTTTTCATGTACTCTTTGTGTGTGTGCATCATTTCCATGACTCCTGTTTGTTCAATTTGCTTAATTTTTTGATGCCATGATGGACATCATGCATCTTCTTATTTTTTGATGCCATGATGAATATCATGCATCATTCCAAATTTTTATCTATATTAGTCTAAAATTTTCAATATTTGATCAATTTTTACTAAGTTTCTCATTTATAACATCTATCTAGACACGACACTATGTATGTTTGGTTGTACATTCATCTTATGTTACCATATTTCTCAGTTTATCTATGATGATGCCATGTTGTCTAATGTTATAATAATTATTCTATATTTTAAAAATTTATATAACATAATTCGCATAGCTTTCTTATTTTGAGCTAAGTTATTATGTATCCTTCATAATTCACCTTAAAATATAGGGCATACACAGTGGCTTGTATTAGAGACTAAATGCAAAATTATACTACACAAACAAGAAAATATAAATTTTACTTAGTTGATCATAGTTCATACCCATATTTTACTCAAAAATTAGTTTAGATAATAGTGCTCAATTTGGACAAGGGCATAGGATGACCATGCCCATAATAGTGTTCTATCATCTCAATAGTCAAGAAAAAATGATTTCTATAATTTCCCAGAATCATGATCAATTACAAGGAAGTTTGTAACAAATTATCACATAGGTTTTTACTCATAAAATCAATGATATTACTCATTTATAGAATATATATATACCTATATATTAGATTGGGGCGTGTGCACAACACATGACCACCTCCTCCCTTAGTTTTATACCAATTCTCATAGAAGGAATATAAATTCATGCCATTCTCTACATTATATATGCCAACCTCATATGATGTTATTTTTGCACCAATTTTCAACATAAAATGAATCTTATTGCATCTACAATGGTTGATTCATCCTTTTTACACCAATTTTACACTAAAATGATCTATTGGAACTCATACCCACATTCCATTATTCTCCACTAATTTGATATGTAATGATGGATTCAAGCACACTCTCTTATCAATGTGGATTGGGGCATGCAAAATCCAATCTAAGTGTTTCAATGAAATGAAAATATCTAAGGTTACTACTCTCTATAGGCACCAATTTTTCACCATAAAGAATAATAATTTAGTACCTAATAAGGTGTATTCATTCCTTGTTATTTGATATATAATTTCCTTGTCTTTAAATTTATATTTTAATCCTAAGGACTAATTTATACATGTTTCATTTTAGGTTTGCATGAATCACAATTTAGTGTTGTGGCCTATATTCAAGATTGTTATTCATAGGTAAGTTCAGGTATATTTATCTTCCTTTTACTCTAGAAATTTTAATTTGCTACATTACTATAATACAGGTGGGTGGGGGTGGTCAAAGGGGAATGTAGACACATAAGTTAACATTTATTTCTAAAACTTTGCACTTGTGACCATTCCTTATACACACTTAGCTCATGCCTAATTACATCGTCCTTAACCATTATTCCTTCACTTATATGTGAATGACCCTTACCTTTTAACTAAATTATGAATTTTAATATCCTTATTAACCACTCTAAGTGGCCTAAACTCATTTTCAAACTGATACACACTTCCAATTAAGTTGTCTCTGCTCCTTAGACAAGGCCACTTCTTTAAGACTATCTTACTCATTAGTAGTGTTTGAATCCATCGATTGTATTCTCCCACCAAATACAAACTATTTTATTTAATTAAAATTCACCTAATAGGTCATCCCACACATTTCACAATTATCATTTGAAGGAATTCTAAAATTATCACTATAAAGCCACAGTTTCTAACCATTTTTTACTTAAGACTCATATGATTGAAAACTACCAAAATATATAACTACACTTTTAGAGGAAGGCACCTATACTTTCTAATTCTAAATAAACACAACCTTATTATCCCTAAGCCAAGTCCATATACACTCCAAGGCCACAAGTAATTGTTGAAGCACTTAATCACACCAAGATTACACCAACATATAACATTACACTAGTCTCTTACACACACCACTGTAGTGTGGGATAACTACATGGATTTTGGTCCCTCTTTAGAGTATTGGTATGTGGGAATAACTCATCATATGGGTTGTTGAGTTTAAGAACAACTTCATTCATTAACCCATTTTTCAATTTTATTCCATTTTTTCTTTGTGGTCTACTGAGCTAGGGTTTTCAAGTGGATAAGAAGGCATATAGTGTTTTTTGAAATGAATCATGCATACATGATCCAAATATGAAGTCACACATGTCCATCTTACATATAGGAAAAAAACCTATTGGACATTGACATTCCTTATAAAAACAAATTTAGAATAGCCTTGTCTGAATAACGAAACCTTTATGTTTTTTATTCACAACAACCTTAGTCTCCTACTAAATCACATGGTCACATTCACAATATTGCATTATGTGATTTCCAACTAAGTTTTTATTTGATATTTTCCATTTTTAGTATATATATAAATATAGTAAGTTCCAAATCAGTTTTTGTGATTTATTGTATACTTTACACATTCTAATTTTACGCAACAATTTTTATAATAAATATTAAAACTCTCTTAATCCAAAAATTTAATAAAACACAATGTTAATATGAAATTCTTGCGACTAATACTCAAAGGGAGTAAGAATGTATGACTTCTTTTACTCCTCCTTCAAAATATTATTATGGGAATAACAAATACCTCTTGCCTATTATTAAACCTAGGCTTATATTATATAGATACGACATTACACTTAAAATGCGTAGAGGTAGGATACTCAATCATATAGTGAAAATTATATGTTAATTAGATAATTCATATTAATCTTACTCATCCACCTAAATCATTTATTACTACAACTAGAGATTTTGACATCATAGATTAGCTTAATAATACTCATGCAAAAATCTCTATATTATAATTGTTAAATAGATAAATTATTTATAAAACAATATATGATAAAAATTTTCCATGCAACACATAATTTTTTAATTTTTCATCCATTATTAAAGCATTAAAGGCATGTGAAGATATAATCTCATTTGAAAAATAATATTTTCCCACTTGATAGGTTATATGTCAAAACATCCCATTATATATTCAAGTAATAATATTAAATAATGGGTTAATAGGATAATGATAGATAATGGATATGGGTTAAACATTTATAACATCACATTTCTCCAAACACTTAGTATCAATATGGTTTTTATCAATAAATCAGATATGTACATCAAGGTTTTTGGAAACATACCTCATCAAGTAATGGTAAAAATTAAGTTTGATATAACAAGGGCCTAAAACATTATCCACTACATTTCAAGTAATGCCAAACCATATAAATTATAATATTTTACTAAATATGCCTTATATTCATGATATAGATGTTTTCCCATCCACCCTACATTGATGTTTAAAATATGTACACAATGGATGTTTGCTTACATGTTTTATGGACAATAGACATTTCAAATATTAAAAATTGGTAGAAGCAATTGAAATATTTATACAAAAATTATAGGTCATACTTGTAAAAAAAATACATACATATGAGATAAGATAAAATAACATGACTAATGAAAATAATTCATTATTTTCATCTCTACAAATTGAGTTAGAAAGACCTGTGTGTATTTGTGAAACATAAGAAGAAAAATCACCAAACCTTTAGTTATTGATCAATTCTGAAAATCAAAACTTAATAATTGTTAAGGATGGTAGTGATGATGATGATTATGATAATTCCATCCTTGAAAACATAGATGAGAGCTTATATTGTATAAAATTTACACCTATTGTACTACAATAATATCAATAAATTCAAACATAATGAGCATTGATAAATTAGGATATCTCCTTCATACTCAATATCAGTCCTACATAGATAAAGGGAAGGCACCTCTTCAATAAATTAATAAGAATTCAAATTATGTACTACAATATTAAAAAAGGAATAAAATTCTCTATGATGAATCATCAAATAGATAATTATCCACATTATAAGGAAAATACAAGTATAATTTTATAGGTTGTTTGCAATATCAATGTAAGACATGAACCATTTAGAATATAAACTCATTAAGATATTAATTTATCATATCTAACATGACTCAATTACAAGAAGAATGATGCATAGCATATTGTCTAGTATATGAGTATCCACAATCTATGGGACATTCATTCAATAATATACATCTCACTAGGTTAAAACTACAACCACCAATTAAATATATCCATTGACACCAAACAAATGATTTTTAATCACATATAAATATAACACAATTACCTCAAATATTGTTTTATCACATAGAAACTGATTCTAGGTTTCCACCTACTTGAGGTAGTCTATTACATCGCATGATAGTCCTACATAATATTTTTGAGCATACTCCACAAATAACACCAATGCATTCTCTTTATAAAATAGAGTCCATGAGTTACTTTGATGACTAGACCTATATAATACATCCAAAATTATTTAAATTATTTAGGTGAATCTAGATATTCTATGGCTTGTGACTATTTCTTAGATTCCAATATAGTGGCATACATGCTACATTTCAGCATGCAAAATTTTCACTGATGGATATAGGACTCCACCTAAACATCCCATTGATGAGATATTAGGTTAGCTTTGAGATAATTTATTTTCATAACTTATTATTGTTTTCTTATTTGATCACCTTCTTCTAAGTTGGCTGATTGCTTTCTTCATTTTTTATATCAATTTTTACATATGTGTTTGATTTGATTACTCTTGTAGCCATTTCTTTTCACTTGATTATCATGTTTTTTATCCTTTCAATTTGATTTCTTGCTTTGTTCCAAATATTAACACTAGATATCCTATGATGACATACACACATAAATCCTTTAGAATAGTCTAGTTTTACTTTATAAATATTTGAGGCATGTTACACCTTGATGAAGTATATTATTTTCACACTTATTCATATTCATTTTCTATGCTTTAATTTTTTCATGGAATACATTTAATTTACATGATCACATATATTTTATACTTTCATAACTTAAGGCATTTTTGCATTGACTATTTTCCACTAGCGACATATGCCCATTTCAAGTTCTATTATATACCAATTTGAGACATGACTTTACTATATAATGGAAGCATGTCACTTTCTTTCTTCAAGACTAATTTTATATTACATTTGATGCACACAATACATTCACATATGTTTATGGTTTTTTTTAATCCCTTATATTAATTTATTGGAAGCCTTGCCTCTTGGCATTTTTATATTTATTAAGAGTTTTCTCATTTCAATATTTCAAAAAAGTGTAAAAAAATTCAAATGTTTCAAAAATTAAAAAACATTCAAATATTCAAAAATAAAATACAAAACCAACACCTATACATAGTTTTTTTATGGTACACATATTTTTTTATATGTCATTTGTCATATAAAAAGTAAGTTACATATCCATTTTTTATGCACATGTTTTTCATGGTATACATGAGTTAGATATAGGGCATATAAGTTATACATGATACATGGACATATAAATTCATGACATGTATCATAGCCATGGAAACCCTTCCACATTTGTAGGCATGCCTATGCTAGGGGAATCTTAGTGTAAAATTTAGGTTATATATTTATATGCCATTATATTTATTGTATTGACCTACTTAGACTCTTTATACACAACTTTCTCTTTATCATGCATTTATTATAATTTTATTTTCTATGGATGTTGTGATCTTCTATACTATATGGTGACATTGATTGATCTTGAGGACTAGCATTTATTTCTTTGTGCTTATATTATTCTAATGATTGTGGCATTTCTTTATCATTATTGTTTTTATGTTGTGTATTATATTTTTTTTGGATACAATGACTATTTATTATCAAGTTATATGCCATTTATGTCTGAATATCCTCTAGCCCATGTCATCACCATGTTTTTCATTTGTTAATTTAGATTCAAGTTACATTTTTATGTTTTTGTTCTTATGACATATTCACTATCATTTTGTGTGTGTGTGCACATTTACATAGATTTACATATATTTATATGAAACAAATTAACTATTTTTGTGTTTGAGGTTGTGATTTTTATCATACAACTTCATATTGTGTGTTATCTATTTATACTTGATGTTTCCATGATTTATATCATGCATCTACTGTGATTATAAATCATTATGTGATTCACTATCATATCTAACTACACCTAAGAACTATTTTCAAATGAACTATCATGATCATGTATTGTATATGAATAACAAATATATTCTTTTACTTTGGATTATAGTTTCATATGTGCATAAAATTTTCAAAGAAATATACGAGGGCATATATTATCATGTTTATACATATGCTTTACTTGATTACACTTTTAAATATAACACATGAAGTGCATAACTCTTTATTTTGAGATGATTTATTTGTAGGAATCATCCCTCATTCAAAATGGGGGCATACAATGTTCTTATTTCATATATTTAAACAAATTAGTTAGAGTATTTCAAATTTTAATATAAATTATATGTTCATATGGGCTAGATAGAGATAGATCCTACATGATTTTGAGGAATGATTGGGACATTCTATGATATTTTTAGACAAGTTATGGTATTATACATTATTTTGATAGATAGATATATCACATGGGGTATGAAATTTGTTCATGAAAACATTTTTCCTTATTTTTCATATTTAGGAAAGATGGTACTTACATATGCACTTTGTTGAATAATGATTAATCTAAATATACCTTTGAAAAATATAATGATACTCCTTATAATTATATCCTTTCTTTTTGTGTCTATCAAAATTAGCGACAATATATTTCATAACTTCATTCTTGATACAGGGGCTTCCAAAAATAATATACCTAAATTAATTGCTAATCAAATAGGTATTCATTATGGAAGAGATAATAGAAAGCTTACTATTTTTCATTCACATCAAACTAATTTTTTTGATAAGTTATTATATATTTTCATTAAAATCACTCAAAATAAAAGGATCGGGTGTATTATTCACATACAATTTATAAACATTCCTACTAATTGTGTTATGTTGTTAGCAACATAGTGGTCCAAAGTAATTGGTGATTTCATATTAAAATATACTACTTGGGTTCTTATGGGAAATGAAATAAAATTTATGCATAGAGAGATTGAAATGGTACTCTAATCAAATCAATTCCAACTAATATTGCTTTTGTTGAAACTGGAATTGGAACTTATTAGATATCAACATTAAATGAATCAGACTAACAACATGCAAGAACAATACCCTGATAAATAATTTGGTATATATATTTTAATGGGGCATGTTATAAACTTGGAATTGGTATTTTAATTATTCTTATTTCCCCTACAATAAGGTCTTAGGTATGAATATTAGTTTTAATTATAAAATATCAATAATTTAGATGAGTTTGAAGCCCTGTATCATGGTATTGAAAAGGTGATCAATTAAACATTAAACAATTAGAAGTTTTTGGTTCTTAATAATTAGTTGTAAGATAAGTCAAAAAGATATATAAGACTAAACAATCACATCTTCATAAATATACACAAAAATTATAGTCACATATTGAAAAATTTGAAGCATTTAATCTTATGCACATTCTATAATAATTTAATATTTGTGCTGATAAACTTGTTGTTTATTCTTCTAACTCAACCTTGAGTGACATTAGACCTTATCTTGACTATTATTTTTTCTAAAATTTTCATACCTAAGATACTTGATTTGAATAATGCATGTTTTTTTATTATGATGAACATATCAAAAAAAATGTATAAAATAGTTATTTTGATCATGATGATTATGTTTTTAATTATGGTAATTATTTACAACTAAATAGAAATAAATTTCTCATTGGTTTGTTATGCCTCAAATCAATGTTTACTCCTCATGATGAGCCTAAAATATTGTAAACTAAATAATCTTTAAGAAAGAACATAGGTGAAATAATTCCAATCAATTAAGGAATGAAAGAATATCCTAAGTATGTTTATTTAGTTTTTTAATGTACAAACCAAGAAAGGGAATAATTTTTCAAGTTACAAAGAGTTCATTGATATTTTTGTTTTCTCTTATAAATACTTAAATGGTTATGATAATAATATGATTAAACATGGCATACTAATCAAACATGGTATAAAATGCATTAGGTATAAATATCAAAGGATCCACCCCTTGTTGTAAGTCACCATCAAGAAGGAGCTAGACAAAATGTTGGATGGTGATGCCATTTATTGGGTAAGATAATTTCGATTGAGTAGCTAAACCTTGTTCATGTTCATAATAAAAATCGTGATATTCATTTATGTGTAGAGTTTATATAATTAAATCATGCGAGTATTAAAGACAAATTTCCTTTACCTAATATAGATAAAATATTGAAACACGTTTTTAGTTCTCTAATTATGTCTCTTTTAGATTTATTTGAAAAATACAATAATTTTTTTGTCAATCTAGAAGATAGACGTAAAACTACTTTCACTAAAAGTATAGGTACTTTTCCCTTTGATCAAATTAAAGTAAGTGATACTTTATAAATGGATATGCATGTTGAATTTAATGATTTGATTATAATTATTATTCAATTTTATTTATATGATCTCATTGTTCATTTGAATAAACAAAATAAGCACCATAATAGTTAATATTGAATGGCAGGGGCTAATCTACCTCGAACTCTTTATTGTCATTTACTTGTTTGACTATGATTGATTGTCATATTTGATTGTCTAAAGTAAATTTAAGATAATAATTTAATTTATCATTGAGAAGTATACATAATATTGAACAAAAATTATTGTAACAACATAATAATTAGTCTATGTGTACAATATTTCATATAGTGATTAGTATCTCTATAGTATCTAATATAGTAATATATTTTTGTGATAGTGTTTGACTGATAAAGGAACCATAAATTAAAGTTTCTTAAATTCATAAATGATAAAAATTATCCACTTGCACATGGAATTTGTTAATCTTTTCCTCAAGTATTGTTTGATCATAGTTATTTCAATGGTACAAATCAATACATTTGATCCTTCAATGCAAATTAGAGGATGGATATGTTTATAAATGTTTCACTATTGTTTGTTTTATACCATTTTGATGCTTGAACTAACCAAGTATAAATTTGGTTCTCATTTGGGTATGATTTATAATCTTAACTATAATCCTACACTTATGAGAACCTAAAACCTAGACTCCATTTTACACTATCATATACTTTTCAAATGAAATAAAGTAACTGTACATAAATAATACATAATTTTTTATCATGTGGTATGATTTATTATTATTTGAAATGGATAAATTTTAATTCATTTTAATAGAACTCAAACTAAATTTGAAGATACATGGAGATATTATAGCCACTCTTGATTAAGACAAAATCATGTCATAATTAATGCATAGTGATTTGGTTTGGTGGAAAATTGGAAGTAGAGTAATGCTACAAATCATGGATATATTTGGTAAAGAATGGAAAAAATTAAAAAATAGCACAGTAGGTAAACCAAGGTAAATGAGTTGGTGGTAAATCTAAGAGGAACAGTGGATGAAATATGCAGTGGATGAAGTAAATCCAATAACCAAATTTAAAAAAGAAAATTAAGTTTGCAAGATTTAGTAGACAAGTTTATTTGATCTATCCACTAGAACAATGTTTTTTGGATTTATGGCTCCACCTAGCAATCATACTTGAATTGAATGAAACATTGGCATTGGTGTTTGAAGTGACAGTAATCATTGATATTTCATTTTATATTATATTCAAAAATCTCTCTATGGAAGGTATACCCTGCTACTTATAATTTGAACCATTGAATATTTGATGATTATAATGTAAATTTGATATGTTTAGGATGTATAAGGAACTTGCAAACAAGGTTACACTATGGAATTTTAGTTTTCTTGTTGTTGTTGAGAAAGTATGAGTCACCATTTGTAGGATTGGGCTCTTAACGTTTGGGTAGTTTAAGAATGAAACTCTTTATTAAGATTATTTCTTATAGTTATGAATTAGGTTTATGTTGGTATTTGTTTAGTTTTGGGAATATATATTTGAGCATTGTCATTAAAAGGTGTTGTCAAATTTGAGTTGAAATTATTTCTCTAATAGTGAACTTATTGAATAGATTTCATATTAGATGAAGTTTTGATAGAGTAATTTTTTATTTAGAATAATAGTGGTTTAAAAATTATATATAGACTATTGAATTATAGGAGATGTAGATTCACGTCAATCTAATTTTCATGGTCTGATAAGTATATAACAAATTAATTTTGGGTTATCTAGTCGATTTTTCTTGATTTAGTATTTAGTTCATGCATATATTAATTTTTGATTTCATGTCATTTTAAGATTTATTTAAAAGGGTTAGTCATGTATTGATAATCTAGTAACCTTTGATTTTTAATTTTTAAAACTCAAAATAAAAATGATTTCAATAGGTTTTGAATACAGTATGCAATGCTTTTTTTTCATAAGATATGTCTGCATTAACTATGTTCCTCAGTTCAAAGAATTTCATTTCTTATATATCTAAATAAAGCTATATTTTGAAAGATTTGTTTATTTTGAAGCATTATTTATTCTACAAATGGTTTTGATAAACTCTAAGTATGTTATGTGGGTTGATTGTTTGAATGATAGAATGGTTTTTAATAAAAAATCCTCATTTTCCTTAGTCTTTTACATTATTTCATGATCAAGTATGAGTATTTAATTTTTGGATATGGAAGTATAGTTTTTAAATACTAATTTATGAATTTAAAATTATAATATTCCTATTAAGAAGCTTGTCCCTATTTTTTATGAAAATGTTTACCCTTAAAATTAATTAGTGTGATTTAATTAACTTTAAAGTATTGTAGACTTGAAATCTAATATAAAAGAGATAAATAAGACCACCTATTGTAAAATACAATCATATACCAAATTTACAAATGTTATAAATTGATAAATATATAAAATAGGGTCAGGGTTAGAGAGATGTCCTTGAAAAAATAATTTATGAAAATTGTATTATGCTTATGTTGACTCTGATCATGTAAAACTACTTAAAAATTCCTTCAAACACAATGTTAATTAAATTATTTGATTCAGTGTGTATTAGGACAAGTGTGCAGTATTCGAAGAGGGTCATCATGCATCATTTTCCTATACTATGACTATTATTATTGTGTTATAAATCTAAAATTTTGAGGTTGTTCACCTCTATTTTTATGTCAATTATTTATATGAAATATTTGATTTGATGCATGGATTGTACATAATCAAAATTGCATCAGATTTACAAATCAATCTAAGCTCAGGATAGATCCTACTTAAACTTTTGATTTGGGATACATTAGATAATAAAAAATGTAATCAATATGGATCCACTAGACCCAATTAGGGGATCTCTTACCACAATAATATCACTAGGGAGAGTTTTAAAGCCTCTAGTCAATCAAAACTATGAAATAACCCTAACTACATCTTATGTTTTCATATTCACTATACTAATAATAAGTAAAGATAATAAATCTAATCTAGTGCTCACCAAAGCTTGTTGTACAAAGTGGAGGTTTGTGTTAGAAATATTGTCATTTATGTCAACGGTCTAGCATTTTTGGTGACAAAGGCCCCATAGCATTTATTATCTAAAGGTGCTTTTAATATTCATATTTTGTCTAAATGTGTTGATATTTATTTAATATTAACAAATATATTTTTGGTTGTATAAAGTCAAAAAGAGGGCCCATGAAGAAGTCAAAGAGTCATGAGGAAAATAAAAAAGAGGGAAAGGATGCATTTTCCCATGAAGGGTCATCTTGAAGAATTTGAAGGGTCACCAAGTGAAGACAAAAGAGGAAGGGCACATTTTTCCATGAAGAGTCACCTTAAGGAATTCAAAAGGTCACCAAGATAAAAAAAAAAAGGGAAAGGATGCATTTGCTCATTAAGGGTCACCATGTGACTTTTAAAATGAAAGGATTCAAAGGGTCATGCAAGTTTGGCACCATTTTCCATGAGGAGTGAAGGGTCACAAAGGGTGAATGCCAAAGGTCATTTGAAAAACTATAAATAAAGGATTAAGAAGCCATTTGTAATATGCAAGAGAGTACATGGTTTGTAATTATTTTATATAACAATAGAGGAGAGAATATAAAGAGATATTGTAGAGTTCTATCATTTACTAAGAAAACAACATTGAGAGATAGTTATATTTTATACACAAGAGGGGTTGGTGCTCTTGTGGGTTAGTGCTCATAAATATTTACAATGGGTTGGTGCTCACAAATATTTGTTGTGTTAGTAATCGGTAAAGGGCTTGATGCTCTTGTAAGTTGGTTCATATGAAATTTTTAATTTGAGTTGGTGTTCATTCATATAGTTGAAATTATTCTCCATGGTTTTTCCCATGTTAGGTTTCCATGTAAAAATCTCTCTCTCTCTCTCTCTCTCTCTCTCTCTCTCTCTCTCTCTCTCTCTCTCTCTCTCTCTCTCTCTCTCTCTCTCTCTCTCTCTCTCTCATGTGGTGTTTATTATTTTTTTAGTTTTATTGCATATATTCAATGTATGGTTAAGTGGAATTTAATTAAGTGAAAGTTTATAAGATATATGATATACTGATTCACCCCCCCCCCCTCTTAGTATATCCCATGCTTAATAATTGGTATCAGAGCAAGTTCTTTTGAAAAGAGTTTAACATCTTGAAGGTAGATTGGGGAAAACATGATGGCTAGATCACATGAAGGTTTTTATACAAATAAGGCACCTTTGTTTGATGGGACAAATTATGAATTTTAGAGCATACGGATGAGGACTTACTTGATTTCCCTTAGATTTGACATTTGGCAAGAAGTGGTGGAGGAAAATGAAGATCCATAGACACTTGTAACTACTCTAGTAGAAAAAAAGGCAAGTGAAAATAATGCTAAAGCTTTAAATGCTATTTTATGTGGTTTATGTGAATCAAAATTTGTTAAAGTTATGCAATGAAAATCTACTCATGAGACTTGGGTAAAGCTTGAGAATATTTACAAAGGTGATGAAAAGGTTCAACAAGCTAAGCTTTAGACTTTCAAAAGATAGTTTGAGATTTTTAAGATGGAAGAGGAAAAAAATATAGCAAGTTATCTTTTATGGGTTGATCAAATAGTTAATCATATTTAAGGCCTTGGATAAAATTTATAAGAATTAGTGGTGGTACAAAAGGTTTTGAGATCTCTACCAATGAGATATGATGCAAAAGTTTCAGCAATCAAGGAGATGAAGAATCTAGCCAAGCTAAAAATGGACGAACTACATGGTATTCTTATGACATATGAGATGTGGATCAAACAAGCTAAACCCTCAAATAGGGAAGTTCATTTCAAGACATCAAAGAAAGACAAAGATAAAATTCAAGAATCAAGTGACAACTCTAGCGATGAGGAAGATGACACTAGAGCTCTATTCATCTGCAAGCTAAAAAAGGGCATAGGTCAATATCAAGGAAAATTACCATTTAAATGTGGTAATATTGAAAATTTTATAGCTAAGTGCCTAGATAAGAATAATGGTGATAATGAAGAAGGAAAGTCTACATACAAGAAGAACTTCAAAAGTAAATTCAAAAAGGGATTCAAGAAGAAGATTTTATATTCTAAAGATCCTAGCTCAGTCTAAGACTGTGGAGTTAGTGACTCAAATGAAGAAGAGATTCTATTCATGACCATACATGAAGGTGCCTCCGTAAGTAAAAGTATAGATGATCAAGAAGAATAAAATGATGAAGTTGAGGTGAATCTGGAAGGAGAAATCATTTCTATCTTAGAATAATTACAAGCCCTTGAGAAGAAGAATCAAATATTAAGCTCTAGATCAAGAAAAATAAAAAGGAGTCAAAAAAATAATTGAAGATCTACAAGAACACATTGAAGAAGACAAAGATATTGAAGAAGATCTAACAGCTTAGATGCAAAAAATAAGTGAAAAATGTGAAAGGTATGTTGTTGAAATTGCCTCTTTAAAAGCAGATCTTGAGAAAATAAATAAAGTAGTTAATGATAAAGTAGCCAATGATTCAAAATTTAAGAATAACACTAATATGTTGAATAAGATATTAGAAAGTCAAAAATTAATATCAGATAAGACATGCATCAGATTTGAAAATAAAAAGAGCTATGTTGAATCTCTTACAAAAGAAGAAACAAAATGGGAAGAACTTAAGAATGTAGAGGACAAATCAAACAAAGAAGGTTGGAAAGAACAAGGCTACAAAAAACAATCAGGTCAAAGATACACAAATTAGAACAGGTTCTATTTTCATGGTTATTATTTTTATTGTAGTGGTTATGGTCATAAGAAAATAGAATGTTGGAAAAGAGTTAAAAATTTTAGAAATAAGGAGAACGAAACTCAAGCAGATTCAAGTAGAATCCACAACTCTTTTGCTCTTCTATCAAGCTTTGATAAAGAGGCCATAATATGTTACAAGTGCAATAATTTTGAATACATAGCCTAGTATTATAGAATCATGTTCGATTCAGTTAATAATGACCAAAGATTCAAGGCTCCATTCATTAAGAAGAAAGTTTGGATAGGTTCATGGTAGAAGAAACAACCTAAAAATTCTTTATTAGTCTAGATGGCTTTGCATGCAATAAATGAAGAAAATCCATAGTTCATTTATAGCAGATGTTTGAGGCACATGATAGGAGACAAGACCAAGTTCATAACTCTAAAAAATATCAGTGGTGGCATAATGAAATTTGAAGATAATACCACTGCTAAAATAGCCAAAAAAGGTACATTAAATTTAGATAATGGTAGAACTAAGATTGAAAATGTTCTATATGTAGAAGGTCTTAAGCATAATCTCTTGAGTGTAAGTCAAATGTACAATCAAGGATACACATTAAAGTTTTATGTAGAAGTTTATGTAATTAAGATAAAATATTTAGATGTGTTAATTGTAGATGCTTAGAGGATAGATAACAATTTTATTAGATATCAAAGGTCAAAGAAGTTATTTGAGCCAGGTTGAGGAGAGTTGGCTATGGCACAAGAGAATAAGACACATAAATTTTGACAATATTGTCAACATAAGCAAGAAGTAAATAGTTAGAGATCTTCCAAAGATTATAAATCCTTCCAACACACTTTGTGAGCCATGCTAGCATGGGAAGTAGGCTAGAAGATGGTTCAATATAAAAGAATACTTGACCACTCAGATGTTAGATCTTGTTCATACTGACCTATGTGGACCTATCAGAATTCAAAGTACTCAAGGTGAGAAATACTTCATATTGCTTATTGATTTTTTTACACGTATGACTTGGGTGATGTTTTTAAGGAAAAAATTAGAAGCTTTCAGCCACTTCAAAGCATTCAAGACTTTAGTTGAGAATGAAACTAGTTTGAAGATTAAGTGCTTGAGATCAGATCGAGGAGGAGAATTCATGTCAGATAAGTTTATTGAGTATTGTGAAGACCATGGGATAAAGAGACATTATTCAATATCCAAAACTCCATAACAAAATGGAGTAGTTGTGCAAAAAAATAAAAAAATTCATAAGATGGCAAGGATAACGCTAAATAAATCCAAGATACTAGATAAATAGTGGAGAGAGGTAGTAGGCACAATAGTGCATATCTAGAATAGAGAATTATTGAGAGTCAATAGTGACAAGACTCCCTATGAGCTATGGAAAGACAAACCAGCTACTGTTGATTATTTTAGAGTTTTTGGTAGCAAATTCTTCATAAAGAGAACCAATGAAAAATTGGGTAAATTTGAATCTAAAATAGATGAAGGTATATTTCTTGGATATTATTGTGAAAGTAAAGATTATAAATGTTATAATAAAATAACCAAGAAGATAGTTGAAAGTGCAAGTGTCAAGATAGATGAAGATGTAGCACAAGAGCTAGTGATCTGATAGACACTCCTAAAATAATTGAAGAAGAAGATTTTAAAGAATCAGATGATGAGAAGGAGCAAAAGGACACCAAGACCCCATCTAAATATGTTTAGAGAAGTCATAATTAGAGTGACATCATCAAGAATATAAATGAAGGAGTTCACACTAGAAGGATGATGGTAAGTGAATCTGAGCAAGTTAGTTTTTCTCTGTTATCCAAAATTCAGCCTAGAACTTTTTTAGAAGTTGGACATGATGAGCATTGGGTTAAAGCAATGGATGAAGAATTAAATTAGATATAAAAGAATGATACTTGGAAATTAGTGACTTGACTAAAAGATCAAAATGTGGTAAGAACAAAATTAGTAAATAGAAATAATTTGAATGAAGATGGTGAAGTTATCAAGAATAAAGCAAGGTTAGTATGTAAAGGATATGCTCAAATTAAGGGTATAGATTTTGAAGAAACTTTTGCACCAGTGTCAAGGCTAGAGGTTATTAGAATGTTTTTTGAATATGCAGTGTTTAAAAATTTCAAAGTGTTTTAGGTGGATGTCAAGTCTAATTTTATAAATGGGAATATAGAAGAGGAGGTCTACATTAAATAACCTGAGGGATTTCTTCTCTCAAATAATAGTAGCCATGTATGCAAATTGAAGAAAGCATTGTATAAATTGAAATAAGCTCCTAGAGCTTGGTATGCAAGACTTAATAAGTATTTGTAGGATCAAGGTTTCAAGAAAGGTTTTGCTAACAGTAATCTCTACATCAAAATAGAAGGTGAGCATTAATTGATTATTATGGTATATGTTGATGACATAATATTTGGAAGAAACATTGAAAAGATGACAAAAGAATTTTCTAATAATATGCAAAAATAATTTTGAGATGTCTATACTTGGAAAATTGTCATTTTTCTTAGGTTTGCAAATATTTTAGTCAAATAAAGGAATTTTCATATGTCAAAATAAATATGCCAAGGAAATGTTGAAAAAAATTGGTTTTGAGGATTGTGCGCCAATTGGCACACCAATGGGTACAAGGAACAAGGTGAGTAAGAATGAAGATTTACCTATTGTAGATCAATATTTGTATAGATCTATGATTGGTAATCTTTTAAATTTGATAGCATCAAGGGTAGACATCATGCATGTAATAGGCATGATTGTGAGATATCAGGCAACCCTGAAGGAGAGTCATGTTTAGTTGGTGAAAATAAGATTCAGATATGTCAAGGGGACATTAGATTATGGATTGTGGTATCCCACAAGTAGAGATTTCACTTTGGTTTCTTATATAGATTCTGATTAGGTAGGTTATTTGGATGATAGAAAAAGTACAAGTGGAGGAGATTTCTTCCTCGATGATAGCTTAATATCTTGGCTAAGTAAGAAGTAGAATGCAATATCACTTTATACAGTTGAAGTAAAATATATTGCAATAATGCTTAGTTGTACTCAAGTGATATGGATGAAGCAAAATTTAGAAGACATCAAGGTAAAATATGATGAACCTATATCTATTTTTTGTGATAACACAAATTCTATTAATATTTCTAACAATCCAGTGATGCATTTAAGAACAAAACATATTCCTATTAGATATCACTTTTTGAGAGAGCAAGTTGTAGATTAGCAGGTTAAGATGGAATACATCAATACTATAGAATAGATTGTATATATCTTCATAAAGGCACTACAAAAGGATAATTTTGAGTATCTATGAGAGAAGTTGGGAGTAATTTATTTTACTTCCTACCATTGAGTATCAGCATCAGTTGAGGGGGAGCTAAGTGTTAGCTCTAGGATAGACCCTTTTCCATTGATGTCAAAGGGGGAGATGAATAGGAATAGGTATAGGTACAGGAACAAGTATAGGATGCTACAATAAGTGGGAGTTACCTTATGTTTTTTAGGATGTGGCAGTTTCAATTTGAGGTTGTTATCAATGATAAAGGGGGAGATTGTTGGAAAAATTATCATTGATGTCAAAGGTCTAGCATTGTTGGTGACAAAGGCCCCATAGAATTTATTATGTAAAGGTGATTTTAATATTCATATTTTGGCTAAATGTGTTGATATTTATTTAATATTAATGAATATATTTTTGGTTACATAAAGTCAAAAAGAGGGCCCATGAGGAAGTCAAAGAGTCACAAGGAAAAGACAAAAGAGGGAATGGATGAATTTTACCATGAAAGGTCATCTTGAGGAATTTGAAGGGTCACCAAGTGAAGACAAAAGAGGAAGGGTGCATTTTTACATGAAGAGTCATCTTAAGGAATTCAAAAGGTCACCAAGATAAAGACAAAATGGGAAAGGATGCATTTGCTCATGAAGGGTCACTATGTGACTTTTCAAGTGAAAGATTTAAAGGTTCATGCAAGTTTGGTGCCATTTTGCATGAGTGAAGGGTCACAAAGGGTGAATTCCAAAGGTCATTTGGTTAAGAAGCCATTTGTAATATGTAAAAGAGTGCATGCTTTGTAACTATTTTATATAAGAAAAGAGGAGAGAATAGAAAGAGATATTATAGAGTTCTATCATTTATTGAGAAAGTAACATTAAGAGATAGTGGTGTTTTATACACAAGAGGGGTTGGTGCTCCTATGGGTTGGTGCTCACAAATGGTTGTTATGTTGGTGCTTGATAAATGGGTTGGTGCTCCTACAAGTTGGTGCTTGCAAACTTTGTAATTTGAGTTGGTTCTCATTCATATACTTGAGATTGTTCTCCATGGTTTTTCCCACATTGGGTTTCCATGTAAAAATTTGGTGTCTCTCTCTCTTGTGTGATGCTTATTATTGTTTCAATTTTATTTCATATCTTGAAAGTATGGTTAAGTCGAATTTGATTAAGTGAAATTATATAAGATATATGATATATCGATTCACTCCCTCTCAGTATATCTCATGCTTAACCCAATTAGGGGATCTCTTACCACAATAATATCACTAGGGAGGGTTCTAAAGCCTCTCATCAAGAAAAACTATGAAATAACCCTAACTAAGTCATATGTTTTCATATTCACTATACTAATAACAAGTAAAACAAATGAATCTAATCTAGTGTTCACCAAAGCTTGTGGGCACAAAGTGGGGGGTTAGTAACACTAAGAGTAAACATGCATAGAAGATGTATACTCATGCTAATGTATACAAAATACTAATGCACGGAAGAGAAGTGCAAATGCATATTTATCTTTTCTTACAAAGGAGGAACAAAGCTAAGAATACTTAATTTTAAAGACGAACCCATCAATCCTCAATCTCTCCCTTGGTCAAGGTGATTCGTAAGAGGTTGTTATTGTTTGTTAAGATGATACAGATAAATCAAATCTAGGTTATACAACCTATCAATGTATCCAAAGGACTTATCCATAAGATAATGTTCATATCTATAAAGAAAGTATGAAACCCTAAACTTGTTGTTCAAGTAGAATTATGGATAATAAGATGTGCAATATCTCTTACTTCTTCTCTTATCTAAATAATATTGAAATTATTATGTGTATATAGGTAGATTTAACCCTAAACCCTTCTAAAAGTTTTGGTCGATAGGGTCAACCTAGTTGACCTAGTATCATTATTGACAAAAACTCACTAGGTCACAAGCTAGGTAGGCCAAGAGCCGACCTACCCCCTATATGAATTTCAATAATAAGAGTATAAGGTCAACCCAATTAACCTAGTCATATAAACTATTGAAAGGGGTTTTAGGTTAGGAAATGGGGTACTAAAGGTGGTAAAATACTAGACGAGTGTGCAAGAGAGAATAACAAGCTTAGGGTAATGGTTTTTAGGAGATAAATATGTAGATAGCAAGTGGAAAAAGGGACAACAATCCTATGAAGCACCAATAATCTTCCCACCCCTTTCTTAGTGTACCCCTTAGGGCATGCACTTAGAGAGATTGAGACTTAATGGGTTCCTATAAGATAAAGAACATCAATAATTTATAAAATATTGAAAATATTATGTATATACAGATGCCCCACTCGAATCTCATCATGTGTCACATAAGTGTAACATGAGATGGTGCTTTAGGAATAAACCATGATGACACATAAGTTGATGCTAAGTGTATTAATGAGAAAATAAGATAATGAAAGGATAGAATTGAAAAACACATACCTTTACTTACCTTAGTGTTGTAGATAAATAAGGAGATGCAAGAGATGTGAAGGCATCCAATGTGAGTAACATTAGGCAAACCTTTAGAGATTAGTGAAAAAAGAGCAAAAAATTGAAGAAAATTTAATATAGGCATATAATAGTGGAAAATATTATCTATGATGTTAGGATTTGACAACTTTTTACCATCCAAAAACTGAGTTAGTAAAAACAAAGATGTGATCAAAACAAGGAATCTAATGGTAAATATTTGAAGGGTAAATAATTGTGAATAGTAACTTTAAATAGGGTGAAAAAGAATTTATTTTCTATTATTTGACTATTTTGAGATAAAAATAGAGCTATGAGAAACCTAATAAAAGCTAAAAGAGCCAAGATGGTGAGGAGACAATAATTGAGATGAGGAGGATGCTTACTAGCCATAGTGGGTGGAGCACAGGTAAGCAATTAAGAATTTCAAATTTGTTTTAAGTATTTTATTTGAAATTAAGTGTTTTATATAAATTTGTAAATTTTATCAATTTTAGAAATAAAAATGAACCCCAAGAAGTTTTAAAGGAAATTAGAGGCCAAATGTGGAACTAAGTTTAAAGGAATTGAATTAATAAATTCCAAAGGCATTTATTATAGGTGGGTCAAAGAGTTGGCAGTTTGAAAGAAATAGGTCGACCCAATCAACATAATAGGTTTAAAATTGGGTTTTGATAGGGTTAACCTAATAGGTATGGGACAACTTAGTTGATTGGAGAAGATGGATGACTTAGTGCCTCATGGTTGACTTAGTTGGTTAAGTCAAAGTGTTGAATTAGCACTAAGGGGGGGAATGAAAAGGTTGACTTAGTTTGGTAAGTCTAAATGGATGATCCAGTACTATTGGGTCAACTTAGTATGTTACTAAGTGGTTGATATAGTACTAAAATGCAAGAAATTGGTCAATATAGTACTTTTAAGGCCCAGGGTGCTTGAGTGAGTACTAAAATGGCCAATTAGGCCAAAAATAGGTCAAATTTATATGAAATGAATAGATTAAGGAAAATTAGGGTTATTTTTGTTAAAATTAAAAATAATGTAATTTAATTATATAAGTGACATGGAGGTCAAATACATATTTTATTATTTGATGGTTATAGGGACATTGAATATTTTGGTGATTTTTGGATGCATCTTGGCTACCAGATCTATTAGAGTGCCTGATGGAGATGACCTATATTAGATGCACTAGGCTTGGGAGGCATCATGGAGATGTGATGAGTTCCATTGAGTGTCTATCTAGTGGCCATTTTTTTGGGAGCCTAGGAATGCTTGACCAACACATTTAGATGGGTGGTGGATAGGGATACCATAGAGGTTGGTATCACATTAAAGGATGTCCATGCATATTTTGGATTTTCAATAGGGGGACACCAGTGATCATGAGGATACCAGATGATCAAGAGGAGAGGCAAGCTTTGGCCTGATGGGCAACATGTTTGGATAATATTTACCCAAGACTGAGGGTGAGTGTATTTGATGTTTATATTACCTAGATTTTGGATATCTAGAAGGTTGTGATAGGGCTTGTGATAACACAAATTTTGTGTCATAATTCAGATGATAAGGTACTAATGTATATGATAGCCTTATGCCAATCCATATTAGAGTAAGGGGCAGCCTATGACTTGGGCTCTTTCATCTGGGTTCAAATCATACATGATATTCATGGGATGTTGTCTAGAGGGTAAAAGACCATGGGACCAATGGTATTACTAAGTGCCTAGATAAATGAGAGGTTCTCAATGTACTGACCATCTAGTTTCCCCATGTGGTCAATGATCAATTACCTTGGGTACTAACATGGAGACAAGATCAAGTGGCATGTGACATGTTCCATGTGCTAGTGCTATAAATGATCACATGAGGAGAGATCATGTGCTAGACTTATACACAAATTGTGATAGTTTGGTTGAGTTGGGTGATGGTGGCACCATAGTTAGCATGAGTGTGAATCATGAGCCACTATATTTGGTGGGTAGAGCTACATCTAGTGGCACACTTTCTAAGATAGTTTGAACTCCCTCACTTGGAGGCTCTTATAGTAGTATCCACATTTTCAGCTCAACATACGAGAGAGCCAAGGGGGAGAGGAGGAGGAAGACCACTATTCATGAGACTAGAGATCAAACAATAGTGTGAGATACCATGTACAAGCTAAGCATGATGGCCAATAACTAAAGAGGACATGGACATAGATGTAGGAGTGTTGTAGGTACCATAATTAGAATCATAATAGGAGGAGTGGCTACCACCTTAGTTTCACCACCAATGGAGATTCTAGTGGTGAGAGAGAGAATAGAGGGTGGTCATCCAAGATGACCCATCAGTCAGCTTGGGGTAGAGCTAGTCTATATAAGTACCACTAAGGTAAGTCTTGAGACATGCACAAGTGGTGACCCTATTATTTGTTTTTATTGAGAGGCATCACATAGATGAGGCTCTCAGAGGATGAGCTAATGGAGAGAACATGATCGATGGATGAGCAGATGGGGAGATGGTGATTGGTGACACTAGGATAGGTAATAAATGATTGAAATTTTCAAGCTTTGAAAATAGAATACTAGTTATGTAAGATTTATTTAATATATTGTAGAGAGATAGATTTTGAGATATATATGTGATCTAATATCTATCTAGTTTGAATTTTGTAGATCTTATAGATGAGTAAGAGACCAGATGGGGAACCCTAGTGGTGGGTGTAGTCCATGATATTTTAGATGGGGTGTTGATGCCATACAAACCTACCACATTGGATGATCTATTGGTACCATCTACCCTAGCTCAAGTAAGTTGGTTTAGACTAGTAGGGGAGGTTATGAGGTGAATACAAGAATGTAAAAATGGGCTACAACCACCAGCATGGGTGGGAATAGGAGAGTCATGGGTATGATAGGCTTTGGATAAGGAGAGAGCCATGTATTTGGCTACCACTATTCAGCTAGGACTGGAACATGCATAGGAGGCCAACTTATAGAGATAGGTAGTAGGCTTGAGATCTTGGACATCCTCTTTATAACATAATATTTAGAGGGGACTATTTGAGGCATGAATGGGAAACATGGATAGGCCATGAGATAGACATGATAGAGCCTAGCCTTAGAGCTGAAGCAATGTATTTTTGTACTTTGTATTAAAAACACATGATATATAAATAGATATCTTATTTTAACAATTGGATGTTGATATTTTGTGTTTGTATTATGGTTATGGTTGTGGATGCATGGATATATTTATTTATAGCACATATATTTTTCTTTCATTGTATATTCTATAGGAAATTTATGTGTTGTGTTCTCTTTTCTAACATTATGTAGGACATATGCATGGTTAAAAATAAATAGGTGAAAAGGACTTGGTAAAGTATAATTAATCAAAAACAAATGTACTACACACTATTTCATGTTGGTAAATGTGTAATATCAAAAAGATGACCAATTATAAGAAACCAAAGAATGCTAAACAAGAGGGCAAATTTTTTGTTTTTAAACCATGAAAAAGATTGGCACCAAATTAAAACAAGTAAAATCACACTAAGTCACATTGGGAAGTATGAAAATAATGTAATAAAATGAAAGGAACGTGAAATAACAATGGCATAAAAATAAATAAATTAATTCAATAAATCATACTAAATCACGTTGGGAAGTATAAAATAAAAATAAAATTAGCAAAATGGGATTAAATTAATCACACTAATTCAAGATGGGAAGAATGAAAAACTTAAGAAAAATGGTTAGATTCTTACATGCAATCAGAAAATAAGAAGATAAAAGTGAAAGATAACAAAGTAATCATAAAACATACTAAATCAATATGGGAATCATGTCAATAATGTGTAACTCATAATCAATCACATCTTATCTCATATTTGACACATGTAATTTTGTTGTGACTTGGTTATTGGAAATTTTTTTGAGGAAGGCCAAGTCCTATCCATGGTCTTACACTGCAACTCATAAAGGGAACACCAATAAGGTGGAAGTAATGTGAAAATATGATAAATAGGGATGTCTAAAATGGTAATATGAAAATTTGGTGATTTGTGAAGAAGGCTAGGTCCTATTCATGGTCTTTTGATGCAATTCACAAATGGAATACCTAGGGGAGCGATCAATGAAAAAATAATAACTCTCAAGGGGAAGTATTATGATTATAGGGAGTGAAAAATGGAATGCAAGAAGCATAAATTAGGTGTTTGATGAGAAGACCTTAGAATACATGAGGCATACTAAGGACATGAGAAGACACTAAGAGACTAGTGACCATCAATATACATAGGATACATGTTCGTTATAGACACAAAGCTGTGTAGGCAAACAAGTGTGTTACTAAGATCAACTCATGTAGGTAGTTTTGAATAATAAAATTATAATGGACCTACCTTCCCATGACATTTTCCCCATTCCTTAGGACCACTTATAGAGCCATCAGTCTACTACAAAAACTAGGTACTTACGTGAGAAATTAGATAACACTAAAATATTTTTTTATTCTCCTTTTCTAATCTACTAGCCTACTGCACCCCAATAGAACTTGGCTCTATCATGAGGCCAAATTTGGAGTTTTATCTTTGACCATAAAAAGGAGATGTGCTTAGAATCATGTCTTTTAGTGTGATTTGACTTTTGAGAATTTTGAATGTTACCTTTTAGATCATTGCCTATTATTAAATGATTTGGCATTTGATTTTTTTATAGATTTTAAGATTCCTCCTCCATATGAACTTGGAATGACCAATCATGAGAGAAAGAGTGATACACATGAGTGAGCTTTAGGATTTGGCTAAAAGAAGCTAAGTATTTAAATATATGACTGACTATAACACTTAGGCTTAACTATGAACCAACATGTTATCTCAAGTCTTAACCATGTGTATGCTTAGTTTGTGAAAGGGAATAAAGGGGAATAAGGGGAGATTCAAAGTGGACCATTAAAAGGATATTATAATGAGATTAATTGTTTCCTAACTAATCACGTGGTAAATAAGGAATGACTAAAGGGAATAAGGTGTGTATAACCAAGTCACAATAGAAATTATCTATGTTTATGGAGATAAGATATCAAATAATCATGAAAATGAAAAGGGAATTGTAAGAAAATGAACTCAAGAAGAAAAAGAATACAATTATGAAAAATAATCCATAAGAGAACATAATGACATTGTAAGCAATATAAAGTGTGAAACCAAAGTCACCATGTAAGATATATAAGAATTTGGCATAATGTCAAATGATATAAGAATAGATAAATGTAAATATAGAACACACATTTAATCTAATGAAAATGTAAGAGCACCATGTATGTGTTCATAAGTACTAATATAATTATCCACACACATTATCCATGAAATTTGATAATTATCTATATAGTTGAATGTGAATTGAAGATAATGTCTCATTGATCTTCAATGAAAATTGAGAAAATACTTCACATTAAATCTCCTAAACATAAAATGTAGGAATGATTGAAGGATCATGCTGATGAGGGCTATCATGTACAAGATGATCTAGAGAATGCATAGGAGCGGTTTCTATGGGAGATTAAGGGGTCATCGATGGGGAAGGTGCCATGGGTGAGGGACTTTTGGGTGAGGGAAGGTCCATAGGAGAGAGATTCATAGGTGGAGGAATAGTAGGTGGAGAAGGGATTAAAGGTAGAGATGGAACCATAGGAGGTGGAACCATGGGGGAAAAATGGGAAGCCTTATTCTAAGATCAACCTATGAGAGGAATGGTAGAAGGTGCATGAATGGTTAGGAGGTGATCCTTAAGATGTTATTGAAGGATGTAGCAATGATTTGTGTGATGTGTGCCATATTGGTGTTAGAGAAAATATACCTCTTCATACATAAGAATGCACTTAGGTAATACTTTTGGGGGAGGTATATCATTTTTCTAAGGTTGAGGAGTGGTGGGATGCAAGTTGTTGATATATTGTCATAACCTATGACAATGCATGCATAAGTGGTTATCGGTATCATGGAAACAACATATACACCTATGAGTAGTCTTGGTAGATGTAATCATAAGAGGAGGTACAATAGAAGTTAAAGGAGATTGGTATAAGAAACAATATATATTATAGTTACCAATAAATTTATGAATGTCACAATAAGGCTAATCACCCCATTTGGTGGGCAAAAGAGATAACTATGGTAAAGGAAGTAAACCATCACCACGATAAGGTGGGTTTGGTGGAAATACTGGGCAAGGCTCAAATTAAGGAGTAATAAGATAAAAAATAGGAAGAGACTTAGCTATAAAAGGAGTGTGTATGGGATTTGAACTAGGTCCTACTAAGGGAGGGGTGGGGTATACATAAGGTTGAAGGATAGTCACACGCATCTCAAATATAAGTAAGCTAGAAGGATCATGGTATGCAATAAAGTGATAGGGACTAGTCATAACATGATACATAAGCATATTCTTATGAGGTTCTTTAGAAATTGGAGGTGTGTGCACCATCTCCACCCTACGATAAAGAGGAAAAATACTAAAATTAGTAAAAATATAGGATGGAATATAAGAAGATATACTAAAATATTAAAACAAAGATGAATGATAATGAATAATATTAACATATCAAGCTTGAATAAGAACTCCTAAGAATGGATCATCTAAGGTATAGCCATCATCATAATTAGGTGTATGAAGATCAATGGCACAAGGATGACCTTATCATTTGATGTGGTGTGATGAATGGATTGCCAAGTCTTAGTTAAGACAACTGAGATATCATCATAAAGTGGTTGATGAGAATGAGATTACAAAGAAGCAAGAAGCTGAGAAATGAAATGAGGTGAGAGATCCAAAATTTTAATCTTGAGATTAATCTCATCAAGTTAATCATCATTATAATATAGGATCTTAGGGGGTATATTCCTGATGAGTTCAAGGTGACCATTGTAACCTTGGGTGGAATTGACATAGAAGTTAAAGCATTCAGATTCACAAAATGGAACACTTGGTAAGGGTTAAAGGGTATGAATATTGAAAATACCATGATCTTGGAATTGTTCAAAATTCCAAAGGTTAGTGTCAACTTGAATTATATAGATGGCTCCATTGTGAGGAAATTTAACACACTGGCAAGTGGAAGAGGCAATTACTCTCATGCGATGAGTCCATGGCCTACCAAGAAAAATGTTATAGGATAGAAAAAAGTTGAATATCATCACTTTCACATGTCTGGTGATAGGTGGGATGGTAATGGGGATCCACACACAACCTAAAGGAAGCATTTATCTTTGGTCATAGCCTTGACATGTGTTGTGTGTGGACTTAATATTGTATTTAAAATATCCAAGAGTTTTGATAAAATTGAGAGCTGAAACACAAGTGTTAGAACCCTCATCAAACAAATCATGTTTGACTTGAATATCACCAATTTAAACACCAATAAATAGAGGAGGATCATCTACATGAAGAAAAATCTCATCAGGGATCATAGAAGCAATGGGGAATTTGAGAGAAAAAGAAGTGTCCATTATTTCATAAACATTTATGGACATCTCTTTGCATTGTTGTAATATGCTATCTTCTGATCCATATAATGTGGCTTCTCATCCTACTAGGGGAGGATGAGGGATGCTCATTTTGAATAAAATTTTCATAAGATGGTTATGATGATATGGAGAGTTTCGCATAAGTTTGAGAAATGACATTTGAGATGGGAGATTAGTGAGTTCCATGATATGATCCCATTCATCATAACACATAAGAAGATTATTGGAAATACATGCATAGTGTTGAAGGAGGTCCTCAAAAGGAGGAGCCAAAATTCATGTGAATTTATGATGATAAGAAGTAGAAGGTTTAATTGGAGGATAAGTTTGTAGATTATGTTGAGAAGATGGATTGGTTGATGTAGGTGTGGTCTGATAATATTTAAAAGAAGTGTTGATAGAATTTTGAGTATCATTAGGTAAATAAGTTATAGGGATAGAAGAAATAGTATGATAAATGCTATCTAAGGGAGGTTTTGGAATTGGTTCATCAAAATATATAAGGTCATCTTGCCCCAACTCATTTAAGCGAGTTAGAGAAGAATCTTGAGTAACATAAAATGTGTGAGATAATGGAGGTGTGTAGATGAGTTGAGTATCAATGAAAGAAACCACCCTTCATATATTAGAGATATTTAATACATTCTCTTCAAGATTTGGGTCAAGAATATTATCAACATTATTGGTAAAAGGGGTGGCTTGCCTTGGTTCTCTTAGTGATTTGGTAGAGGATATTTATAGATGGCCAAATGAGCATTAGCCTAATTCAAAGCTTGAGATTTAGTTTGTGTTTCATGGGATTTGAATTCAATGTCATAGGCTTGTTGGAATTTAAAAATGATAAAATCATGGTTAAAATTGGGACCAAGAATGAAATCCATAGCCAGATTACGAAGCTACCTACAGGTCTCATGAGAATGACCCCAACTAGCATGAAACGAACAAAATTTATTGGGATCATAGGGGCCTTAGTAGATTCTTTTATAATTTTGATCAGGATAAACTGAAGTTTGGTTGGGAATAACAACTTGAATAGTGTGAATGGTATCATAAGAGTCAATGATAACATAACTAGTATATTGATGATTATTATTCTTGAGTAACATGTGATGACCTACAGAAGGTTAGGATGGATCTAATTGATGCATAAGGAAATATTGATGTTTAACTTGGTCAATAGCCTCCTCTAAATTACATAGAAAGTTTAGACTAGATATTACAACTTGGGAAAAAGAGCATTGGCAAAGAGATGGAAAAGGTTGTCATCTACCGTATTATGTTCACATTTGTTGGACAAGTTATTTCATCATTTAACAAAATCTTGTGAAGTTTGGGTCTCAAGTTGCTTATAATTGATAAAATGGGCCAAGGTATTCTTAGGGAGATCACTAGTTTGGAACTCTTAGACTAGAGCATTGACTAAATCTTCTAAACTAGTAATAGAATGAGATTTAAGTTGGTTGTACCAATATAAATCATCACCCATGAAAGTTTTTAATAATAGCTTAGTATTGGTAAATGTGTTTAATTTGACCCAGTCTTTATATAGATTTCCAAATGTTTTTAAATGAAGAGTAGGATCAGTTGACCCATTGTAGGAAATGGTAGGGGTGATACCCCTATATAAATATTATCAATTTGATATGTAAGAGGCTCATTTTGAAGATGATTGATTGTATTATTAACAAGAGGAGGTTGAAGGATAAGATTACCATGGGAATCCTTAAGAGGAGGTGGGGAACATTTTGGTTATGTGTGCCCCATGGCATCTATTGAGGGTGGGTTTGAAGATGGATAAGGTGATGTTGAATTTACATCATTTGATATGCATTGTTAGATTTAAAAGCATTCATTTGATTAATAATTTCTAATAGGAGTTGATGGGTTTGAGTTTCATTGTTGTTTGAATCATTGGAGTTGGTAGTAGTGGCTAGGGTACCATGATGGGTGTTCGTAGGAGCCTAAGAAGAACTATCAGTAAATGAGGCACTAATGTCACAATTTGCTTGTGTGGTAAAATATGGACTAGTAAAGGGATGAAAAAAAGTATCTCTAGAGGAATTATTACCATGGGTAGCAAATTATGCACTAGTTGAGGAACTAAAAAGAGTGGGTCTTATAAGAGGCCCACTAGATGTAGAACCTACCATGTTGGTAGAGATATTAGGCATGGATGTAGAAGAAATCAAAGAAAAATAATTCATGGCATGAGAAGGCATAAAAATAGAAGGAAAGCGCTAAAAAGCAAAGAATCTAGTATCCCCAAATCCATGTGAGAACCTGAGATAAGGTGAATGAGGCTCTTATACTTGAAAACTCATCATGAGATGGTAAATAGTAGAAGGATCATTTCCTCGATGTTGAGGAAATTTATTGATGAAGAAAATCATGTTTGGTGTATACTCTAATTTAGGTTGATCTTCAAGTGAAAAGAGAGGATTTTGGAGTGAAGAGGAATGAGTAGGGGTCCCATAGTTTGTCATGTGAGTGGCTATATGAACATTACTTTCATTTGGGATAGGATCCAAAAGCTACTTATGGGAGAACCTATCAGGGTTGGTAAGGTTCATCATATCTATTGAATTCAACTGCATTGTCTTCAAATAAAAAGTTCATGATGAAGGAGAGGGATTAGGTAAGGAAAAGTTGATGCAAAAGTAAGGAGATAGTAAGGGACAAATAAGAGTACAAAGTCAACTTTGTCAACCTATTACTTAAAATAGGGTCTAAAAATTGAGCTAACAAGGATATAGAGTCGACATGGTTGACTTAATACTATAAATTGAAATAGAGGATAGCCTAATAAAGATACAAATTTGATCAGGTCGATTTAGTACTATAAACTAAGAGGTAGAAATGAATACTGGGTCAAACAAGTTGACTCATTACTGTAGGTAGGAGAAATAAATAGTCTATAAGAGACTATGTTGAATAAAATGAGTGTATTAAAAATAAGGAAATTTTTTTAAATGTAATTTAAATCAAGAAATGAAAACAAACACAAAATTAATTGGGTCAATGATAATGATCTAATTGAGGCACATAACACAAAACCTTGCACCAACACTAGCCAATGTATGTTCTTGCAATACAACATACAATGAGCAAAGAGAAACCAATCAATTAAAAATCAAATGCTAACTAAGTGGTCATCCTGAATGTTATTATTATTATAAAGTATTATTTTAAGTGTGATAGGAAAGTTGGTTAAAATTAGGGAACTAAAAAGCAATCTATGGATGGTTTCAAGACATTTAGGCTAAAAGGGATCTGTATTGGCAATTGTATTATCTTGGTATTGGGGAATATCCCCTCACTTCACAATCACATAATGATAAGGGTGTTAGTTGCTTTAGTAATATATACCATTAACCATGTGCATATACTTGGCCAAAAAACCAAGTCACCTTCCTCCTTGGTGATTAAATCCAAGTAGGTAGGCCTTGGGCAAATAAATATTTAAATGCATTTTGAAATTATGTGATTTGGTAGTGTGTGCAAAAAAGAGAAAAATAGTGCAACTAAATGGTATATTTAAAAACCACATAATTAGACTATATGATCTACTCTAAGCATGAAAACAACTGAAAGTGAAAGTGTCAATTAATTACCAGCATATTGTTGTCAATTCCCAATTTGAAATATAGTATAGAGTCAGTTTAGATGATATTGTATAAAAACATTATAGAATAGATTTGATAGAATTGCTAATTTAATGTAGGAGTCCTTAGGAACTAAGCTGACCATGATGACCTAGTCTTTTTAGGTAGAAGATAAAATATAAAACTAGGTTGACCAAGTCGACCTCTGTATGATTACAATTTTAAATACTACAAAATTTTCAAAACAAAACTGTAAGAAAGAACTGAATTTAAAGAGAAAGAAAGAAAGGAACCTTGGTGGGTTGGAAGATGTTGAGGATTATGAGATTTATATTAAATTTCCTTGACTTCTCTCAAGTCTTGTCAACTATGTCAACTAGATCGACCTAGTTCTGTAATTCCTTATTTGTTTAAGCCTATTAAGATGACTATACTAGCTTGATCGACCTAGTTTGTTATCTGGAAGCTAATTGTGACACCAAGTTAACTTGTTTGACCTAGTCTATTATTTTAGAACTAAATAAGAGTAATGTGTCAACTTGGTCGATCTAGTAACTTGTATTTGATGCAAACATAGAGTCATTTTTGATGCAATTGTGTGTTAAACCTACACACAAAAGTTATAAACTATATCAACCTTGTCGACCTAGTATCACAAATATAGAAAAATAATAAATAAAATGATAGAAATGAAAAATGTGAAAGAAAACCTATAATGATTATATTCAAGTTAGATTCACTATAATGTATGAAATAAAAAATGCATCCAATATATAAATTAATCCTAGCTCGAAGAAGATAGATCCTACTTACACTTTTGACTGAAGATACATTAGATAATTGGGAACGTGACCAATATAGATTTGATAGACCTAATTATGGGATATCTTACCACAATAACATCACTATGGAGGGTTCCAATGAATCTAGTCAAGTAAAACTATGCAATAACCCTAACTAAGTCCTATGTTTTCATATTCACTATACTAATAACAAGTAAAGCAAAGAAATCTTATCTAGTGTTCACCAAAGCTTATGGATCAAAGTTGGGGGTTAGTAAAACTAAAAGTAATCATGCATAGATAAAATATACTCAATTCAATTTATATGAAATCCTAATGCATAGAAGAGAAGTACATATGCATATCTATCTACTCTTACAAAGGAGGAACAAGGTTAGGAATATTTACCTTTAAAGATGAATCCACCGAGCCTTAATATCTCATGTAGCCAAGGTGATTTTCAATAGGTTGTTGTGGTATGTAAGGATGACAAGGATAAATCATCTCTAGGATACACAACCTATCAATGCATCCAAAAGACTTCTCCACAAGATAAGATCTGTATCTCCAAAGAAAGTATGAAACCCTAAGCTTGTTATTCAAGTAGAATGGTGGATAAGTAGATGCAAAATATATCTTACTTATTATTCTCTTCTCTAAATAATGGCAAAGTTATTATGTATATATAGGTGGATTTAACCCTAAGCCCTTTCAAAAAAATTGGCCAACAGGGTCGATCCAGTTGACCTAGGATCATTATTGACAAAAATTCACTAGGTCACAGGCTAGGTTGGCCAAGAGTTAACCTAGACCCTAAATTAATTTCAACAATAAGAGTACAAGGTCAATCTAGTTGACCTAGTCATATAAACTATTGAAAGGGGTTTTAGGTTAGGAAAAGGGGTACTAAAGGTGGTAAAATACTGGAGGAGTGTTAAAGAGGGAAGGACAAACTTAAGTGAATGGTTTTTAAGAGAAAAGTGTGTATATACCAAGTGGAAAAAGGGACAATAATCTTAAGAAGCACCAATGGTATTTCTACCCCTTTTTTGGTGCACCCCTTAGGGTGTGCACTTAGATAAATTGAGACTTGATAGTTTCTTGTAAGATAAAGAGTGTTAGTAATTGATAAAAGTTTGAAAATATTATGTATACATGGATAAACTATAAGAGATAAAACCCTACCCTATGTAAAGAAAAAAAAAGATAAAATGCAAAGGGGGAAAAGTGAGGAAGTGAGATATGGTTGATCTATCATCATAAAAACACCTGTTAACTGAGCATTGCCTACATAGTCAATGTAAACCTTAGGCTAATGTAGTTCTCCTTGTGGAGAAGATTGTATAAATATAATGAATGCAAAAAATAAATTTTACTAGAATGCTTGACAAATTATAGTCTCAACCTATAAAAAATAATGTTAAAATTTCCAATTATTTTATTATTGTATTATAGTTGTAGTAGGGCTCTTTGTTGAATAGATAAGTGTTTTTGAAATTACCTTTGCAAGAGAGTGTTAGAGAGTAACTAGGGGGTTTGAAGTGAGACACGATGTGCTATTATAGGCTAATATTTTAATTTTTTGATAATCAACCTTATGAATCACATGGGAGAGTCATTAAGAAGCATGTCATTTTTAAAAACTATTATTTGAAACATGGGAGACAAGTTTGTACTAGTGGATAGATGTGCAGTGTGCCCCTATTTGCCTAGTGTGCACTTATCCAGATTTGAAAGAGGCTTCTAAACCTAAACTACCAATGAAGTTTTAATTTAGTAGGGATGTTTAATAAAAAATTAGGGAAGTATATAATATGTTCATATAAACTATGATACTTATAAGTTTCTCATATAGATAAATGGTTATCGAAATGGTGAGTTGGCCAAGAAAGGTAAAAGACGTCAAGGACTAGCAATGTCAAGAATTTATTGATTAAATTTCATTGTTTACATTTTCCCTCCCTTTATTTTAGTAATGCATAAATTAATATAGTAAAATAAATGTGATACCTGAGTGTGTAAACATACTTTGGATTTGTCATGTGTATGTGCATGCCCCCTTATTGAGGCATGTGGAGAAGTTTTGAACTAAGAGTGATCAATTCTCAACTTGAATAATAAGTTTAGATGCTTTAGTTGGAATGATGTATGATCCAAACCTCATAGAGTAATTTGAAAAATGTGTGAATATATGGGAACCAACAAAGTGGTTTGTTAAAATGCAACCTAAACATTGAGCATTACTGACCTATCATGTAGTCCACCTGCTAAATTGAGAGATAAGATGTGGGAACTAGTAAATGGATTGATAAAATGCAACTAAGGTGTGGATCATCATTAATATCAAAATGTGTTCCACTTAAAAAATATGAATCACACCACTATAGACATATCTAGATTCAAACTACAAATTTGTAAAATTTCTTGATACTTAATACTTGTAAAAGGAGATATTTGATATTTTAAAAATAGTAGCTTAGTCATGAATGTATATCATGCCCCTTGTACTACATATAGTGCCAAATGTGATATTTAAAAAAATATTTTAATCCTTGTATTATCTTTACATAAGTGTGTTTATGCTCAAGTAACTGCATGAGTGGAGAATATGGGCCAACCAAATACCCCCATAATCTGAAAAAAGTCTAATTTTATCACACATTGTTAGTTTCCAAAACTGAAAATATATTTCTTGAAAATTCCCATTGTGATGCCCCCCTTTTGATATGAGGAGAATTATTGTAAAATAACTTATCTCAAAATAAAAAGTGAGAGCATTTATGAAAGATATATAAATCATGTAATAGCATTTTTCATATATTTAATTTGTATTGAATTTTTTTAGATGTAACATTGAATTATTTGAAAAAAAATGTGGATTTTATTTCTTCATGTAAGTTTGATATATCCATGTAATCGTAAAAATTAAGCATTGTTAATAATGTGCAAGAGTTAAATATGTATTATAAGCATAGAGTTCAAAAATTAAAGCATTAAAACATGTAGATAATATATGGATGATATGTATCATGTCACCATAGATAGGTAAATATATTCATAGTAGTGCATGATAATAATTATGGCACCATATTATCCAAATAGAATGCATGTAAGCAAAATCACACAATTTGGCATGCAAGAGGGACAAGAGGCCACATACAAGGGACATGTAAGATGTCATAAATAATGTAAAATGAAGTATAAATTTCATACATTGAGGCCAAAATCTGAATATGAGGGACATGAACATGTTTCATAAGGAATAAAAGGCCAATAAGTACACACACACAAAGGCATGGTTATGTTAGTCAAATAAAGAGTATGTTGAACATACACAAGGCTAAGGCCTGCATACAATGAGCAACCAAGTTTGTAAATCATGCTATGAAACTAAAATGAACATGTAATAGTAGCATACAATAAATGGAGCAAGCATAAGTAAATCATATGTATCTATTTTTGAATTTAGCATGTAATGTTTTTACCAAGACATATGTGAAGATAAAATGAATGATTAAAGCATTTATTTTCAATTATATATTAATATGGAAACAATATTGTGAGTAGATAAAAATTTTAAGGTGATCATATAAAACAATATGATACCCCAAAACTAATAAAGGTTGTTGGGTAAAAGGTTCGACCAACATCGGACCATGTGAAGGTATGCTTTAGCTTTTGAAACTGGACTGATATCTAATTGTGAATTTTTGTTTGTGTGAAAAAATGTGCTATAAGTCCCTATGATTGAGTTACCATTTTAAAAAGAGAGTAAATATGCATAAGGGAAAGTGTACAATAGGGATAGGTGCATAATTTTATATTGTCTACCTATTATGACTTTGTCCAAATTTTTTGTATTTAAAAAAATTTGACCAAGAAAGATTTTGTGTATGAATACTATTTTTCAATGTAATATTTATCTTGTTACACACTTAAAATACCTTGTGAAAATAAATATACCTTGAAAAAAATGTTATATACTAAATTATAAGGCTATATAACATAAACAAAAGCATTTTCATTAAATACAATGATGTTTACAGGTCCTGGTTTTTTATTTTTATAAAATATTTTGATTTTTTTGGTATTTTTAGCATATATGTATGATTTTGTATTTTACATATTTGGAAAGGGAAACATGCATAACTTAAAGTTATGAGACTATTTATATAAAATAATGATGGAAATGCATAATATTGATAGAATACTTAATAGGCTTACCCTCAAACATTGCTAGGTGATAAACTCTAAGACCAATCTTTTTAGTGACCACAAATGGCCCCAATTAATTTGGCTTGAATTTCATTTTGTTCTTTGTATAGACATTGGTATTATTTTGATTTTATTTGATGACAAGGTCATTTATGTGAAATTATCTATCACAAAATTTCATGTCATATACTCTTTTAATGCATGTTTGATAAACTTATAGAATTTTGAGAGCTTGTATATGTTTATTATTAAGCATTTCTAGTTCATGTAGGCACTTTTCTTGATATTCATTTTATTTGATAATGTCCTTAAGCTATACACATAAATAAGATATTTATATTTCAAGATGGATCAATGAATTTTTTCCATAAACAAGAGAGTAGAGTGTGGCCTTAGTTGGTTTATGAAAACTTATGTGATATGCCCATAGACTGTAAACAATTGGATTATGCCAATCAACTCCATGCTTTGCAACAATCTTGCTTAAGATTTTGAAAATTGTTTTATTGTTTGCCTCAAATTACCCATTTACTTGTGGGTAGTAAGGAGTATTAAAAATATATCATATTTTAAACTTAACACATTATATTTTTACCATTTTATTCTTGTAGGAGGAACCATTATCTATGATAATTTATGATGGTAACATAAAGTGATAAATTATATGCATAGGGAAGAAATTGTAAATATATTCATCTTTAGTGTACTTTATAGGGATAACTTCCACTCACTTTTAAAAATATTTAGTAGTGATAATGGTAAATTTATGCCCTTCAAAGAACTTAGGATTTACTTTTCCAATCAGATAAAATCCCCAAAGGTAAAAAGGTCATATAGATACTATAAGTTGAAATTCCTTAGATGGTGCATGATTAAAGTTGTAATGTTTTTGACATTAAGAGAATAATTTTGGATGTTCATAACATTAATTTTTTATTTTTGGCCAATAGTATCCTTGGCATAGGAGCTTGTAAAACATGGATTTACCACTAAAATGACCATCACATTCACTATCATGTACCTTAAACATAGTTATTTGAGCCTCCATATGAATTAGACATGATAAGAGTTTTCCATAAAAAGATAGTTTGAAAAGAGATCCAAAAATGAGCACATGATACATTTATTGAAACTACAAACACTTATTATCCTCATGAAAGGTAAAGTGCATTAGAAAAACCTAAGGGGTAAGGAATACAATACCCACTCTAACTCTTGTAGAACATTTAGATCCATCAAAATTCATGATCCAAGTATCATTTTCAATGCTATAAGAGGTAATTTCATCTTTAAATTTGGCAATTTTTTGGCAATAAGTTTTGTAACAAAGTAGTAGTTAATTGATCATTGATAGCCTACCCTTTAATAGATTTTTGTGAAATAAAATTAACTTAAACTTAGTAAGAAGAATAACCCATTTTTATATGAATCTTGACAGATGGGGATTTTCTATAAGGTATCAAATTGGATTGACTTTAATAATAACATGAGTCTCGTTTTGAAGTAAATAATGCCACAAATTTTGGGTAGCAAAAATAAGTGCTATACACAACTTTTCAATGGTAGAATATTTTTTCTCATAATCAAAAGTGTGAAACTGATATAATAAATGGAACATTTATGGTATCATCATGTTTTTCAAGGAAAGCACCCAAGGCATGATTAATATCCAAAATATATAATAAAAGTGATTTATTTGGAATGGGAAGCATAAGGCCTGGTGGATTGAAATGATATTCCTTAAGTGCATCAAAACTTTGTTGACAAATTTTGTCCCACTCGAATTTGTTATTATTATTGAGTATACATGTAAAATAAATCATTTTATCTATTTATTAAGCCAAAAAATGATGTATATCTTAAATGCATCCTTTTAAACATCATTTTTGCTTAAGATTTATTAGTGGTGGTATATAAATTATAGAATTATCTTCTTAGGGTCAACTTATATATCTCTTTGGTAGATAATGAAACCCAATAATTTTACTATTTTAACTACAAAAATTCACTTTTGGGGATTTAAACGCTTATTAAACTTTCCCATTCTTTCAAATATTTGCCTTAAATCAATATTTTGATCTTATTAATGTTGAGATTTTATTAATAAATCATTTACATAATATTTAAATATTTTATTAATGTAATCATGAAAAATAGGAGTCATGGAACATTGGTAAGTTGTTCTTGTATTTTTAAATCCAAAAGGCATGATAGTATAATAAAAATTTCCCCATGGTTTGATAAGTGATGTCTTTTCTTGATCAGTGGGATTTATCTTAATTTAGTTATACCTAGAAAAAATATCTATAAATGACATCTCATATCATATTGTGGAATATACAATCCTATCTATATTTAGAAATGGAATATCATCCTTGGTAAAAGATTTGTTAAGGTTTCAAGATAATTCATACAACATGTAATGTCCCCATTAGGATTTTTTATTGGGATAATATTAGAAACCCATTCAATATAATCAACAAAATGAATGAATGCACCATCTAAACATATTTCAACTTCACAAGTCAATTTGTGGATGTTTTTTTTTTTAATCTTTTTCTTGGCTGGTTTGGCATCAAGATATAAGACAATGTTATATATAGCCACTTTAGGATCAATACTAGGAATATCTTTATATGCCCATGAAAATAATTCAGGGTAATCATGTGATCTTGCCAAATAGACTCATGTTCATCATATTTTAACATACAAACCAAGATTATTGGGTGTGGGTATTTTTCAATGCCAAAGTTAAATTTATTGTTTCCTCATTAAGCAATGTCAATTTATCTTCTATAAATTGAGTAACAAGAATGGTATTAGGACCATCTAATTGTGTTTTTAAAATAGAATTGTCACTTTCTCCAACATAAGCATGTGCATTAGTTGTATGTGGAATATTTTCTTATGATGGAAAGAATGGAGATATCCATATACACCAAGGTAATCTAAAATAGACTCATCATTTGAAAATTAATCTAATGTTAGGATTCTAGGTGAAATGGAATCATCAATGGGATTGAGATATAATAATGATAATTACAAAACATGGTTAACTTGAGTATGAATAATAGAAAACTCTTTGGAAGAAGATATAAACATGGGGATTACTTAGCAGGATAAATTCTATGAGAAGTAAATGCATCATTATAACCAAGACCTACTTTGCCTTTATTTTAAAAAGGCAAAATAGGATCAACAATACCTTGGACATGCTTACTGATTCTTTGTCCCGTAGTATAATTATGTTTTTTATAAATATTTAAGCACAATACTATGAGGTAGAGGTATTAACTGAATCTTGTGCAAGAAATGGGACCTCAATACTTGGAATGTCCCTAGAAGAAGGTTACATATATGAAACATAAAAATAATAGGTTTAACTAAAGTACAATATTTAAAAGGTTCTTGATCCAAAGGATATGTGTACATATACCCTCTACAACTAAATTTGAGACATGCATTCAAGGTAGAAGGGAAAAAATTTATCTCATAGATACAAGGTCATCCTAATAATAAATTATAATCAAGATCATTGGGCATAACTTAACGTACTATGAAAAGAGTACATGGGTTGAAGATGATATTCAATGTAATTTACCAAGTAATTGACATGGAATATTATCAAATCCATGAATATTCATATCATAATAAGTATGGTATTTTTCAATTATGCTTATTAAATCTAAGAAATATATATTACAAATATTCAATCCAAATCCATTATCGATGAACACTCACTTTACCACTTTATTTTTCATAAAAGCTTGGATATACAAAGGTAAATAGTTATTGATAATATGACATTAGGGAAGATATTCCTTTTTAAATTAAATGTTTCCTCAATCCATATAATAGTATTAATTTATAGGTTATATAATAAGATTCAACATTATCTAGAAAAGAGTAGTACGTAAAGCCTCGTATAATATATCCTTGTACATTAGAGTTATTTTTAAAAGCCCTAATAAATAAGTTTATGCATTAGTATTCTGTAGTTGATCTACGATATCAAAGCTTCTTGGTTAATTTATTTGTTCTAATAGAGGAAGAATTATATGGAGCTTCTACCTCATCTAGGGTTAACAACATGAACATTATGAGGTGCATGTATAGTAAATAGAAGGGCTTTACTTTGGATATTATAACAATGAGAACTAGCTTGTGGCTGAATTTGTTCTAAGTTATCCTTGGAAACATGATTATATATAAATAAATAATGTACATGTGGGATTGTATCATGAAAATTTAAATATATTTCAACAAGAAAGTGAAGATGTTATGTACAATGTGAGAAAAACATTCTTTTACTGAACCCAATCTATTACACAACAAAGCATTATGAATTTTTAGATATTTACAAAGTATTTTTAGAAATAGAAAGAGGTGTTTGTAGTAAAAATTGTAAATAAATAGATCCTACAAATTAACTTCAAAATAGATTTAACAATTTTTAGTTACGCAAGCTTTTACTAAAAATAGTAAATTATTATTTTTGGAAAACATATATAATAATTTGCTGATAAAAAATAGGTTTTAAAAAAAAATTCTATGTGAAATAAAAATGTATTTTAGTTTTTCAATTAAATCTAATTTGACCAAAAATTATCAAAAAAATATCTATTAAAGAACTAGGGTTTTGACAATGTGTAAAATAGTGCTATGTAAATGAAATGGATGATCATGTCTATAAAAATCAATACTATGTAACTAGTGCTATACAAATGAACTAAAACTATGATTGTGTCTAAAATAAAAATCAAACAAATCTATGTTCTAAGAAGATAGTGCAAGTAAAAATTAAAGATGAAAGGGTGATTTAGAAGGGTTTTTAATGATTCATAGGCTTTCATATATACTTGATCATATGTTAAAAAGTATCATCCCAATATTTTAGAGAACTAACTATAGAGCTATAACCATACTTATGTCCCACTAAACCTAGTTTTGAGGGTAAGTTAAGAGTAACTTCTCAAGGCTAAACAATTATCAATACACTACAAAATCATATGGATGGTATAACTTAATAGTTGGTGTAAATAAGGGGATATTAAAATCCATTACTATCTCTATAAAATGGCTATGAGTATTGGATAAATATCCTCATACCATGTTGTTTTTAAATAGAACATTGTGTAACACGTAATGATAATAACTAGGAGAATATAAACTACTAGAATACAGTCTCTAAAACAAACAAAAATCAAATGAAAAATAAAGGTGAAATATTTTTGAAAAGGACAACAAAAAAATTCAAACCAAATTTAAAATAAAGATCCTTTGTGTTGGTATTTGTTAGAATTGACAAGATAAACTTTTTCAGTGTCAAATTACTACAAAGTCAAAAAACTAAATCATTAAGTTATGGATAATAATAATGCTTGAGGATTATCTTATATCAATTTAATGAATTTGAATAATGTAACTAAAGCCTTAAACCAAAAACTAATAAGTAGCATAAGTAATATTATATTCTAAAAGTGGGTTTATGTGTTAATTCATAGTCAAGTTACATTTTTTATGTTTGTGTGTTTATGACTTATTCACTATCATGTTGTGTGTGTGTGTGTGTGTGTGTGTGTGTGTGTGTGTGTGTGTGTGTGTGTGTGTGTGTGTGTATTTACATATATTTCTATGGAAAAAATTAATTGTTGTTATATGTTTGGTATTTTGATTTCTATCATACACATTTATATTGTGTGTTATCTATTTATACTTGATGTTTCCATTATTTATATCATGCATTTACTATGTTTTTAAATTATTGTGTGTTTCATTGTCATATCTAACTACACCTAAAAATTATTTTCAAATGAACTATCATGATAATATCCTGTATATGAATAACAAATATATGATTTTACCATGGATTATATGTTTCATATGTGTTTAAAATTTTCAAAAAAAAATCTATGGGGCCATATATTATCATGTTGATACATATGTTTTATTTGATGATATTTTTTTATATAACACATGATGTGCAAAAACTCTTTATTTTGAGATGATTGATTTTCAAAATTCATCCCTCATAACAAAAAATATATTTACACAAACTAGATAAAGCATTTCACATTCTAAGATAAATTATATGTTCATATTGGTCAGGTTGATACATATCTTACATGATTTTTAGGAAAAATTGGAACATTCTATGATATTTTGACACAAACTATGGTATTCTAAATTATTTTGATGGATAGATGTATCAGGTGGGGCATGACAATTATTCATGAAAATATTCTCATTATCTTCTATATTTATCAAAGATGGAATGATGATGAATGATGGTAGTTACATAAGTAATTTATTGAATAATGATTAAAATAAATCTACCTTTGCTCAATATAATGATCCTCCTAATTATATCCCTTATTTATATGTGCATGTCAAAAATAGTGATAATATAATTCATAATTTCATTCTTGATAAAGGGGCTTCCAAAACTATTATTCTTAAAATCATTGTTGAGTATGATGCCAATATGGGAACTTGAATTCTATTTTTAGACTTAGTAATTTTTTAAAGGTTTTTTTAGGTTCTTCAATATATTTATGACCATACTTAGTTATTTAGTAACTTTTGGACACTTTCCAATAGTTGGAACTGTCAGTTCACTATAGTGTATTGTTTGGGTACTTAATTGAGTCTAAAACATTATCCACTCATTCCCAAAGAGGTGGGGTTCACTTTATTGATTAGATAATTGAAATAAAATTTAATTTAAATTTATTCATTAAAATTATCTTATATGGTGTGTTTGAGGTGATTAGGATGTCTTTTTAGTTGCATATTCGACTTTACTATTAAAGAGTCTTCTTGCATGATGTCTAAATATTTATAAAAAGTGAAATTTAAATTATTTAGTCTATTTTTAGCTGAGTTAATTTTTTTTAGGTCACTGAGTGGTCTAGATTTCTTTATTATATTTTTACTTTTTTACTTTAATTACATTAAAAGTTTCCTTGTAACTATCTCAATATATCTTTCTTTACTTAGTAAATATTGCACACAATAAAAGTGTGGTGTGTTAATTCAAATTGAAAATATTTTTTCATGTTTAAGTTTTGCTTTTATTTTAGGTATACATTGATTTATATTAGTAAACATATCATTTCAAGTTTTAATTTATTCATTATAGTCTTTGGTCAATGATCTCACTTACAACACAACTAGTTTAATAACAAATGATTATGAGATAAATTAGTTGATACATAGATTCAATTTTAGAGTAAATAAAAGTTTATTTTAACTCCATCCATACATTAGAAACCTTTATTTGGTATCATATCTAAATTCAAGCAAGGTTTAGAAGGGGTTTTAATCCCTTTTCAAAAGATACAATGGCTTAAGTGAATCTTTCTTCAATGAATATTCATGTTTTCAAAGGTGACAACTTTGAGTATTGAAGATATCAATTGAAAAGAATTATTATGTGAAAATAATTTTGGCATAATATTATCCATGGGTATACAATGCCTCAATATTTTAATACCTTGACACAAGATCAAAATAAAATGATGAATAAAGAAAGATGCACAAACTTTCTTATATATTTAGAGTGTCATAGACCCAATCATTTATCTAAGAATTATAGAATGAAAGAATGCTCATGATGGATGGAATACCTTGGAGACTTCATATCAAGGATATATTAAGGTAAGATAAGTAAAACTATAAATTTTGAGAATTTGATAATGTCAAATTCTAAAGAACTTGGAGATTATTGTATAAAGATAAATAATTTAGTTCATAGAATTAAGGTTTATGGAGAAACTAAACATGATAATGTTATAATAGATTAAATATTATGAGATATTTAAGCCAAATATGGATACATATTATGATCACTCTTGACGAGTGTAAATATATGAGCACTATAAGTGTTGATAAGTTAGTGGGTTCTCTCTTATTTCATGAGAATAAGATGAGACTATATGCAAGAGATATAGAACTTGGTCTAGAATAAGCACTTAAAATCATGGAAATTTTTTCAAAGACTAAAGAGACAAATAAAAATAATAATCAAAAGACTTTTCAAAACTCAAATTCAATGGAAAATATGAAGTAGAGTTCAAAGGTAAGAGAAATAAATACATTACTTGTCATTACTTCAAGACACATGATAAAAGATTTCAAGATACTAGAAATTAAGAATCAAGCCAATAAATAAAGGGAAAAGAAGGATTTTCAAGATGAAAAAGTTATTTTTAAGAGGGCTCAAATTATTATCTAAATTTTTTTTGTTGGAATAGAGGAATAAAATAATTTTGTCTCTTAATTCATATTTCTCAAATCAGGTGACAAGTCACAAAGATGATTTCAACAAGTTAGAATATTCCATCAAAATCTAAGAGAAATTAGGAGATGAAAATTCATCAAATTAAAGAAAATGGTAGCATAAAAATCACCACAGGTAAAGATAATAGTGATATAATTTAACCTAATAATTTTGATCACAAATTCATGAGATATAGTGATGAAATCAAAGCATACAAGGTTTGTAATCCTACTAGTAAATCCATAATTATTTTTAGGCATTATAATTTTTTGAAAATAAGGTGTATGTTAATTATGATCATTTAGCTAAAAAATTTATAAGTGAAGTGGGTTATTATCTTCAAACTAATTTTTAAGGCTTACAAAGTCTTACAAATGTTTCTTGTTTAACAAAAAACAATACTATCTATTTGCATGAGGCTAGTCATCCATCTACATCAACACCAAGTATGAACACGTGTTTATTGAATATTCATCCATCTAATAAAATATTGGATAATAATTATTATATGAATACCACAAGGCTAAAACATTAATAATATAGCTTATTTTATGATTTTTATGATGAAAATACTATGTTTGCAATATCATCAGTGACTAGTGAACTTAAATGTTATACAAAATCTAGTCAAAAGAAAGAATGGGTTCATGCTATGAAATTATAAATGGATTAAATTGAGAGTAATGATACATGTATTTTATTTTAACATCAGCTAAATAAAAATTTCATTGGAACCAAGTGGGTCTATTAGTCCAAATTTAAATGTGATGGTATAGATAACAAGTTAAAAGATAGACTAGTTACAAAAGGATTTGCACAAACCTATGGGGTTTACTATAAATAAACATATGATCATGTGGAATTTAAATATAATATAATACTAATACTTATTGTATCTACTTATAAAGAATGAAAAATCTATCAAATGGATGTCAAAAGTGCATTCATAAATGGAGCGATTGAAGAATAAGTAAATGTGAGGCAGCCATAAGGTTGAGGTAAAAGGTAAATAATTTTGGGTATATAAATTTAAGAAAGATATTTATAGGCTTAATCAAGATACAATATCTTGGTACTCAAGAATTGATAGTTTTTTTATTAGATCAATTCTCTATAATAATTTAAAAAGAACCAACTATTTATATATAAGCATTAAATTCTAATGTTATATATATGTCACTATGTAGATGACTTTATCCTTATAGGTAGCTCTATGGAGATGTTGAATATAAAATTATAATTTGAGATTATTGATATTGTAAATCTAAAATATTTTATTAGCATGTAATTTTATCAAAATAAAAAACAAGTATTCATTTGTCAAGATAAATATGCCCAAGACATGTTAGAGAAGTACAATATTCAAGATTCAAAGCCTACAGACACTCCAATTTCAAGTGGATAAAATATTAAGAGGGAGGATATAATTAATTAAACTTATGAAAACATTTTTCGAAGCATGGAGGTAGGTTTTATGTATCTCACTATGACAAGATCTAACATCGATTATGCGATTTTCTCTATTTTCTATATTTATGAACAAATTATCACTCAAGCATTTGCAAGTAGTGAGAATAAATTTTAGATATATAAGAGGTAATTATAGAATTTTTATTCATTTTATACCATAAAGGTATTTATTTCTCATTAGATACACAAACTCAGATTGAGTATCTCTTGATGACAAGAAGTCAACTTCAGGTTATTGATTCACATTAGGAAGTAGGTTGATTTCTTGATCTTCAAATAAATAAGCTATAATTATATTATCTTCTACTGAATTTGAATATATATATCCCTTACATCAACTTTCACACAAGGAGTCTGGTTTATATTTCTAAATAAAATTCATAGAATACTTAAGGAGATGATAGGCATTTCACCTCTTTGCATCAAAGGGGGAATGTTGAATATGATGATAATATGGGCACTTTATATTTATTTTTAGACCTAGTATACTATTATTTTAAAGGTGTTTTGTAAGGTTATTTAATTTATTTATGACCTTAATTATTTGAGTACCAGTTCACTCTAGTTCATTGTAGTTCATTGTTTGAGTACTTAGTTGAATTTAAAATATTATCCAGTATTTCAAAATAAGTGGGGAAAAATTGATTGATTATATAGATAAAATTAAATTAAATTTCAATATATTTTCTATAATTATCTTAATTTGAGTGTTTAGATTGACTATGATTTATTTTTAATTGTATGTTTGACTTTGCTATTAAAGATGATTCTTTTATGATGTCAAAATATTTATAATAAGTTAAACTCAATTTATTTATTCTATTTTCTATTTATTATATTATATTTTTAATTTTATACTTTACTTACATTGCGATTTTCCTTGTAACTAGCTATTTTGCATGGCAAGTTTCCTTGTAACTAGCTCAAGAAAGCTTTCTTTATTTTAAAAAAATTGCACAAAATAGAAGTGTAGTTCATTAATTTAAATTTAGAATACTTTTGCATGCTTAATATTTTATTTTTTTAGGTATACATATATTTATACCAAAAATCATATATATAAATAAAGTTTAAATTTATTCAGTATAGATTTTGGTCGATAATCTCACTTACAACACAACTAGTTTAACAAGTAGTGATTCTAAGATAGATTGGTTGATATACATAGCTTCAATTTCAAATTAAATAAAAAATAATTTTTAATCTCTCTGTACATTCAAAACCTTCATTCATTTCTTATCAAATAAATATTCCCTATGCAAGAGATAATATAAAGCTTATCGGTTTTGATTCACATCAAACTAAAACTCTTGGTAAGTTACAAGATATTATCATCAAAATCGCTCAAGATGAAATGATCAAGTGCATTTATAATGTAAAATTATATACATTCCTAACAATTATGTTATGTTATAAATAAGATATTGTTCTGATATAACTAGTGTTTTTCTAAGTAAAGATACTATTGGGTTCCTATGGGGAATGAAATAACATTTATGCATACAAATATTGTAATGGTAGTCTGACTAAATCAATTCAAACTAATGTTTATTTTATTGAAACTATAATTGTAACTTATGTGATATTAAAATTAGATGAATCAAACCAAAAACATGCAAGAACATACCCTAAGAAATATTTTGGTGTTTATATTTTGATGAGACATGTTCTCAACATGGAAGTAATGTTGGCATTGTTCTTATTTTCCCTAAATGTAAGGTTTTCAAGTCATATTATTTGTCATTATAAAATACCAACATACAACGAAGTTTGAAACCTTGTGTCCTTGTCTTAAAAAGGTGATCAAATTAAACATTAAACACTTGGAATTTTTTGGTGCTTCAAAATTAGTTATAAGATACGTCAAAAAGATCTATAAGACTAATTACAAATTTATTCATAAGTATCCATAAAAATTATACTCACTTATTGAAGAAATTTAAGAATTTAATCTTACGCATATTCTAAAATAATTTAATATTTGTGTTGATAAAAAAAAATTATGCTTTTAACCCAACCTTCAGTGACATTGAACCTTCTCTTGACTATTAATTTTTCTAAAATTTTCAAACCTAAGATACCTGATTTAAATAATAGTTGGCATGTTTTTTACTTTGATAAATAAATCAAAAAATTTCTACAAAAAAAACTATTTTGATCATGATAATTATGTCCTTAACTATGGTAATTATTTACAACTAGTCAATTATAAATTTTCCATTAGTTTGGTAAGCATTGAATTAATGTTTACCCCTCATAACCAGCTTAAAATATGAAATATCTGGAACTATATCATAGGTGAGACATTCCAATCAATTTAGGAATAAAATAAATTTCAAGTATGTTTATTTAGTTATTCAATGTACAACCTAAGTTAGAGAACAATTTTTCAAGTTATTAAGAGTTCATAAATATTTTGTCTTGGTCCTATAAAGACTTAAAGGGTTATGATACTACTATAATTAGACATGAGATACAAATAAAACATGGTTTAAAACCCATTAAGCATACATATCTAAGGATTAACCCCTTATTGGAAAACACCATCAAAAAAGAGCTAGACAAAATGTTGGATGGTGATTTTATTTCTCAAGTAATATACTTTGATTAGGTATCTTACCTTGTTCATGTTCATGTTCATAACAAGAATGTGATATTCATTTATGTGTATATTTTATAAACTTAAATCATGCAAGTATTAAAGATAATTTTCATTTACCTAATATAGATCAGATCTTGAAATAATTTTTAGGTTCTAAAATGATGTCTATTCTATATTTATTTTCAAGATACAATCAAATATTTTTCAATCTAGAAGATAGACATAAAACTACTTTCACTACAAGTAGAGGTATTTTTGCCTTTAATAGAATGCCTTTGGTATAATTAATGTAAGTTATACTTTTCAAAGGGCTATGCATGTTGCCTTTAATGATTTGATTGAAATTATTATTCAATTCTATTTAGGTGATCTCATTGTTTATTTGAAGAAAATAAATAAATGCCATAATATTTAATACTGCATAACAGGGCCTAATCTACTTTGAATTCTTGATTTTTTTACTTGTTTGATTGCAATTGATTATCATATTTGATTATGTCTAAAGTAATTTTAATATAACACATTAATTTTTATCATTGATAAATATACAAAATATTAAACAAAAATTCATGTAAAAACATAATTATCAATCCATGTGTACAATATTTTATATAGTGATCAGTCTTTCTATAGTGTCTAATATAGTAATAAATTATTGCAATAGTGGTAGACTCACAAAGGAACCATAAATTGAAGTTTATTAGTTTTTAAATGATACAAATTATACATTTTCACTTGGAATATGTTAATGTTTTCATCAATTATTGTTTGATCATATTTATTTCAATGGTACAAATCAATACCTTTGATCCTTCAATAAAAATAAGAGGATGGATAAGTCTATAAGTTTTTTCAATATGAATTTTTTTGGGATGCCATTTTGATACTTGAACTAAATAAGTATAAATTTGATTCTCATTTGGGTATGATTTATAATCCTACACTTAAGAGAACAAAAAACCTAGATTCCATTTTACACTATCATATACTTTTCAAATGTAATAAAGTACCGCTACATATATAGACATAATTTTTGATCATTTAGTATGATTTATTATTTTTTGAAATGGATACATTTGATTTCATTTCAATAAAATTCAAACTAATTTTGAAGATACATGGAGATATTATAGGCACTCTTGATTAACACATAGTCATGTCATATTTAATGCATAGTGATTTTGTTTGGTGGAAAATAAAAAGTAGAGTAATGGTACAAATCATGGATAAATTTGGTAACAAATGGAAATCTTGAAAAACTAGCACAGTTGGTAAACCAAGGTAAATGAGTTGGTGGTAAATCTTAGAGGCACAGTAGATGAAATATGTAGTGGAAGAAGTAAAGCCCATAACTAAATTTAAAAGTTACTAAGTTTGAAAGATTTAGAAGATATGTTTTTTTAATTTAAATGCTAACACATTTTTTTTGGATTTATGACTCCACCTAGCAATCATACTTGTATTGAATGCAACATTAGTTTTGGGGTTTGAAGTGAAATTACTGATATTTCATTTTGTATTCTATTCAACAAGCTCCATATAGAAGATATACCTTGCTAATTCACATTCAAACCATTAAATATTTGATGATTCTAATGTAAATTTGATATGTTTTAGGGTATATAAGGAGATTTTAGAAAAGGTTTAGTTGTGGCAATTTAATTTTTTGTCCCATTATTTAGAATGTTCGAGTCACCATTTGTAGGTATGGACTCTTTGCTTATAGGTGGTTTAAGAATGAAAATCTTTGTTAAGATATTAATTTTAGTAATGAATTAGATTTATCTTGATATATTTGAGTTTTGGGTATATATATTTTAGCATTGTCATTAAAAGGCATTACGAATTTTGAGTTCGAATGATTTCTCTCATATTGAACTTGTTGAATAGATTTCATACTGTATGAAGTTTTGCTATAGTAATTTTTTATTCAGAATAATAGTGGTTGAAAACTTATATACACACTATTGACTTACAGGAGAGATAAAGTCATGTCAATCCAATTTTCATGGCTTGGAAAGTATACAACAAATAAATTTGGGGTTGTATAGTCAGCTTTTATTCATTTAGTGTTTAGTCCATGTAGATATTCTTTTTGATTTTGTACCATTCTATGATATATTGAAAAGAGTTAGTTGTATATTGGTAATCGAATAACTTTTGATTTTGATTTTTCAAGATTCGGAAGAAAGACACTTTCAATATTTTTGAATATAGTATGTAGTGCATTTTTTCATAAGATATGTATACATTAACTATGTTTCTCAATCTGAAGCATTTTATTTCCTATATATCTAAATAAAGGAGTATTTTTAAATATTTGTTTATTTTAAAGCATGATTTATTCTACAAAGAGTTTTGATAAACTCTCAGGTTGTTATGTGTGTTAATTTTTTTAATGATAAAATGATTTGTTGTTCAAAATAAATATTCATTATGCTCAACCTTGTGCATTATTTCATGAACAAGTATGAGAATTTTGATTTTGGATATGGGAATATGGTTTTGAAATTATCATTTAATATTTTAAAATGATAATATTCCTATTAATAAGCTTGTTCCTATTTTTATGAAAACATATCTAGAATTTGTAGTTTGAAGCATAATTTATAGATGTATAGCAGTATGTTGTTTGAAACAAGTTTCCATCAATTGCACTAGTTTCAAAATTCATCTCTTTATTGATTCAATATACATAATGAATAAGTTTCTTTAGCCTAACATATAATAATAATAATAATAATAATAATAATAATAATAATAATAATAATAATAATATTATTATTATTATTATTATTATTATTATTATTATTATTATTATTATTATTATTAATTTTAATTTTCAAATCTCAATGATAGATACAATTATAAGAGGATATGTGACGAAATTGGTGATAGGTAAATCCTAGATTTATGTTTAATTCTTTTAGTTTCAAGTTTTAGTGATTTAGAAGTCAGGGATTTTATGAATATGAATACTGTATTTTTTATTTTTTAGTTAAAGTTATGCAAAATTCATATTTTTGTAGTGAAAATAATTAAAAAGAGGAAATATATGGATTTGTATGTTGTTTGAAGTTTATACGTGCACTCAATATAGAAATGAGTTTGAGGTGTTGTTGATTATATTTTGAATTCAAATATTTGAAATAATTTTGAAGGAATTCACTTAGTTGTTTCTATTGTTTTCTCTTAAAATTGAATAAATATTTTGAAAATTTATAAACATGAAGTTCTGGATCAGATATACATTTTTTTAGTGATTCAAAATGAGCATATTTTGACAAGTAAAATAAATTGTCTCATATGTTTTCCATTTTTAAATATATAAATAAGATGTCTGGATGGAGTCAGGATTCCTAAAATGCATGTAAAAATAGTTGGTGCAAAGGAAATAAATATTAAAAAATGAATCTCCTCCTCAAATTAACTACCAAGGCAAAAAATTTGAGATTAAATAGATTATAATGTATTCACATGACCTTTCATCCTAGATCTAGAGTATCCTTTGAATTTTTATGCAAATGATCCTAAATTTTGGTATTTTCTACATTATTTACCTTGTTTTACCTTGTATTTTCATGGTAATAATTTTTGCGTTTGATTATGAATAATTAATTAATGATCTTATCCAATCGGACATGGTTTGCCAAATGTTTCTTCTCAATAAATACATACTTCTAATAATGAGTCTGTAAAAAATGTTGATTTTGCATCTCAAAAATCTAAGATGTTTCATCTTAAAGTTAATCATAGCCTTGTTGATACTACTCCAAATACCCTATCAACTATTACAAATAATGTTGCATCTTTAATTCATAAACTTATTAGTGGTTCTTCATCATGTCCTATGGTAACAAACTTTGTTAAGAGGATCAAACTTGAATTTGATGATGGAATTGGCAACGTTAATAGAATGAACTACTAGATTTATCACTTGAGTAAACTTAATACAAGACTAAGTATGGGGCAACTTTGGTGGATTTAGTCACTGATGAAGAGAATTATGATGATGAATAGTTGTTTTATTTGATAGTGATATTTGATATTATAGATTTAATTAGTTTATTTTTAGACAATTCATAGCATAGAACACTTTATTTTTTAGATTGATAGATTGATTGATGTGATAAAAATTATTTTGAAATTTTAATATAGTTTCATTTTAGTTTGTAATATGTGTGCATTATTTTTATGTGACACGATTACTCAGTTTTGATTAGATGATTTAGTATGGTTGCCAGGTATAAAATATAGTTTGGTATGTTATGGTTTATTTATGACTTTGAAAAGTTGAAATGAATAAAGATTTAAAATCAAATAATGGTTTGAATTATATAGGATTAGTCATTATGATTATTTAATTTACATAATGGCTTGTATTAAAGACTAATTAAGTTTTTTAAAGTTGAGTTTGAGTCCTCATATTGTTAGAGATATTTTTTTGTCTATTATAAAATATATTTTATTCTTGAGTCTTTTGATTTATTACAAACCTATTGAAATTTTAAATATAATTTCAACTTATGAACATATTATTTTAAGTTAATTTATTAATAATAGTTAATTTTTTAGAGTCAATTAACTTTAATGTTGGTCAACTAAAGTCAATAGTAATTTTAAAATACAGTTACTTTTAAGAAGAGGATTTTAAAAATAGACTTGAATGACATTTCAAAGGGATGAACATATATAGGTACAAGATCTCTTTGAATACAAAGTTTCATACTACACATTTCTCTTCGATGATATATCGCTATGACCGAATATAATTTGTAGGAAGATTAAACAACATATCCTTTGACTGTAAAGTAAAATGCTTCATACATATTTATATGCATATTTATAATTTAATTTATAAACTTATTATGTAAATTTGACCAATATATTAATCTATTTGATGATTTCACAACATGCAATAAAATGTAAAAAATATATTTGTAATTTTTTGGAATAATAAAGAATACTTCATATTTATTACATCAAATTGTTGGGTTTTCTCTATGTTGTGATTAATCTTCTTAGATTTATTGTAATTAGTCATGAAATATTTCATTTCTCTATAAAATTTATATATGTCTATTAGGAAAAAATTTAGAGGCTATTTATAGCCAAAAGGTTATAAGTAGTTTTTTTTTTAATTTTGAAAATGACTAATTCTGTGAAAATATACATAAGTCAAATAAATTCAATTTTATACAATTTATTATATATGTATTTTGAATCACCTTGTAAATTATACATATTCCTATTTTGGGACACAAATTCACCATTGTTACTATGCATGTATGGTTCTATTTCACTAGGAAATTATACGAGACATGTATTGGTTAGTCTATAATCATCAGGTGTGTATGTATGTATGTGATAAAAACCACCTAAGACACAATAATCTTAAGGTAATAATTATATTTTGGTTGAAATTATTTGTTAATTGAGATTAAAAAAATTGAAATGCCAATTATGTATATGGTTAAGACATTTTAGCAAACTTTATTATATAGTTTATAATTTTAAAACTATGAAAATATTTTGAATATTTTTTAGTATCATTTATAAAATTGAGTAAAAAAAACATGATCTTATTCATATATGGTTTTAATAATTAAGAAACTTAATAATAAATAACTTTATAACCTAATTTTTATTTTCTTTCTAGCATTAAATGCAGTGCATGTGGAATTAAAGATACGGGAATCAAGGTTTAGATCTCACCCCATTTTTTAGTGATTTGGTACTAGCATATTGAGGGACCCCAAGGAAAAATATAATGTTGTTTAAACACATTGTATGTAATTATAAATGCATCATGTTTATGAATCAATCTTGGCTCAAAGAAGATAGAGCATACCTACACTTCTGATTGGGAATACATTTGTTAAGTGGGAGCATGACCAATATGGGGATCCACTAGACTCGATTAGGGGATCAGTTGTCATAATACACCATGCTAGGAATGGTTCTAAAGCCTAAAGTATAGCATAATCATGCAACAATCCTAAAATATTCCTAGGTTTAATGTTCACTCTATGTCTAATAAACAAAAAAGTAAATCTAATCTAGTGGACACCAAATCTTGTAGGACAAAGTGGGAGTTAGAAAAAAACAAACTAAACTAAACATGGATAGAATACATATACTCACATCAATGTATATAGAATCATAATGCATGGGAGAGAAGCACAACTACATTATCTATCTACTCTTACAAAGGAAAAATAAAGCTAGAAATACTTACCTTGAAGATGAACTTGTTGAGCCTCAATCTCTCCCTTGGCCAAGGTTATTCACAAGAGATTGTTATGGTATGTAAGGATAACATAGACAAATCAGTGCTAGGCTACACAACCTATCCATACATCAAAAAGACTTCTCCACAAGACAAGATCCATATCTCCAAAGAAAATATGGAACCTTAAGCTTTATTCCTCAAGTAGAATGGTCAATAAGCAAATGTTTATTCGCACTTATTATTCTTCACTTATCTTATTACAAATGATTTGAAATGAACTTGTATATAGGAATATATTTCCCTAAATCCTTTCTAATATGTTAGTTGTATAGGGTCGACCTAGTTGACCCTTTATATTTTTGGGAGGTAAATCACTAGGTCTTGAGCTAGGTTAGTTGAAGGGATAACAAAAATCCTAATAAAAAATATCCCTAAATAGTATAAAGTCAACCCAATCAACCCTATACATTAATTAGAGGCTTAAAACTATATAAGGTTGACTCAATCAACCTAGTATAGTCAACTGGTTAAAGGGGGGATCAAGGTAAGAGCAAGGAGGATAAAGTACGACAAATATTTGGAATGGGTACAATTAAGAAGAAAAGGTTTTATGAGACAAGTTTTTATATGGAAAGTGAAAAAAGGGATAATAATCTTATGAAGTACTAATGGTCTACCCACCCTTTCTCGATACACCCCTTGAGGCATGCACTCAGAGAGATTGAGACTCAATGGGTTCTTGCAAGATACAAAGTGTCAGTAATTGATAAAAGTTTGAAGATATTATGTATATACATATTCCCCACTTGAAGCTCATCACATGTCACATGAGTAAAACATGGGATGGTGCTTCAAGAAATAGAGGATGTTAACACACAACATTGATGCTAAGTAAAGTATAGTAAGTAGTAAATAAGATAAATGAAAGGATAGAAATGAAAAATGCATACCTTTACTTACCTTAGTGTCATAGATAGATAAGTAGACTAAAAAAAAGAGTGAAGGCATACAATGTGAAGAATACTAGGTGAACCTATAGAAGTTAGTGCCAAAAATAGCCAAAAATTGAATTTTTTGGAAAATAGGCATATAGTAGTTAAAAAAATTCTCTGCATCATCATGAATCCAATGCATTTTATGGTTTTAAAAATAGATGAGTAGAAACAAAGATATAGGTAAAATAAGGATGAAAAGTGTTTTTAAACAGGGGAAAGAGAAGTCATTTGATTATTTTGACTTGTGAAAGAGAGAAAAAAAGAGATCTGGAGACCAAACGAGTTAGGCTGGTGAGGAAATGACAAGCTAGATGAGAAGAGGCTCCAAGAGTGGCATTGGGTGCACTACAAGTATGAAACTATGAATCTTAAGCTAATTTTTGAGTATTTTGTTTGATTTAAGTGTATTTTTAGAAAAAATAATTTTTAGCATTTCTAGATGTCAGAATGAAGCATAATTAGATTATATAGATAGGAAAAAACAATTAGGCAAATGGATTTGAAAGAATTAGGAAGAAAATTGAAAAAAGGAACTTTTAAAGGAAAATATAAGGGGTCATTAGTCAAAAAAAATTGGGTCAACCCAATCGACCTAGTAGTCTAAAAAATGGGCAAAATCCACATTGTCAACCCAGTAGGTGTGTGTTGAACCTGTACATTTTGTAGAGTATTGACCTAGTATAGTTTTCCAATTGATCCAAAAAGTTTAGAATGATAATGTAGTACTAGGGACAAGAAAAGAAGAGGGTTGACTTAGATTTTTAAGTCAACCAAGCCAAAAATAGGTAAATTTTGGTCAAACTAGGTTGACCAAAAAACTAGAATGATATAAAAATGCATGCAAAAGGCCAAAAGAACGCTCGAATAGTCCAAAATGACCAAGTAAGGGGAAAATGGACCAAATAGGATAAAATAGGTAAAAATGAATGAATTAAAATAAATTAGGCTTATTTTTTATTAAACTTGTAAAAAGAATGTATTTTGACTATACATGACATAGAAGATCTAACACATCTTTTGTTGTTTCTTATTTGCAAGGATGACCCAAGTTTTAGAGATTGGTAGACATGTCTTAGCTATCAGATCTACTAGAGCATTTAACCATAGGTGATAGAACTAGGTTAGTAGTTGTAAGCCTAAGAAGGATAGCTGACATGTGTAGGATTCCCTTGAGTGTGAATCCATTAGTCATATTCTTGGGATGCTGGGAATGATTGACTAAAAATGTTATATGGGAGGTGGATGGGGATGTGGTATCAATAGCTATCACTCTAGAGGATGTGCATGTCATCCTAGGGCTACCAATAGAAGGAACATCAATGACTACAAACATATCAAACAACTTAGAGGAGAGAAGAGCCTTATCCATGTGGCTATAGGCTTGAATATGATATTATTAGATAGGAGATTTAGTATGTTTGATTTATATACATCACAAATTCTATATATCTAAATGGTTGTGATAGGACTTATGACACAATGAGTGCTATATCACAAGTCAGATGGTAAGGTACCATTATTTGTGGTAGCCTCGAGCAAAATAATCCTAAAGGATGGAGTACTCTATGATCTCATCTCTCTCATTTAGGTCCAACTCATACATGATCTGTATGAGGTGTTAGTTAGAGGGAAAAAGTTGATAAGACTGATCATATTACTAATGACTTTGATAAATGAGAGGTTTCCCATGTATCAGCTGACTGGGTTGCCCCATGCAATTGATGATAGGTCACCATAAGTACAGATATGGAGGGAGGACAAAATAGCATGGGCCATGACCCACATTATAGCACTACAAATGGTGAGACATGAAGACATAGTGTGAAATCCATATGGGCACATAGTGACTACAAAGCTAAGTTGGTACATAGTTGTACTAGTTATAGTGAGGATAGAGGTGGTTAGACACTATACCTAGTGGATAGAGCCACATTTAATGGCATGGGTACTAGGATAAATGGGCTTACCTCATCTAATAGCATTGGTATTGATGCTTGAGTAGTAGGCTCAACATCTGAAAGAGTCATGGAAAGCACAATAGGGAGCAAAGCAAGAGGAGAGAGATGTAGAGGTAGTGACACTAGAGATACCACCACCATATTTATAGTGAGATGAGTTATGACCAATGAGGAAATAACATCAATAGAGGTAAGAGGAGTAGGAGAGAGTGGAGACTATCACCATCCTTGATGACCCAATAGGTGATCCAGAAGAGAGATGGATAATAGAGAGGCCACTCATGTGTAGGCTAAGGCAGACATGAGTCATGATAGCCAAATTTGTATCCAGGAGGCAATCTATAGAGGCATTAAGAGGCCACATAAATGGATAAACTATGTAGGTGATCATACAAATGGTGAGACCATAGTGGATGAGACATAGATAGGTAATAAAGATGATTAAATTATTGCTTAAGTTTTTATTTTGAAATAAAGACTAGAGATAGATATTATGAGATATAACAATGATCTAATATTTATCTGGGTGTGATTTTATAGGTGTAGATAAGGATGAGGAGATATGGGGGTCCCTTATGAGGGGAGCACTCCATGACATCCTAGATGAGACTCTATAGCCGTATGACCTTATTAAAGTAGAGGACCCCAGTCTACCATCTACCTTAGCTTAGATGAGCTAGTTCAAATTAGCATGGGAGGCAACAAGGTAGATATGAGCACAAAGAGAGAGGATGTAACCACTAGTAGAGATGGGTGAAGGTGAGATACCAATATGGTAGGCTTTGGTAGATGAGAGATATATGCATCTAGCTACAATTATGCAGATGACACAAGCACATATAATGACCTTGACCCATATGACACAGGTGTAGGAGTAGGAGAGGGTGACACTCATGATAACCTTAGCCTAGTTGGCATAGGTATAGGAATGGGTGACACATCTATAGGTATAGGTTGATGGATTTAGAACTTGGTTGACCTCCTTATAATTTACTATTTAGAGGATTCAGACTGTGGCTTCCTTATAATGTACGATGGGGTAAAAATAAACAAGCAAAAAGGACTTGGTAAAATATAATTAATCAAAAATAATGTAATACACACTATTTCAAGTTGGGAAATGTGTAATGACAATAAAAATGACTAAGTATAAAGAACCAAAGGATGGTAAAAAGGAATTTATTTTTAAATCAAAGTGAAATATTTTTGCACTAAATTAAAATAAGTAAAATCATACTAAATCGTGTTGGGAAGTATGAAAATAATGTAATAAAATGGAAGGTATGTAAAAGGGCACAAATGGTATTAAAAAAATTAAATTAAGTCAATAAATCATACTATATCATGTTGAGAAGTATAATATAAAAGCAAAATTGAGAAAATATTGGTCTTAAATGTATCACACTAATTCAAGCTAGCAAGTATGAAAAATTCAAGAAATGGTTGTATTCTTATATGCACTTGGAAAATAAGAATCTAAAATTGAAATAGAAATGAAGTAAGCATAAAACATACTATTTCAAGATAGGAATCATGTAGATGATTTATAACTTCATAATCAATCACATCTTATCTCATATTTGACACATGTAATTTTGTTTGTGACTTGTATTATTGGAATATTTTGTGAGAAATGTTAGGTCCTATCCATAATCTTACACTGAAACTCACAAAGGGAACACCAATGGGGTGGAAAAATTAGGACAATTGGGTAACAAAGGATGTGGGTAATATGAAGGGAAAAAATCCTAATTTGTGAGGATGGTCAGGTCCTATCCTTGGTCTTCCAATGCAACTCATAAATGAGATCCTAAGGGGAGTGATTAGTAGATAAAATAATATTTCTCAAAAGTAAATATGAGGGATATAGGGAATGAAAAAGGGAGTGTAAATATCAAGAAAAGGCATCTTATTAGAAGACCTTAAGAGGTGAGAGGCATATGAAGGACATGAGAAGACACTAAGTGACTAGTGACCATCAATGTGAAAAGAAAATTTGTTCACTATAGACAAAGGGCTTTGTAGGCAAATAAGTGTGATACTAAGATAAAATCATGAAGGTAATTTGGTAAAATAAAAGTAAAAATTCCTACCTTCCCACGATGTGTTCCCCATTCTTTAGGACCCCTTACAGAGTCGTTGGTTTATTGTGAAGATTGGGTACTTGCATGAGAAAGTAGGTATTACTAAAAGATTTTTTTATTATCCTTTTCTAATATACTAGCATATTACACTCCAAAGGACCTTAGATATACCATGATTTCAACTGTGGAGTTTGAGCTTCAATTATAAGATGGAGATGTGCTTTGAATCATGTCTTTTAGTGTGATTTAACTTTTAAGAATATTTTTGCCTTTTATATCATTGCCTTTTGTAAAATTATTTGGATTTTAAATTTTTATGGATTTTTAAGATTCCTCCTCCATATGGGTTTGGAATGACCAAACATGAGAGATGTAGTGATACACATGAATGAGTTTTAGGCTAAGGCTAAAGGAAGCTAAGTAACCAAAGACAAAGACTAACTAGGACACTTAGGCTTAACAATGAACTAGCATGTGATCTCAAGTCTCAACCATGTATATGCTTAGTTTGTGAGAAAGGAAGAAGGAAAAAGGGAAATACAAAGTGGATTTGGATAAATAAAGTATAATGAGATGCATTATTTTCTAACTGATCACATGGCAATAGGAGATAATGACCAAAGGGAACAAGATTTGTATAACCAAGTCATAATGATAATTATCTATGAAAAATAGAGATAAAAAAGCAAACAATCATGAAGACACAAGAAGAGAGTTTTGATAAAAACTCAAGAAATAAATAGAATATAATGATAAAGAAATACAATCATATGCAAAGTTAAATGACAATATAAGAAAGATAGAGTACCAAAGGTAAGATCACTATAATAAAAAAATATGAATTTGACACATAAAATGATATAATAGATAAATAAAAATAAAATTGGAGCACACGTCCACTCAAAGTGTAAATGTAAAGGCACCATGCATATGCTCATAAATACTGATAAATATACCCACACACATTATCCAAGAGATCAGATAAATCTCTATGAAGTTGGATACGAACTGTTGCTAATGTCTCATCAATCTTTAATGAAAATTGGGTAAAAAATTCTCTTCTAATCTCCTTAATTGAAAAATTATGAATGATCGATGAATCATGATAAGTAAAATCATGTAAGGGATACTTGGGAGAATGTGTGGGAGAAGATCTTTGGGAGATGTAGGAATCACTAATGGAGAAGGATCCATGGGTGGACTCATAGGTGGATAATGATACACAGGTGAGGGAAGGTCCATAAGTGAAGGAATCATATGTGGATGCATAAAAGGTGATGAAGGGACCACATGAGGGGATGGAACCACTAGAGGTAGAGCCATGGGAGAAGAAGGAGAAGCCTTCTTATGAGAACAACCTATGGGAGGAATATAAGAAGGTTTAGGAATAGGTGGTCCTTAAGGTGTTATCAAAAGATGTGGAAATAATTGGTGTGATGGGTGTCACATTGGTTACATAAATAATACATCTCATTATGCTTAGGTATATATTTAGTAAGTACCATTAGCAAAGGTGTGACTTTGTCTGAGGAAGGTTAAGTAGGATGCAAAGTATTAATATATTATTGCAACTTGAAACAATAAGTAAAAGAATGATTATCTATCCCATGGAAGAAATAGATATGTTTGTGAGTTATATTAGGAGAATCACTCATAAAATGAGGTATAATAAAAGTGGAAAAAGTTGGAGAGGGCTCATCAACCCATTTGGTGGGTAATAGAGCCATCTTAGGCAAGGGAAGCAAACCATCACCAAGGAAAGGTGGTGATGGAGGAAGAATGGAATTAGGATCAATAGAAAGAGAAATGGGATGAGAAGCAAGGGAAGGCTCAGTAATAGCAAGAGTGGGAATGGGGTCAACTATAGTAAGATAAAAAATGGGATCAACTATAGCAAGAGTGGGAATGGGCTATGATAAGGGCTCTACTAGGGAGGATTGGGATCTACAGAAGGTCTAAGAAGGGTCACACTAATATCAAGAGTAAACCAACTATGATGATTAGGGAATCTATAAAAATGGTAAGGCCCAATCATAGCAAGATATATGAGCATAATCCTACAAGGATTCTCAAAAACTAGAGGTGTTAGTGCCATCTCTACCCTATGATAAAGAGGAAAATTTAAAAAATTAGGAAATGAAAATGAAGGAAGATGGAAAGATACATGAAAAGACTCAATTAAAGAACAGTAATGGGAAACCTTGACACCACAAGCCTATACAAGATTACCTAAGAATGGATTTTCTAGGGAATAACCATCATCATAATTTAGGGTATGAAGATCAATGACACAAGTAAGGATGGCCTTGTCATCCAAGGAAGTGTGGTGAATATAATGTCAAGTCTTGGTCAAGACTACAAGAATTTCATCATAAGGAGGTTTACGAGAATGAGGTTGCAAGGAAGTAGAAAGCTGGGAGATGAGATGAGAGATTATAAGTTTTAATATTTAGGTTAATCTCATTGAGCTCATCATCATTAAAATCGAAGACATTAATAAGAATGTTCCCAATGAGTTCATGATGTCCATTGTAACCTCAGGTTGAATTAACAAAAAATTTAAGATTTTGAGACTCATGAAATGGAATGTTGTGCAAAGGTTTAAGAGTAGGAATCTTGAAGACACCATGATATTAGAATTGTTTGAAATTTCAAGGGTTAGTGTCACCCTAAATATTGTAAATGTATTCATTATGAGGTAATTTAATGCATTGGTAGGTGGAAGAAGAAATAATTCTCATACAATGAGTCCATGGCCTTTTAAGCAAGATGTTATAAGAAAGGGGAAAGTTAAAGATCATCACCTTTAAGTGAATGGTGAGAGGTGGGATAGTAATGAGAAGCCACACACAACATAGAGAAGGAATTTTCCTTCTATTGCATCCTTAGAAGGTGTTGTGTGTAGAATTGATATTGCATTCTGAATATCCAAGGGTTTTATTGAAGTCAAGAGAGGCAATAAAAGCATTAGAACCCTCATCAATAAGTGCATTCTTAACTTGGATATCACTTATTTGAACACTAATGAATAAGGGAGGATCATTCGCATGAAGCAGAATCTCATCAAGAATCATATAAGCTATGGGGAATTTTAAGGAAAGAGAAGTTTCTATAGTTTCATCAATGTTGATAGACATCTCTTCACATTATTGTGATAAACTATCCTTAGATCTAGATAAGGTTGTCTCCCATCTTACTAGGGGAAGATGAGGGACATTCATCTCAAATAATAGTTTCATAAGATGGTTTATATGATGTGGAGGAGTCCTCATAAGCTCAATGAATAGAATTTGAGATGGGAGATTAATGAATTCTATGATGGGATCCCACTCATCATAGCCCATAAGAAGGTTTTTAGATATAGGTGCATAATGATTAATGAGGTCCTTGGAAGGAGGAGCAGAAGTGCATTGAAATTTATGTTGATAAGAAGAAGGTTTAGAACAAGGTTGTAAATCATGTTGTGATGATGAAATAGATAGTTCAAGTTGATTTTGAGAATTGGTAGAAGTGTTAGTATAAATTTGGGTATCATTAGTGTTAGAAGATGATGGAAGAGTGGTATAAATAGAATGGGAAGTGTTATCCAAGGGAAAATTGTAAATTGAATCATCAAAAATAATAAGGTCATCTTGCCCCAACTCATTTAAATGAGTTGGAGAAGAATCTTGGACATGATATGTTTTAGATGAAAGAGAAGTGTAGATATTTTGGGAATCAATAAAAGCAACCACCCTTCACATATTAGTCATGCTAACCACATTCTCTTCAAAATTTGGTTTAACATGACTTTCTACATTATTGGTGGAAGGGGTGTCTTTGTCTTAATTGTCTTGACTAGGTTGATGATTAGAAAGAGGGTCATTGTAGATAGCCATTGGATTGGTTTAAGGCTTGATTTTTATCATGTGATTTATAATATTTAAAATTAATTTCATAATCTTGTTAATATTTTCAAATGATAGAATCATGATCAAAATTAGGACCAAAAATAAAGTCCATAGCTAAATTATGAAGTTGTCTACAGGTCTCATGAGAATGACCCCAACTAGTGTGAAACCAATAAAACTTTTTAGGATCATACTTGGATTTCATAGGATGGGTAGCATCAAGAGCTCATGGAAGAGGCCTAGGTATATGATTTAGTAATTTAGCCAAGGATAGAGGTTTATGAACATTAATGTTGTTTGGTGAAGATAAGTGTGGATTGGTATATTATTGAGAAGGGGGTGTTGGTTCTAAAGAAGGGGTAACAATGATAGCTTGATCATTGTGAATGGTGTCATAAGAATATTTAACACCATCATTAGTAACATTGTGTTTTTTGTTCTTAAATAAGAGATGAGGACACACAGAAGGTCGGGGTGGCTCAAATTGATGCATAAGGAAATCTTGTCATTTAGCTTGATCAATGGCCTCCTCTAATGTACATGGAGAAAGAGTGTAGACCTGATATTAAAGCTTAGGAAAAAGGGCATTAACAAAGATATGGAAAATATTATCATCAGCCATGTTATGTTCGCATTTGTTTGACAAAGTTTTCCACCTTTTAATAAAGTCTTGAGCGATTTCATTTTCAAGTTGTTTACAATTTATGAAGTGGGCCAAAGTGTTTTAAGGAAGATCACTAGTTTGGAATTCTTGAATCAAAGCATTCAATAAATCCTCCAAACTAGTAATAGAATGAGTTATAAGTTGGTTATAACAATCCAAGGCATCACCTGTGAAATTTTTGGCTAAGATTTTTGTAGCAACAAAGGTGTTCAATTTGACCCAATCCTTATAAAGATTTCCAAATGCTTTAAGATGAAGGGTGGGATCAGTTGATCCATTATAATAAATTGTAGGTGTGATACCTCCTACATCAATGTTAGAAATTTGAGTAGTGATAGGTTCATTTTGGATATGCTTAATGGTTTTTTTGACTAAAGGAGGTTGAGGAATGATATTTCCTTGAGAATCTCAAAGAGGAGGGGGAAAATTCTAGTTATGTGTGCCCTAAGCCATTGGTTGAGGATGAGATTGAATATGGAGAAGGTGGTTTTGCATTCTCATCATTTGATTTGTGTTATGAGCTTGAAAGGCATTCATTTGATTGAGTGTTTGTAACAATAGGTTATGTGTTTGATTAGCATTTTTAGAAGCATTAGAGTTGGCATTCATGGCCTAGGTACCACTATTGGTGTTAATATGAGCTTAAGAGGAATTATGAAAATGTGAGGCACTAGTGGAAAAATTTGCTTGTGTATCAAAGTATGGATTAATGAATGGTTGATAAATAGAAGCACTAGTATTATGATTACCTTGGGTATAAAATGAAGCACTAGTGGAAGGATTAAGGATAGTCAATCTTATGAGAGGCCCATTAGATGTAGAAACTACCATGTTAGTGGATATACTAGGCATGGAGGTGGAAAAAGTTAGAGAAGAAGAAGTCATGGTATGAGAAGGGGTCATATTTGAATGAAGAGGATAAGAATCAAAGAAATTGGCACCCCCAAATATAGTTGAGAATGTAGGAGTAGGTGAATAAGGCTCTTCACCTTGACCACTAATCATAAGATTGTAAATAGTAAAAGGATCTTTTCCTCGATGTTGAGGAAATTCAGAGATAAAGATGATCATTTTAGAGTTATACTCTAATTCAAGTTGGTCTTTTAATGAGAAAAGAGGATTATGTTGTGAAGAAGTATTGGGAAGGGTCCCATAGTTCATTATGCAAGTGTTACTACCATCCAAGAGAGGAGCCCTACTCGATCTATGGGAGACCCTATGAGGGTTGGTAAGATTTAACAGGTCTGTTAACTACAAATCAATATTATCATCAAGCAAAAAGTCCATGATGAAGGGAAAGAAAGAGAGATGAGAAAGCAAGGAAACAAGAAATGATTAAAATAGTACAAGGTCAACCTAGCACAAATATAGGGTCTATAAATAGTATAGGGTCAATTGAGTCGATCCCATATAATGAACAAAGATTGGAAAAAGAGGAAACATGGTCTAAAAATTATACAAGGTTAACTAGGTTGACCCAATATAATGAACAAAGGCTGTAAAAAGGTACATGTTGACTGGGTCAATCCAGTATAGTAGAGAAGGAAAATTAAAAAGCTTATAATAGATTGGTGGATTGAAATAAGATAACTCTTACAAGTAATTTAAATATAAATAGATAAAAATAAATAAACAATCAATTGGATTAATGCTAGCCAATCTAATTTAAGCAAACAACACAAAACCTTGCACCAATGCTAGCTAATGTTAGTTTTTGATATACAAAATATAATTGAGCAAAGAGTAAGCGATCAACTTGGAAAGTAAAGAGATAACTAATTGGTCAACTTGAATGTTTATTAGATTATTAAGATATGTTTTTAAATGTGATGAGAAGTTGGTTATAACAAAGGAATTAAAATGGTAATCTAAGGATAGTTTTAGGTAGTTTGGGCTGAAAGGGACTGTAGTGGTCATGATACATGTTTGGTATTGGGTCCTATCCCCTTACTTCACACACTACAATGATAAGGGTGTCAGGTGCATAGCCAGAATATATTATTAACCATGCTTTATATTTTACCAAAGTATCAATTCAGCTTCCCTCTTGGTGATGAAATCCAAGTAGGTTGGCCTTCAGATCAATGTTAAAATGCTTGTTTAGATTTTGTCATTTGGTTATATGTACATAAAATAAAAAATAGTGAAACTAAATGGTTAATTGAAAACCCCCTAATTAGACTATGTGATATATTATAAGCATGCAAGCAACAAGAAGAGAAAGTGTGAATTAATTACTAGCATATATGGTTAATTCTAACTTTGAATCAATGTGCAATGTTGATATAGTCAATAGTGTCTGCATAGAATACATAATAGGGTTGACAGGGTTGATCTTATACTATGAAATCAAGGTGTGAAAATAAACAGGGTTGGTAGAGTTGACCTAGTTATCCAAATAGCATATAGAACATAGAATTGGGTTGGTAGGGTCGATCCAATTCACTATGCAAGGGTAATTTTAAAGACTAAAAACTATAAAAATGAAAGACTATAAAGAAACATATAAAGAGGTCAAAAGGAACCTTGGTGGATTAGAGATATAAATAATGAATATTGTTGCTCAAGAACCTTGATATATGATTGAAAATAATACTCTTTGGGTCGACTGAGTCAATCAAGCTTTGAAAAATCCTATTACTAAATGCCTAAAAATATACAGGGTCGACTAGGTCGACCTAGTAGTCTGGACTAAAATGTATGAAAGTCTAAAAACCTATATTGGGTTGATAAGGTTGATCCAATAGCCTATACCTAAAAATATACACATAAAAGTTAGATATTGGGTTGACATAGTTGATCCAATATGGCAAATATATGATAAAACTACTGGTGAAAGAATGAAAAAAAATGAAATAAGTCAATAAATCCTTCAAGGGTTAGTTCGCGTTAGGTTCACCAAAATGTATTATGAAGGTGAAGCCAAAGTGAGTAAAATACTAAGAATAAAATGGAAATGTGAAGATAATTCAACTAGTGGTGGGATAAGATTCATGTTGAGTTCATCAGAATGTATAGAATCAAAAATGCATCATGTCTATAAATCAATCCTAGCTCAAAGAAGATAGAGCATACCTACACTTCCAATTGAGAATAAATTTGTTAAGTAGGAGCATGACTAATATGGGGATCTTCTAGACCTGATTAGGGGATCACTTGTCACAATACACCATGATAGGAAGGGCTCCAAAGCTTAAAGTATAACACAATCATGTAACAACCCTAAAAGAGTCCTAGCTTTAATGTTCACTCTATATCTAATAAACAAGAAAGAAAATCTAATCTAGTACACACCAAATCTTATGGCACAAAATGGGGGTTAAAAAGAAAACAAACTAAAATAAACATGCATAGAAGACATATACTCACATCAATGTATACAAAATCTTAATACATGGGAGAGAAGCACAACTGCATTATCTATATACTCTTACAAAGGAAAAATAAAGTTAGGAATACTTACCTTGAAGATGAACTTGTCGATCTTCAATCTCTCCCTTGGCCAAGGTACTTCACAAGAGATTATTGTGGTATGTAATGATAATAAAGACAAATCAACTCTAGGCTACATAACTTATCTATACATCCAAAAGACTTCTCCACAAGATAAGATCCGTATCTCTAAAGTATGGAACCCTAATATTTATTCTTCAAGTAGAATGGTCAATAATTAGATGTTCATTCAAACTTATTCTTCTTCACTTTTCTTCTTAAAAATGGTTGGAAATGAACTTATATACATAGGCATATCTTGCCCTAAATATTTTTGAATATGATAGATGTACAAGGTCGGCCCAATCGACCCTGCATGTTTTTGAGAGGTAAATCACTGGGTCCCAAGCTAGGTCAATGAAAGGGATAACAAAACTTCTAATGAAAAATATTATTAAATAGTACAAGGTTGACCTAGTCAACCCTATACAATAATCAAAGGTTGAAAATTGTATAGGGTCAACCTAGTCAACTTAGTACAGTCAACTGGTGAAAGGGGGGTCAAGGCAAGAGCAAGGAGGATAAAGCATGACAAATGTTTGGAATGGGTACAACTGAGAAGAATAAGCTTAGAGTAATTTTTTTAAAGAGATAAGTGTATATATGGTAAGTAGAAAAAGGGACAATAATCCTATGAAGCACCAATGGTTTTCCCACCCCTTTCTAGTGCACCCCTTAAGTTGTGCACTTAGAGAGATTGAGACTCGATGGGTTCTTGAAAGATACAAAGTGTCAGTAATTGATACAAGTTTTAAAATATTATGTGTATACACACATCACCCACAGGATTAATGTAAGTTTTTTTAATACATATGTGACAATTTCTCAAATTTTCTAGTCATTTATGAAATTTATTGGTAGAAATAAAGATTTGATAGTTGAAATATTGGAATGAGAGGTTGAAAATGAAGGTGTAGATAATTTATAAGTTAGTTTCCTTGTTATTGGAAGGTATGAATTTTTGTTTTTTATTTCTAAGGATTGAGAGAATTTGTTTGCATGCATATTTATCTATCTTGAAATGAATAAATATAATAATAGGTTCCTTAAAAATCATTTGTCTAAAGATATTTTCTCAAAACACTATGCATGTTGGTTTTCTTGGAAATTTCATGTATATATGCAAAAAAAATTACTTAAAAAAATATTTTGTTTCTTTCACTCATTTTGACTACATATAGTTATTCTATTCACACATGTTATAGAAGGTTGATATATTCTCAAAATCTATGAAATGGGTATTTTTAAGTTAGTCATAAACATTGTTGAAATGATCATGAGGCTCTATTGCATTTTTTCATTTTGTTTTGTGTGCATTACTTAAAAGAAGTATCTTGCATACCATTATTTCTTAGAAGAGATTAGTTTATTATTTATTTAAAATAAGTATTTCTCAAAGGAAATTAGTTTCATGTTTTTTTAAAATAAGTGTGTGATAAAGACCAACCAAATAATATAATAAATTGAGTATAGCAAAAATTGTGACAAAAAATCAAAGTATAGAATATAAATAATAAACTAACTATGGGACCATAGGGAAAGACAACTATGAAAAGTGAGGATGACATAACTAAAAATATATAATTATTACTTTAAGTTTATTGTATCCTATGTGGTCATTATCATTCACACACACACACACACACACACACACACACACACACACACACGAAAAATAAACATTAGGGTTTTGAAAATTGAGAAAACTTATTGAAGATAATGCAGAGTATAAATGATCAATTTTTTCATAGTGGTTTGTCTTTATTAAACATTTTTTTGAAATGTTTGAGGAACTTTTGTTCAAAATGAGTATTTGACTATTTGGCATGGTCAAAATTAGAAATATTGGTTTCAAATTTTTGAAGATACAATTTCATGTATTTTTATAAATATATATATGAAACTCATAGGGTCAAGAATTTGTATGGATTTGAGTTTCATGATTTTGATTATGACCTATTTATCATTTTCTTGAAAGTGGCATGAGGATTTTAAAATAAAAAATGGGGCAAGATCTCAACCTCAATCCTTTTAGCTTTAATTCCACCTACACCGCATTCAATGCTAAAAATAAAATAAACATTAGGTTTAAAATTATTTTATTATTAATTTTTTTAGTTATTAAAACTATATAAAAGGAAGAGCATATTTGTTTTACTTAGTTTTTACATTTTCATAATTTTAAAACTATAAACTATATAATAAGGTCTACCAAAATGTCTTAACCATATCTATATTGACAAACCATTCTAGTCAAAATATAATTATTACCTTAATTTCATTGTGTCCTAAGTAGTTCTTATTACACACACACACACACACACACACACACACACACACACATGAAAATTGAACATTAGGGTTTTGAGAAAGCTTGTTAAAAATAATGAAGAGTATATAAATGATCAATTTTTACATAGTGGTTTGTCTTCATTAAATATTTTTTTGAAATGTTTGAGGAAATTTTGTTCAAAATGAGTATTTGATTATTTGACATGGTCAAAATTGGAAATGTTAATTTTAGATTTTCAAACATACAGTTGTATGTATTTTTAGAAATATATATATGAAACTCATATGGATAGTAATTTGTATGGATTTGAGTTTCATGTATTTTATTCTGGCTTATTTACCATTTTCTTGAAAGTGGCATGAGGATTGTAAAAGTATAATTCATGGTTTTTTTAGGTTGGCAGTTGTTATTTCAGTATGGTTGTAAAGAGGATGGAATGATTAATTTTTATGGACAATTATGGTTATTTAAGTACTATTTTTATTTTGTTTCAAATTAAACAATTTGATGTATTATTTTTTTGAGATAATGTAAATTAGGAAGTATTTGAGCTTAATTGTATAAAATGCTTATGTTAGCATACTTTATTAGATGTCAGGCTAGAATCTAGGTTCAAATAATTTAGGTAGAGATATTTGGGATCATGATGATGATCAACTCAATAAGGCTAATCCTTCATGGGGTAACTCTCAAGGTGATCGATTCTTTCATGGTCGTAAGGCTGGTAACACATTTTTGAGACCATTTAATTCGGGAACCCATGTTTCCTCACATTTTGATGCCATTGACCCTATTTTTTGAAATGTTTTCAAATCTTTGCCTACTAAATCTTTTAATTTTCCTTGGAAATAGAGGATACATGGAACCACATTAGAGGAATCATCTAAGGCACTCCAAGTGAGACCTCTTCACACATGTATTTCAATTCAGCCTAATGAGCATAATGTTCCATTGCCCGAGCCACCTAAAAATATTCTTAAAGTAACGACAAAAATTTATCCTAATAGAATTGTTCCACTTATCACTAATATTCCATATCCTAATCCTAAAAACCTTGCTTCTTCTAGCATGAAATGTGTTAGCATCCCTAAAGCACAACCTATGAAGGTCAGAATGTTTAAAAAAGGTTAGGTTAGAGGTAGATGATTATGAAGGGGCCCCAACCTGCTTGATTTAAATTCTCATTGCTTTCATGGAGAATACTAAGTACTTAATTGATAAGGGTGGCCCTTTGATAGATTTATTTTCTGATGTAGACTCTAGTTAATTTCTTGTGTTGAAATTTCTATTGATACTTGATACTTATGAAATATTGCCATAATATTTTTAAGTGTGTTGATATTATTTTTGGTAGTTTTGATATATACATGGTAGTATTTTATTTCCTATAGAACAATATGTTTGAATGTTTTACTGAACAATTATGGAAATGCATATGGATTCTAATGTTTTAGTAATTAATTTTATTTTAATATAATTTTTTTAAGTTATTTTTTCATAGTGGATCATGTTTCCGAGTTGCCAAAATCAGAAAATAAATGTATGTAACAAGATCAAAATTCAAGATGATCTTAAGGGAGAGGTTGAAATCAATAACTTTGTTTTTTGTATCTTTCATGTCCCAAAAATATGGTTCTCTAGGACTCTTTTTTTACAATACATATGGTAAGATCACGTGCACTACTCAGTATACATTGAGTACAGACCTTTGTAAGTCTCTCAAAAGAATAATCTAAGATCGACCATTAAATTATGATATTTTGAATTGAATTATGAGTATGTTAGTTTGTTGTTTGAGTTGCTCTTATTTGGATTAGTGATTATATTTTCCTTTTCATTGTTTTGTTTACATTATGTTTCTTATTTTTCCTCTCTTGTTTGATTTTATTTCATTTCTTTTTTCCTCTTTTCAGCTATAGAGATATAAAAGAGATATCAAGAGATTGATAAAACACTTTTATAGAATCAAAAATATTTCCTTCAAGAGATTGCCTCTTCTATAAGCTTTACTCTATTGGTAGGTTAGATTATATTATTTGAAATTTGATTCACATATACATATATTTTATAGCTAAGATATAATCTATAAAATAAGGTCTGCCAAAATGTATTAACTATATTCATAATCAATAATGTCCTTTTAGATATTTTTTTATTTCAATTAACAAACCATGCCAACCAAATTATAATTATTACCTCAGTGTCCCAAGTCACAATTGGTCCTTAACAAATTTATAAAACCAAGTAAAAAAATGTTCTTCCTTCTATATGATTTTAATGACTAAAAAACTTAATAATAAATAACTAAAACTATAATTATAAACTTGTTTATTTAAATTGATATGTATTTAAGGATTAAAAAACCAAGCAGTGTTAAAAGAGGATAATGACATAAATGACTTCACATCCCAAATTCTAAAACCTAATGTTTATTTTATTTTTAGCATTAAATGTAGTACAAGTGGAATTAAAGCTATGGGGATTGAGGTTGAGATCTTGCCCCATTTTTTGGTGAATTGGTGCCAGCATATTGAAGGGCCAAGGCAAAATTTAATGTTGGTACAACACGTCATCCATGGGATTAATTGAAGCTACATGAATACATATGTGATGGTTTTATCAAATTTTTAGTCATTTATGCAAGCTATTGGAAAATTTTAGATGCCTAAATTTCAAATTTCAAAATGCCAATTTAATTCATTTTATTCTTGATAATTGTTATTTGCATTCTCTTCAAATGTTGTTGGACTTGGATCTAGTATTGTAAAAATGTAGTGTTTTGAAGAATTATTATTCAATCCTCTTCTTTTAGACGTAGAATGCCAAATTATCAAAGCTATATTAAATGGAAAATTGAGGAGATTATATCTAGTTTTATAGATCCTCAAGCAAGTCTCCAAATTCTTGTCAAGCTTATTTATTAACTTTGACTTTAAAAATGGCAATGCACTAAAAAAATTCTCATATTCCATTGAGCCCAAAATCATTATTTGGCATAAATTAGAAAGATTAAAATATTCTAAGATAGTATCACATAGTATTTCACTCAAACTTAAGGTAGTCTATAGCCTAGCAATAGATCCATCTTCAAAAGCATAGTCCAAAACTTTAGCTTGTTCTAACATTGTTGTGGCAAATTAAACAGATTATTCCATTAACTTTGGAAAATATAAAATGCCTTCAATTTATTCACCATTCAATTCTCAACTCGTAAATAAGTGTTGGACCAAGGTTTTTATTTTATTCTAAAAATTTGATGAGGTAAGATTTTTTTAATATTGAGGGTACACTATAACCATGGATTCTAGTAGTTTATCTTGAGGAAAATGATATCTAATTTCTGAAGAGAGATATTTTGAAATTTCTTTCAAGGTGTAACTTATAGAGGATACAACTTCAAAGAATAGATCCCTTGTAATAGAAACTTCTTTGAGTCAATTAGATTGACTAGTTGTGTAAAAAGTGTGAGTTGTGGTCTATACTCAGTTTATATTAATTACTACACATGATCTTACCATATGTACTACACAAAAAGAGTCCTAAAAAACCATGTTTTTGGGACATAAAGGCTAACAAAAAACATTATTTATTTCAAACTCTTTGTCAGACTTAGCTTGGATCTTGATCATGTTACATACATTTATTTACTTATTTTGATAAGGCTAAAACATGATCCACTAGATGGAAGACTTGTTGACTTGCTGTAGCAGCATTCACAACTATTGTATACAAACCTAATAAAGAATATATAGATGAATCAATTGTGAGGTTCACATTTTGAAAACATGACCAACCATAAAAACTCTTGTGAGGTTTTCATATTGTATTCTATTTTTAAATGTTTAAGGTAATAATTATGTTTTGGTTGGCATGGTTTGTTAATTGATTTTTTTTTTGAAAGGCTATTATTGATTATGGATATGGTTAATACATTTTTATGGACCTTATTATATAGTTTATAATTTTAAAACAATGAAAATGTTTTGAATTTTTATCAATTATGTCATCCTCGCTTTTCATAGTTGTCTTGTCCTATGGCCCCATAGTTGGTTTATACTCTATACTCTAATTTTTTATCACTATTTTTTCTATATTTAGTTTATTATATTATATGGTTGGTCTTTAACACATACTTATTTTAAAAAGACAATAAATTTATTTCCTCTAAGAAATAATAACATTCAAGATACTTATTTTAAACAATGTACAAAGAACAAACTGAATAAACGTAATAGAGCCTCATGATCATATTGTATTTTATTTTTAAATGTTTAAGGTAATAATTATATTTTCATTGGGATGCTTTGTTAATTTAAATTTTAAAAAATTGTAAGGCCAATATGGATATAATTATATTTTGGTTGGCATGGTTTGTTAATTGAAATAAATGCAACATAGCCTCATGATCATTTCAACCATATTTTTGACTAACCCAAAAATACCCATTTCATAAATTTTAAGAATAAATAAATCTTAATTAAGATATAATTAGGGTATCTATTGATCATAATTGTTATTCCCGCTCAAGCATATTTTTCCTAAGAATGTGTTTGGGGAAAGAGGTTTAACTATGGATTTGGTGAAGAAATTTTGGTAGACTTTATTATATAGTTTATAATTTTAAAACTATGAAAATGTTTTAAATATTTTTTCAATTATGTCATCCTCACTTTTCATATTTATCTTTCCCTATGTCTCCATAGTTGGTTTATACTCTATACTTTAATTTTTTGTCACAATTTTTGCTATACATAGTTTATTATATTATTTAGTTGGTCTTTTAAGAGACATACAATAGTATAGAGGTATGTACTCAATTTATATTAATTCATATGTCCATTAAATTTAGTACTTAAAAAGGACAAATCTAATCTTTAAAAATAAGGACAAATTTAATCGTTAAAAAGAAGGAACCATAAATAAAATCTCAACTTTAGACTTCTTATCCTCTAACCTCTTTCTCTATTGGTTTTTTAATTAACATAATTACCTCTTATAAAATAAATCTACATAAGAGCTTCAAATTGATTAAAAACTTAGAACCACAAAATCCTAAAACCTAAATTCATAAAACATCATTTATGTTAAATTTTTATTCCTTTATGGTCATGGGAATCATGAAACAAGCTATAGTTGCACTAGGAGGCCAAGGAGGAGTCTGAGTAGCCAATAATAAATTACAATCCAATTAATAAATACAATCCCTACATGTCATGAGAGTCATGAAGTGAGTGATAATTATAAAAGGAGGCCAAGGAAGAATCTAAGCAGCCAACAATGAAGTACAATCCAAGTAAGAAATACAATCCCTACCTATATTTAAATGTTTTCACACTTATAATGAATTATTCATATCTTTTAATGGATTCAAACTATTACCATGTTATTTTGTCATCAATATTTTCTCACAGTGTAAAAACCATTTTTTATCTTATATCAAAACCCTTAATATTAGACACAATTTAGTTATCACATAGAATTATTTATTTAGTAATGAGATCAACAAGATATTTTCATTTGTTTAGGATTGTTTATTTATTAAAAATATCATCAAGACCTTAAAAATCTTTTGAATATGTGTCTAGGCATTGATGTGGCAATGAATTTTTTTTAGAGTCACACACACCTACTTAGGGTTTAGGTTTGGGATGGGTCTATAGCAATTATTATCCTTATTGTCTCTCATGTCCTCCTTGCTTGGATTTATTCATCAAGAAAGTGTTTTAAATGGTTGTATTTCCCACAGTTTCATAGGGAAAAGAAAAATAGTTGTTCTAAAAAATTTAGGGTATCCATTGATCATAATTGTTATTCCACCTCAAGCATATTTATCTCATAAATGTGTTTAGGGAAAGGGATTTAACTATGGATTTTTTCTATTATTTCTTGATTTAGATATATAGTTTAATTATCTAGATATTTATAATGTTTTTGAAAGACCTAATAGAAATCACCAATCAATTTATACCCGTACGTCAATTTTACCAAAGAATCACCAATGGAATTATTCCTAAACTCTAGAATTCATCAAGATTTTATAGTAAGTTTTAGGGGTCCACTCTTAAAATTATCCCTACTTTCTATTTACATCTTGAGTGTCTCTAATATCTTTCATTATTTTAATTTATTTTCGTGGTGATTTTTCTTTTATTTTCATTTAAATCTAGATTTGATCTTAACATTTTACTATAGTTTCTATCTATTTATCTAACATTGTATTTTATTAAGTTTATATCTATTTTACTTCTTTTACCTCAACTTATTTTTTCATTTTCATCTAATTTTACCATTCTTCTAACATTTTATTATTCTCTAATCCATATAATCCAATTTAATTGTATGTTATAATTAATGCTAATCATAGTTCATTTTTATTCTATTAGTTTTCATTTTTTTCTTTAAAAATCTTTCCTTTATTTTCTATTTGATTAGTGTAGTTTTGAAGAGTAAATATATAAAAATATATATGTTGATTAAACTGATATTGAATAGGAATCAAAATATTCATTCTTCCAAGAGATTGCCTTATTCATAAGCTTTGTTTTTCCAGATAGGAAGATAATAGCTATAAACCTAATTCAAAATTGATTAAGTAATACATTGAGAGAAGTTATAAACAAATTTTATTAGGGTATTTTCATCCCTTCAAGAGGTGACCTTGTCTTCAAACTATTGATTTTGGATAGGGTTGATAATAATGACCTAACTCTGATATATTTATAATTTGTTTTAAAGTATTTGATTGATTTTATGAAATGATTAGAAGTTTAATTTTGATTTATTACTGAACTTATTAATCCCTAGAACTTAAAAAACCCTTTTACATGTTTTTGAACTAAACTTCAATCCTGCATCCTTTATGATTAAACTGGTGTGATTCCACCTTAACCTTCATGATAAGTAAATGGGTTGATTCAATGGCATAAAAAAATTATTTGTAAAAAAAAATTAGTGACTATGGTAGGGAATTCAAAAAAAAAATTCTTATTTCCATCAAAAGTAATTATTTCAAATCAAATTTGTTTTATTTTATCTTATGACTATTATTAGAAATCCTCTTGTTATCCAACCTAGTATTGATATTTTTAATGAACAAGTTGATGTTTCTATTACTTTAACCCATTTTAATTAGTATGATAATCTATAAAAGATACAACATAATTTTTTTGTTATTAATTTGGAAGAAAACATTTCCCTTGAAATAGATAGATTTTTTCATGTTAATCAATAAACTCAAGATCAAATTATTGAGAAAAAATAACATTTGATATGATGAGCATACTTTTTAGTTGTCAACCCCTAGCCTCAAATTATATCTCTCTCAAATAAATCACCCAAATATTGTTAAGTTATTTTGTATCAATATCATGGAGATCAAGGTAGAAATAGAGTTATAAATGTCATGCTTAGTTTACAAAAGAATAGATAATGAGATGATAACTAATAATGAACCAAATTTGTATGTTGAATATGAAAATATTAATCTATGGATGTATGGTAATCTAATTGATATATGTAATAGTCCTAAAAACCTCCTTATTTGAAAGGATTTAATGTTCGTAATTTTTCATGAGATTTTGGTGAATCATGGAAAGATCATCTTGATGCTTACAAATTAATTTATGTTATCCTTGGATTAAAAATTGTAAAATTCTCTCATAGGTTATTCTCTCAAACTTTAGAAGGTAAATCATATCAAGCAATTAATTTTCCTCCCAAATAAATTAATATAAGTGTATGGAAAGATATTGAATATTGTCTTAAACTTTGTTTCGTAAAACTTAAATACTATTTAGAATTGGTTAATGAACTTGTGAATATTTGAATTGATCCTACTGAAACTATTTATCATTTCATCACTAGATTCATTATGTTAAGACAAAATATACCACACGTTGTAAGACCATTGAATAATTTTTCAAGGTAGTACCTTTGTAGTGCAATACCTTTTAAATATAAAATGGATTTAGAAGATAAATATATTATAAAGTACAATTCTACCATCACTTTTTATATTGAATATGAAAATAGCTTAAATGTATTCATACTAAGGAAAGAGATTCTATAAGTTTTATTTATGACAATGCAAAAAATCTTAAATTTATATATAATATTGGTAATGAGCTCATTGTGAAGTGATAATTGAATTACAAACCATCAACTTTAGGAAAAGTTTCAAATATTCAAAAGGGTGACTGTAAAGATAAAACTCATTATTATCACATATGTGAAATAGATCATGATCCTAATACATGTATTGTTGTTCAAAAATTTAAATGTTTTATTCAAGGAAAATATAACATTATTGTTGACTTGGTAGATAATATAAATATGTGTATCCCTAATGATCCTTAGGGTAAAATCAAGACTACTAATATTTATGTTTTCTAAACAAGGAAAAAGTATTACATCTATGTCCTTAAAGATAATACAAATACAATAAGAATAAACAATAATATCCCTTCTTCTTCTTTTAAAACTAATATGTAAGACAAAGGTAAAGTGACTGCTCAGAATGATACTATTGTAGGTAATCCTGTTGAAAACCTGTAACAAGCTAATTATTTACATATTAAATTTAATAATTCCCAATACCAACCTATATATAGGCATAAACATTATACTCAAGTTAATTCAAGTGTTGGACCCTATAACATTATTGATGATTTGGTGAATACTAAGGCTAGATTGTATTTACTTCAAGCCACCGGTTTACCTGGTCAACTTGAAAAGACTAATGAAACCACTAAAAATATAGATTATAATAACTTTGTAGTTTTTCAAGATGAGACCGATAGTGATGAATCTACATCTACCTTTGATCAATTTAATAATCCTCCTCCTAATTATATCCCTCATTTCTATGCATCTATCAAAATTATTAATAAGATAATTCATAATTGCATTCTTGATAACAACTTCCTATATATATATATATATATATATATATATATATATATATATATATATATATATATATATATATATATATATATAACTAATCAAGTAGGCATTATTTATGAAAGAGATAATATAAATATTACTAGTTTTGATTCATGCCAAACTAAAATTTGTATTAATTTCTAATATAATATCATAAAAACGTGTAAGATGAAAGGATTTGGTATATTTGTAACATAAAAGTTTTAGACATTCCTATTAATTATGTTATGTTGTTAGGAAGGGATAGGTCCAAATAAACTAGTGCTTTCATTAGTAAAGATACTACTTTGGTTCTTATGGGAAATTACATAACATTTATGTATAGACAATATTGGAATTTTATTACAATTGAATCAATTCCAAATAATGTTGATTTTTTTGAAATTGATATTAAAACTTATGAGATATCAATGTTAGATGAATTAGACCCAAAAAATGCAAGATTAATACCCTAAGAAATAATTTAGTCTTTATATTCTGATGGCACATGTAATCAACATGGAAGTTGCATTGCCATTTTTATTATTTCCCTTATAGGTAAAGATTTCAGGTATGCATATCAGTTATCATTCAAAAATACCAACATTACAGTTGAATTTGAAGACTTTTATCTTGGTCTTGAAAAGTTGATCAAATTAAATATTAAATACTTAGAAGTTTTTGGTAATTCAGAAGTATTTGTAAGATAATTTAGAAAGATCTATAAGACTAATAAATTGCATCTTTATAATAAACACATAAATTATGGTCACTTATTAAAAATGTTGAAACATTTAATATTATGTACTCTTAGTGAAGTTAAATAAACTTGTTTATGATTCTAACCCAACCTTGAGTGACATTGAACCTTCTATTGACTATTATTTTCTAAAATTTTCAGAACTAAGATACCATATTTGAATAATAGTTATCATGTTTTTGGATATGATGAAGATATATAAATTTATATATAAGAGAACCATGTTGATCATGATGATTATCTATTTAAATTCAATGATTATTTAAAGCTAAGCAATAATAAATTGAACTTGTTGGTTTGGTAAGTCTTGAATCAATGTTTACTCCTCTTGATTAGACTAAAATATCTTGAACTGAAGAACATTCAATACTTATTATGGATGATATAATTCTAATCAATTTAGGAATGGAAGAAGCTCCTAAGTATGATTGTTTAGGTGTTCAATGTATATCATAAGAAAGGGAATAGTTTGTCAATTTACTCAAAGATTTTACTGATATTTTGGTTTGGTCATATAATGACTTAAAGGGTAATGATACTACTATAATTAGACATGAAATACCAATAAAACTTGGTATAAATCTAATTAGTCATAAATATCTAAGGATCAACCCTTTTTTGGAAGACACCATCTACAAGAAGCTATAAAAATGTTGAAGAGTGGTATCATTTATTTGACAAGATACTATGATTGGGTAGCTAACCTTTTTCCTATTTGTAACAATAATGGTGATATTCATTTATGTGTAGACTTTAGAGACTTTTTAATCATGCAATTATTAAATATAATTTTATTTTACCTAATATAGATCAGATCTTGCAATAAAATTTTGGTTATAAAATGATGTCTCTTCTAATTAGATTTTCAACAATTTTTTATTAATCTAGAAGATAGACATAAAACTACTTTCACTACAATTAGAGTATTTTCACCTTTTAAATAATACCCTTTTCTATAATTAATGTGGGTGTTACTTTTAAAATGGTTATGCATGCTACCTTTAATGATTTGATTGGCATTAATATTAAATTCTATTCATATGATCTCACTATTCATTCAAAGAAAATAAAGAGACACCTAAATCACTTGTGTGAAATATTCATTTGCTATAGGAAATATGACATATCACTAAATCCAAAAAAATCAAATTTTTATGTAATTGAAGGAAAACTTTTGGGTTATGTGATATCAAAAGATGGAATTTCAATAGACCTAGATAATATTAAAGAGATCATAGAATTACCTCCTCCCGAAGATCAATTTGGTCTAAGATATTTTTTTGGTAAAATTAATTTTTATGTAAATTCATTTTAAAATTTGCATATAAATTTAATCATCTTTATTATGTAAATTCATTTTTAAATTTTCATATAAATTTAATCATATTTAATGGATGATGAGGTGGAAGAGGAGTAGTCTGATAAGCTGAAAGAGAAATGAGAAGCATGTTTGAGCAGAGCATCAGAGAGGGAGAAAGGGGATGGGGAATTTGACTCATCATGGCATTATGCATCCCCAAAATATTACATAAACACATACCCTTTTTTTATCATATGTTATTCCTAACACACCAAAAGAGGAATAGACCACAAGAATCACCAAAATACGATCATGTTCATGGTTGATAAAAAGACAAGGAGTTGTGGGCTGATAAGTTGAAAGGCAAAGTATTAGAATAAAAAATTATTCAACCACTCAAGGATCTATTGATGCCTAAATATGAGAAATGGATCCATATAAAAATTACTAAGACTCTACTTCAAATAACCTCATCAAGAATGGAAAGTGCCCTAGTTGGTAAGTTTATAGGAACAAGACCTAATATAGATCTTTTAAGATGATGGGCAAATGAAAAATGGAAAGTAAAGGGATCAATGGAAATATTTTCCATGTCTAATGGATTCTTTTTTATTATATTGAGAAAGTTGAAGAATTGTGCTTAGATTTTGGTTGGTCGACCTTAATTTTTAGTAGATCTAGCCTCTTCGTGAAGAAATAGCAACTGGGTTTTGACCCAAAGAAAGAAAATGTGAATTTAATGCATATTTGGGTGAGGTTGTCTATCCTCCCTTTATAATTCTAGGATGAATATATTTTTATAAGCATTGCTAGGACCTTTGGATACTTGATAGCATTTGATATTGTTACAAAATAAAGAATAAGGTTTGTACATGCTAGATTTTGTGTCAATGTCTTCTTTTTAATCAATATCTTCCTAGATTTATCTATCTCCATAGTTATGAGAGGGAATGAAAACAAAGAGTAGAGTTTTAAAATTCAACCATGTTATGTTTAAAATTTAATAAACTAAGTCATGTTTATAATATCTACCCACTTTATTTTAAAAATATAAGATCCCAAATGAAAAAAGGAAAATCAATTCTGGGTTAATAAAAATTTGAATAGTACAAAAACAAATGAGAAAGTAGGGGAGATGGAGGAATCTCCTTTGGAACTTATATGTGACAAAAAATTAGAAACTACAAAGGAGGATGAGGTGAAGACTTCTAGTGGTAAAGGATCTACCCAAGATCATCATAAGGAATCTCCAAATGCCTGCCCCATGCATATAACACATCAAATAAAAATTCAAGAGAATGACATATAGAAAAATGGAGAGTGCAATATTTCTCAACTAGTCTTTGGTGAAGGTGAAGAGATGAGTAGTTCACCTAAGTACCAGAATGGAACACAAGCAATACAAGACACCCAAAGTCAAGAATGGGGGTTGTCAGAGATCAATTGCATCAAGGATTAATCTCTCATAATAAATTCCTCTTCTTCTCTAATCAAATTCAACAAATTTTATTATCTTATTTTTGTAAGGGAAGAAATCAATATGGATTCAAAAATTGCTCCTTGTTTTATTCAAGAATTACAAACTAGTCTGGATGATGTAGAACAGATGTTAAAGTCAAAATTTAAACTCATATATGTAAAGCAAACATCATGAAAATTTTAAAAATTGGGGTCCTTCCTCTCTTCCCCAAACCTAAGGCAACCACTTCATCTATGACTATAAAAAGGGGAGTAAGAATAACAATAATTAATTCCCCTCCCAAGCTGGGTAAAGCCTCTAAAAAAATATTTTGAAAAAATTAATAGATGGAGAAGTTATTGGTGGAACACAAAACACAATCCATTTCAAAGGGGGGAAATTACAAAACAAAATATAGTAATGGAATAAATTTTGTAAAATATAAGAGAGGGAAGATATAGTCTTGAGAAGTTGTTTTAAATCCATAGGTGTAAGTACTACAATAAAATTAAAGGAGCCAAACCTTTATAATAAAGTCAAGTAGTTCATATGGTCTTTTTTGTCTTGAGACTATTTTTGTGTTGATCTGACTTATTTTAGTCAATTCTCCTTGTTTATGTAAATCCTAATCTTTTTCTATCCATTTAGGCCCCTTTTCATTTAGACTCATGTATAGGGTAGGGCCCCTAATTCAAAAAACACTTTTGTTTACCAATAATAATAAAAATTAATCATCTACAAATTTTACTAAAGAAATATTAGAACTATTTGTGGGATGTAGGATCATATGCAATGTTTAATGAAGTTAGAAATGTAATATCAAGGGATCATATATTTTCAAAACCATATCTAAATAAACCTGTCATATTATATGTTAATGCAACTGATAAGGCCATAGGTGTTGATATGAATCAATACAATTAAAATCATGAATAAAGATGCATTAGATATATGAGTCAAGTCCTCAAGAATGTAAAAATCAAGTATCCATTAATTGTTTTTTCCATTAGTTATAACATTAAGTAAATTTATATATCTTATAATGGAAATAAAGTGATCTTAAATATAAACATGTCTATTTTGTCTTTTTTTTAAAGAAACCCATGTGAAACAACCCCCACAAAAAATTTGGGAATCATTTTATTTTAGAGTAAAAAGTAGCACTGCGTGTTAGGCCCAAATAATCAGATGAGATGAAACAACATCAAAGTGGATTTACACATAAGGGTGTTCCCAATCAGCACACTATCAATAAGTGGTAGACATGTAACTTAGATTAAGTCAACAATAAATAGTTCTATATGGGAGCACATCCTTGTTAAGGAGTATATAATTTGGGGTGTATCAATGTGCATGTACACATAGATAAACTCCAAACTCTATAAAATACTAGTTATTCCCACCAATAATATTATTTAATGGACAATTAACCTTACTCAATATCTTGGGTGTCTAATAGAGTCTCATTTAGGATTCGAAGATACAACTACTCCTTGGTATCTAACTTGATGTTAAATATGAACATGGAAAGAGGATAACAACAAAATTTATTAAAGATAAAGTATATATAAAACCTCAAGTCACTAGATCATTTGATATAAAAGGCATGCCAAGGTGGACTACATTTGTAACCACTCAAATTGGTACATAAGGAAGTCCAATTAACTGATATGAGATTCCCAACCAATTACCAATGTAGCTTACAATAGAATTTACAAACTCATAGAGTTATTCATCAAGATTCAATAAATCGAATCTTATATTTAGTATCCATAATACCATACATTGCCTGATGAAACTTAACTTAGGATCAAATCAATAATCTTACAAGGAAGAGAATTTCAATAACATGGTTTTACCATTATAAAAGGATCCTAACAATTTTGTTAGGCCCATAAGTTCACACACACACACACACACACACACACACACACACACACACACACACACACACACACACACACACACACACACACACACACACACACACACACACACACACACACACACACACACACACACACACACACACACACACACACACACACACACACACGTGTGTGTGTGTGTGTGTGTGTGTGTGTGTGTGTGTGTGTGTGTGTGTGTGTGTGTGTGTGTGTGTGTGTGTGTGTGTGTGTGTGTGTGTGTGTGTACTACCATCCAAGTAAGTGTTAATGGTTATTCATGGCATTCAATCCCTTATACTCACTTTACACATAAAACTAAATCAGTCTCAATGACAATTTTAGGTTTAATAAATACATATTCAGCTGTATAAAAATACAATTTCAGCATTTGAGAGATCTTAGTAAATTCTTAATGTGATCACCTTCCCATACTTAATCATTTTAGTAATAAGATTGCATAGAATGGTTATAATTAGTTAAATCCAAGTTTCTCAAAACATAGATGCCAATGCCCAAACCAACCAACGCATTCATGGCTCAAAAAGGAAGGGCATAATAGCTGACTATATATTTTTAATGAATTTGAAGTACATTCCAATAGGATATAATCTATTAAAAAAATTGAATTCCACACTTAATTACCTAATCAATAAGTGAATATGAAATGAAGATACATATTTTAGTGATTAACACAAATTTCTTAAGCAAGGATGCCATATGCCAAAGTTTTCCATAAATAGGTAAGCATACTAAATGGAAATAAACATCATAACCAACACATTCCAACCATGAGATTTTATTTTATTTAACACATGTAGCATGCAATGATATTAAATCAAACCAGAATCATTAGATGAGATTACCCACTAATAAATATGTATAACCAATTCTAGGATAACTTAAGCAAATAACTAGTAACCTCAAAAAAATTAATATGGATATAGAAACTTTCCCAACTGTAACAGAGTATAACAAGCACCAAGATTCCATTGATGTCTCATAAGTACTTATACTTAGGAGAGTAGGTTAATAAATGATTATAACCATTAGATTAAACTTGTTTTTAAGAGATATCAATAGTTGAATTATGCATGAAAGTCTAATCACTCTGTCCAATAAAGAGACCCATCAATAAATTTCATCCATATGTCAAACTCAACATCCAAGGTTGCAAAGGTTTTACCAAAATGGTTTCATCCATGTGACATATCTATTAGGATTAAAAGAGGATAAAATAAATTTATTTGAAGAGTAGGATAGCTATAGCTATGGTTGTATAACTATTTTATTCTTTACATTATACATGAAGGCATCAATTTAGTTGATACATAGATTATTCCATCAACTCACAAGAACTTTAGCAAGTTTAATTTCACGTATTTCCAGCAGTGATGTTAAGTCCATAATGCCTCAGCTTTCCTTTTAAAAGTATAAAAAACATAATGAGAAGATAATATTATTTTTCATAAACTCAAAATGATAAATTATTAAGTTATACACTATTGCATCCCATAACAAAGCCTACATATTTTTTCATGAATTACTAACAATAAAGTTAAGTTTGGAAACCTTCAATATGGTTTTTAATAAGAGACTTCATATCTAAAGGCCAACTTCTCATATTTTGAAACAAAAATAATTCAAGGTGGAGTAGCTTAATAATAATAATAACAATAACAATAATAATAATTATTATTATTATTATTATTATTATAATAATAATAATTATTATTATTATAATAATAATAATAATAATAATAATAATAAATTTCTCTTCAAAATCAATTTACAATCTTATGCATACTATTGTAACCTTCTTTATGGTTTTCATATAACCGTATACATTTTATCAAAGTAATTAGGAGCCTTCATACTTAAGCATATAAAATATCTCAAGGTAAGATACTTTTTATGTCAAATTATAAACAAAATAACATTGTATTGTTCTCTTTTATATACCTCAAAATGAGAAAGATACAACATTAGTGAATATGAAGTTAGGATTACTTATTCATACAGTTTTATCTATCATTAAATAACAATAGAAATAACAACCATTTAATTTCATCTCATGTTACAACCATTTAATAAATATGAAATATCCTAATTATATAATAGAGTTAATATATGCATGATACCCATGAATCATGATTCTACCCATATGTGGTATGCATCACCATGCACACATATCACCAACATAATAATGCCAGATCACCATAGTCCATGATACAGGTCTCTCAACCTAGTCATAAGAATCATTTACATTAATGAAACCATCATGATCAATAGCAAATATATACAACATACTAACATGTTGGGTTTGTTAATCGTGAGCATAGAAATTGAATTCATAAGTGATAGGTTCATGATCTGCAAGGTGACAAACCCTAACGTACATCTTGATGATCCCAACCATCAATGGCTCTAACCACCCCAACCATCAACTATATGGTGGAATTAGGAATCCAAGTTTTACTAAAAATTTATGTGCATACAAGTGACACAAGCCATTGTACACCACTCAACATCCAAACATAAAACAACACCAAACAATAGATAATAAGCACCAAGTACATCATGTTAACCAACACTAAAAGAAGTAACATCTTGTAAAACACTCAAGCTATACACGAGATAAGAAAAGGACATTCATCCAAGGGAGCATAAGAGTTCTACTTATCTTATTAACTTTGAACTTAGGAAAGCATATTTAGAGGTAAATATGAGTTTGTGCTTTCGGAGCCTTAATTGCTTGAAACGTCAAGCTAATTTCTACTGCCTAGAATTCTCATGCTTCTTTGCATTTGCATAATTATCAAAAAACTCAATAATTTAACAAGCAATCCAGCTACAATGAAATCAAATAAAGATATTGGATTTAATTCAACATGAAATATAGTCAAGCTGAGTAGGTATTGTTTACCATTTACTAATTATGGATAATAGCAACACTTAAAAACAACTTAGCCATAAGCAAGTAAAGCTTAATAAAATGTTTATGGGTCTCACACTACATACCATGGTTGAGATAATTTGTAAGGGGCAATCAAAAGGAAAAGAAAGCTAAGCTCAACCATTAACAAACCCCATATTATACACATTCAACTTGATTTTAAAAAGATAATATGATTGACAAATTTACACCATTATCATATGGTATAATGGAGTTATAAATAGCATTCCCCATAATAAAGGAGACATATATACATGTGTAACCAACCCCATAGGCCAAAAGTGAAAACATATTGATCCAGCCTTTAAGTATAGGTCATGCTTCATTAAATTGAAAGAGTTTATTAGTTTGATAATGATTTAAGCAAATGTAATTACATTTTTATACAATTATAAAACCACTCAAAAATTAAAATCCTTATCAAATATGGTAATTGGCCCAGTTGATTTAAACAATAGTGGGAGATATAATGAATAAATTATTGTTGTGTCAACCAGGGATACAAACAACTACTAGACACATTATGTCAATAAAATTTGACTATAATTTAGCAGAATTTGAAACCTTCATAATATGCATTCTATTCCCAAATGGTTTAGCTAAATTTTTAGACATTCATTTTACCCAGCTCATCTAAAATTAATTTTGGGCCAAATTTATCTCTACAACCATGATTTTATAAAATCTATGGTGGTTTATTAAAGACCATAGTTCTATTTGTAAGAACTTAAAAGGGTTTTTAAAAATAAAGTGTGTGTATTCAGTGAAACCCTACTTGAATATTAACTCATGTTGGATGTATACCTATAGCTATTTTCATACAATAATTATCCAAAAATTATGCTTATAATCCCACATAAGTGACTTAGCACAATAGGGAGTAGTGTGAAATAAAATGCTAATATAGAGTAGTTGACCTAAATCAATTTATGCATAGAATATTATTCAAAATAGGTAAAATAAATTTAATTTGTTTATAAGGATATATAGCATATGGGTTCATTTATTCCATCAAAACCCTAAATCAATAGATAATAGTAGTTCCCTTATTGTCCATATTTTTTTAAGGGAATACCTACTTGCAGATTTTATTGTAGGCTTAGAAAGAGGTTGTGATGCTTTAGATTGTTTCTACTTGTTGTTTCCATCTCCCTACATACCTAGGAGGACTCAAGGCTTCTTTCTATAGCCCACATTTAGGATCTTACTCCCAACTCCTGAGCTCTAGGTAGAAGGCCTCGACACCTTAAAATAATGGAATTTTCTCTTGAAAAACCCCTAACTCCTATGCCATGCTACTAGTATGGGTTCCATCCTAGGGTTTTTCCAAGGATAAATTACATACAAGAAGGGATATTTTAAGCATCAGGACAGCAATAAAATCTCCAATAACTGTCATTAATGTTTTGCCCCACTCTTCATAAAATCTACCCAAACTTTCCAATAAACTCCCTCAAGTGCTAAGTCAAAATAATAACAATTCCAAGTATTAGAACAATCTAAGTCACGTCCCCTTTATCATTAATCCAAACTTTAAATTTTTCAATGAAATGACAAAGCCATACTATGCCTAGGAAGGTTAATGGACCAAATCAACAAGATATTTTAACTTAATAAAATGTTAAGTCAAGCCCAACTATCATTACACCAACACTAAGCTTGAACCAATGAATGATATATCTATGATATGTCTAGGAAGACAACATGCTAAGACATTATAACAAAAATCTCCTATTTCATTTAGCAAATCAAACTCAGTATAATCCTAGGGAGTCAATGAACTAATTCATCAGAACATAAGACAAGACAATTCATCATAATAGCACTATGGGGTTAACAAACCAAGTCTTGGTTTAACCACACTAAAGGGACCCATTAAAACATTATAGGGCTAATGTTAAAGGTTCAATAAACACAATTTAAATATAACTGGAAGAAAGTAAAAATTAAATAGAAATTACACTAAAGAGGTTCAAAACGTAATCATGATGCATAAAAATGACACTTGAGCACATGAACTGAATACAGATAATCAATGATCCCAAAACTCATTAAATCTAAATAAAACATAAAATATCAACACAAGCAATCACTCACACAAAGGTAAGAAGACAATAAATATGACATCACCAAAATAAAAATACTTAATGTCAATGATGGCTATAATTATCACCTTATTGTTTTACCCATTGGTACCTACCTAATTGCTCATAAACTTCCCTTATTTTCCCAATGGACAAAGTCCACCAATGATCCTAACTCACTTAACCTATTCCTGCAACCATTGAACATAACATCAGCAATACCTACTCAAAGATTATACATTAGTAGTAATAAATTATGATATGAACATCAGAAATACCATTCGCTTACTTATCATTAATGTGAGAGGACCTAACATACCATCCAAGTAGGAGACATTCAGCCTCAATTACTTGATGTTTCAAGCATGATTATAAAGACAACCATGTCCTTCTTTAACCAAGCCATAAGAATTATATTATTGGATCAAGTGTCACTTTATAACACCAAGAATAATAATGGGGAGCTGCATAAGTCATTATAGCATTAGATAATCCACACACATATCCTTACTCAGACATAATTTTAGTGATCATGGCTCACAAGGCCATACATTAATAACCAAACAATTATTTATAATCTTGGTAATAGGTCTATTAGCCAAATTATATTCTTATATTAGCATAAACCAATGGTAAACAACCATTTTTAACATAGTTTCATTGAGATTATAAAGATTCATTCACCCGTGTAGGCATGACTTTTAATTCATTGCTGGCCAAGGGAACAAATTTTCCATCTCAATAAATGCCAACAGGGATCTTTCATTACCTTTTAAGCACACTCTTTATATTTTTTATCTTATTTAATATAGGTAAATTTAACATTTTCATGTATTCAGATCAAAATTTTGATAGTGAACCAATTTTTAGCAAGATATTCCTCTTATTATGAGGAAAACATTACTGCAAAAATCTACAACTTTTCATGATAGCAGTTATATTTGTACAATCCAATTAGAATTATAACATATTTCAAAATATAAATAGTGTTTTTCTCAGCACATATTATGCCTTATGCATAAATTTATCAACATTCATCATAAAATTCTATCATAAGATAGTAACTTGTTTTGTGTGGTTACTTCTAATTTAACAATTACCATTTATGGGTTAGTGTAGTGTCCCACACCAACCATAATGAACATTAGAGAAGCCATCCTAGGAATTTACATGCAACCTAAAGGCTTACAACATGTTCTTGTCAACTTTTTGAGCTCACATGATGGTCATAGGGATCACACTCCCACCATCTTACTTCACTTACCTCATGGCAGCATTTAAAGGTACCCAAAATTCTAAATCCACCTAATCAAGATTTATAATGCTCATCTTAAGCATAAAACTAACATATATTCTAGTCATGCTTTAAAAAAATAGAAATATATTCATCCTAGAATATATCTATCAAGTATAAAAAATTAATAACTTAGTCATAACATGTTTTCACTTACAAGACAACACATGCATGTATTTCAGCAAGTACCACCTTGCTGATTTTGCATAAATGTCCATATTGCAAGACTAGTTAGTGCTTCACAAAGCTATATAATAAAATTTCACATGGGTTATTTTTAAAATAACCTCCAAGAGATGATTAAAGTAGCATTAATTTTTTTAAATGACCATTATGCACTAACATCTCATGACCAATATGTGGCGTTTATGATCCACACTATGAATGAATCAAGTGGTTGCCTCATGCAAAAGGGAAGAGTGGGTTTTCAACCTACAAAAGACTCCACACCCTATCTCATATCTAGTCTAAACCATTATAGACATAGTGTTTCTCTACTATCAACCTCATACTTGGATCAATTCTTATAACTAGAACAATGATGTCTGATTACAAAATACATCACGACACTATACCTTGGTAGCTCAAACAAAGGTTTTGACTTTAAAATAGGAGTTACATTACACAAGTGTTTAGAGTTCAAAATTTCATGGTTTAACAACATAATATCTCATTCATATCATAACATAGATACCTGAAAACTTAGATAGCCAAATTGATAACATAAAATGTTCACATGGTTAATCACATTCAGATACAGGTCATTATGCCAATGTATTTTTCACATTACAATAGTTAAACAAACATGTTGGTGAAGCACAAGGGTCCATGATTCTCATTAGTATACCTGATGTCCATATGCCATCTTAATGATATCAAACATCCATCATAGAATGCAACATTATCAATCTCAGGGACCTTGGATTAAGATCACCTTATCTCAAATAAGGTTTTGTTCTAATAAGGCCTATAAAATCTATCTTCATGAGTTTTTATAATTTTACCAATAATTTTCACACGTCATGGATGGATAGATCATGCTACTTGATAACAATAAAAGATCCCTAAAACTTCCTAACTTGCTCAAGTAAGTCAGTCACACTCACCTCACTAGGCCCTCTAGGCTTGAGCCCCACCCTTGTATCTCCCAAAATACTATACCTTAGTATCCTCAAATGGCTTGCTTAGGCAAGCTTATATATTTATTCTACCAATCAACTCAATCCAATAAGTCAAAGGTCAAATGGTGATGCTTTTTTTAATGTGATGTTGCTTTGGGAAAGGGTGAACTTAGACAAGACTCAAGGTGAATTTTATATCACTACCATGGGAATTATAATTTCCCACAATCAATAAGTTCAATCAAAAGTTGTAATAAACATCTTTATGGATGTAAGAAAAATCCAATATCACAATAGACATCCTCATGGGTGTCAAAACATAGCCAAGTTTTAAATAGGCATCTCATGGATGCATAACTCAACCAAGATCAAATTAAATATCCTCATGGATGTGAAATACATCCATGGTTAACATAACATCCTCATGGAATCAAACATATCTATGATTAAAATATACATCATAAAAGTAAATCATATCTATGATCAAAATAAACCTTCCACACTCTTATTAATCTCAACCTTTTAGAGTTATGAAACCACATTTTTCTCCAACTTAACTCAGAAGAGGCCAAATTTATAAACAAGATCAAGCTTAATTTGGCTGAAATGCATAGGTTTCCATCACCTCATAATGCTTATCCACTTCTAGCATATATAATGGTTGCATTCAGCTAACCAAATAGTGTCTTAAATAATAAAACCTTCTCATTTTTTGCTTAGACAAGACAATGCGTCCCAAACATTTTTCATAACATTAAAATCGATTAAATATTGCCACCAGTCATGTATGGTGACACCTAGGCCAAGTCATAATTTACAATTGCTTACCATAACTATCCCACAATGTAATTGCATGAAATTTCTGATATACTATAATAATTTTGTTATTCATAAAAATGGGTAAGGGGAAACCTTACTAAGTATGAGATACTTATCCCATGGAGATGATTTTACTCCAATAAAACCATCCACCTTGAAGTGTCATATTAGATAAAAAAAAATTAGAATTCAAGATTTTTTAATCAAATAAGAATAGGATATTCTAGTTCCCTGAGCAAGAATTTCTAATCCAATGAACTAACATTGGTTATCACATCCACTCAAGTTCATATGTTCCCAATAGTTCAAGTCACTCCTTTTACAAGTGGAGAACTCAAGCTTTTCTAGCTTACTCAAGTAAATCAAACCTTTCACACCCTATTAAGTCCTTCAAGTTTTCCTTGATCTTCCATTGGGTTATAATGTTCCAAGAATCACCTATTTCCCATCAACTTGCCCATACAAGTCAATGGTTTACATGTGAGGTTTGCCTTGACATAATCAAATTTAAGAAGGGTTAACCCAACCAAGCCTAGGGGAGATAACAACTGACATTGAAAAAAATTAGATTCTTTGAAATCATTTATTCATACTAGCATATTCAACACAACACCTTATTATCCAGCCCAAAAAGGCTAAGTATCCTTGTAGAATATTTTACAATTTTGCCTAATTGGGATAATTTATTAGTCTCAATTTAACAATTTTTTGAGTCCTAGAGTTCTCTAGAGCAAAAACACTGTTATGAAATCAGATAAAACAACCCAAAAAAACTCAAGAATCATTTTATTTCAAAATACAAAGTGGCACTGTGTGTCAGGCCCAATATAATTGGATGAGATGAGACAACATCAAAGTGTATTTACACACAAGGGTGATCCCAATAGACATGCTCTCAATTGGTGGTAGACATGTAACTAGGATTAATTCACTAGTAAAGATTTCAATATGGGACCACATCCTTGTCAAGGAGTATATATTTTAGGGTATATCAGTGTGCATACACACACTGATAAACTCTAAACTCTATACAATACTAGTTACTCCCACCAATAGGAATATTTAGTGGCAAATTAACCCTATTCAATATCTTGTGTATCGAATAGAGTCCCATTTGGGAGTTGAAGATATAACTACTCCTTGATATCTAACTTTGTGTTAAATCCAAACATGGTAAGAGGATAATAATGAAATTTATTCAAGATAAAATATATATAAACCCTCAATTCACTAGATCATCTAATATAAAATATGTCCCAAGATGGACTACATTTGTATCCATGTAGATTGGTACATAAAGAAGTCCAATTAACTAGCATGAAATACCCAACCAATTGTCAATGTAGCCTATAATAGACCATGCAAATTCATGGAGTTATTCGTCGAGATTCCATAAATTGAATCTCAAATTTAGTATCCATAATACCATACATTATTTGATGAAACTTATCTTAGGATCAAATCAATAATATTATAAGGAAGAGAATTTCAATAACATGGTTTAGCCATTATCAAAGGAGCCTAATAATTTTGTTAATCCTAAAGTTCTCAGGTACACACGCACGCACACACACACACACACACACACACACACACACACAGAGAGAGAGAGAGAGAGAGAGAGAGAGAGAGAGAGAGAGAGAGAGAGAGAGAGGAGAGAGAGAGAGAGAGAGAGAGAGAGAGAGAGAGAGAGAGAGAGAGAGAGAGAGAGAGAGAGAGAGAGAGAGAGAGAGAGAGAGAGAGCACCAGCCAAGTAAGCATTAATGGTTACTCACATAATTCAAGCCTTTATACTGAATTTACTCATAACATTAAATCAATGTCTCAATGATAATTTTAAGTTTAATAAAAATGTATTCAACTATATACAAATATAATTCCATCATTTGAGAGATCATATTAAATGTTTAATGGGATAACATTCCCATACTTAATCATTTTAACAATAAGAGTGCATAAAATGGTTATAATTATCTAACTCAAAGTGTCTCAAAACATAAATGCCAACACCCAAACCATCCAATCCATCCATGGATCAATAAGGAAGGGCAACATAGCTGATTATATGTTTTTAATGAATCTAAATTACATTCTACCAAGATATGATCTATTCAAATAGAATCAAATTCCACACTTAATTGATTAATCAATAAGTGAATATGCAATGGAGATACATATTTTAGTGATTAACACCAAGTTTTTAAGCATGGATGTCATATGCCAAAGTTTGACATAAACAAGTAAGCATACTAAATGGAAATAAATGTCATAACTAGTATATCCTAGCTATGAGAGTTTATTTGATTTAACATATATACCATGCAATGCATATTAAATCAAAATAGAATCATTAGATGAGATCACCCACTAATAAATATGTATAATGAATGCTAGGAGGATAGTGTAATTAGATAACTATTAACCTCAACAAAATTAATACGGCTATAGAAACTTTCCCAACTCTAATAGAGTATAACAAGTACCAAGATTTCATTGATGTCTCGTAAGTACTTATACTAAGGAGAGTAGGTTAATAAATGATTATAGCCACCAGATTAAACTTGTTTTTAAGAGATATCAAAATCTAAATTATGCATAAAATTCCAATAACTCTATCCAATAAAGAGACCCATCAATAAAGTTCATCCATATGCTGAACTCAACATCCAAGGTTGCAAAGGTTTTACCACAATGGTTTCATCCATGCGACATATCCATTGGGATCAAAGGAGGTTAAAATAAAGTTACTTGAAGAGTAGGAAAACTATAGTTATGGCTGTATAATTATTTTATTCTCTACATTATACATGAAGGCATAAATTTAGTTGATACATAGATTATCCCATCAACTCACAAGAAGTTTAGCATGTTTAATTGTAATTATTTCCAATAGTGATGTTAAGTCCATAATGCCTCAAATTTCCTTTTAAAAGTATCAAAATCATAATGAAAAGATAATATTATTTTTCATAAACTCAAAATGATAACTTATTAAGTGATACACTAGTGCATCCCATAACACAGCCTATATATTTTTTCATGAATCACTAACTAGAAATTTATGTTTGGCAATCTTCAATGTGGTTTTTAATAAGATAATTCATCTACAAAGGCCAAATTATCATATTTTAAACAAAAATAATTCAAGGTGGAGTAAATAATAATAATAACCAATTTCTCTTCAAGACCTGTTTGCAATCTTATGCATACTATTGTAACCTTATTTATGGTTTGCATATAACCGTATAAGTTTTATCAAAGTAATTAGGAGCCTTTAGACTTAAGCATATAAAATATATCAAGGTAAGATAACTTTAATGTCAAACTATTTTTTTTTAAAAAAAATAACATTGTATTGTTCTCTTTTGTATACCTCAAAATGAGAAAGATACAACATTAGTGAATATGAAGTTAAGAGTACTTATTCATATAGTTTCATCAATCAATAAAAAATAGCAAAAATAACAACCACTTAATTTCATCTCATGTTATAACCATTTAATAAATATGAAATATTAGAATTATATAATAAAGTTAATAGATGCATGATACCTATGCATCTTGATATTACCCATATGTGATATGCATCACCATGCACACGTATCACCAATATAACAATGCCACATCACCATAGTCCATGATTCAAGTCTCTCAACCTAGTCATAAGAATAATTTACATTAATGAAACCATTGTGATTAGTAACAAATATATACAACATACTAACATGATAGGTCCATCAATTGTGAGTGTGACAATCCAATCCACAGATGATAGGTTCATGATCTTCAAGGTGATAAACCCCAAGGTACATCCTGATGATCCCAACCACCAGTGGCCCTGACCACCCCAACCATAATATAGATGGTGGAATTAGGCATTCAAGTTTTACTAAAAATTTATGAGCATAGAGGTGATACAAGCCATGGTACACCACTCAACAGACAATAAACACCAAGTCTAGCATGCTAAACAAGACCAAAAAAAATAAAAAATTATACAAAACTTAAGTTATACACAAAACAAGAAAAGGACTTTCATCTAATGGAGCATAAGAGTTAATCTCATCGTATTAGCTTCAAATTTAGGAAAGTAGATTTAGAGGTAAATATGAGTTAGTGATTTCAGAGCCTCAATTGCTTGAAACGTCAAGCTAAGCTCCATTGATCAAAATTATCTTACTTCATCAAATTTCCATAACCAAAAAATAACTCAAGAATTTAATAAATAATCTAGCCTATAACAAAGTCAAAGAAAGATATTGGATTTACTTTAGCATGAAATAAATTCAAGCTGAGAAGGTATATTTTACCACTTACTAATTACTGCCAATGGCAACACTTAAAAACAACTCACCCGTAAGAAATTAAAGCTTAATAAAATGTTGATGGGTTTCACATTGCATACCATGGTTGAGATAATTTATAAGGGGAAGTCCAAAGGAAATGGAGTCTAAGCTTAGCCATTAACAAAACCCATATTATACACATTCAACCTGATTTTAAAAAGATAATATGATTGATAGATTTACACTAATATCATATGGTCTAAGGGAATTATAAATAACATTCTCCATAATAAATTAGGCATATACGTATACATAACTGACCCTATAAGCCAAAAATAAAAACATATTGATTCAGCCTTTAAATAGAGGCCATGCTTCATTAAATCAAAAAAGTTTATTAGTTTGGTAATGATTTAAGCAAGTGTAATTAAATTTGTATGCAATCAGAAAACCACTCAAAATTTAAAATCCTTATCAAAAATGGTAATTAGCCTAGTTGGTTCAAACAATAGTGGGAGATATAATGAATAAATTGTTGTTGTGTTAACTAGGGATACAAATAACTACTCAACACATTATGTCAATAAAATCTAACTGTAATTTATCATAATTTGAGACCCTCATAATATGCAATTTATTCCCAAATGGTTTAACTACATTTTTAGGCATTCATTTTACCTAGCCATCCAAAATTAAGTTTGGTCCAAAATTATTTCTATAGCCATGCTTTTATAAAATCTACGATGATTTAGTAAAGACCACAATTCTATTTGTAAGATCTTAAAAAGGGGTTTCTTAAAATAAAGCATGGGTATTCAAAGATACCCTAATTACAATTCAAATCATGTTGGGTATATCCCTACAACTATTTTCATACAATAATTATCGAAAAATTATGCTTACAATCCCACATAGGCAAGTTAACACAATAGGGAGTAGTGTGAAACAAAATGCTAACACATAGTAGTTGACCTGAATTGATTTATGCAAAGAATATTATCGAAAATGGGTAAAATAAATTTACTTTGTTTATAAGGATATATAGCATATGGGTTCATTTATTTCATCAAAACCCCAAATCATTAGATACTGGTAGTTACCTTATTTTTTATAAAATTTTAATGCAATACTTGCAAATTTTATTGTAGGTTTAGCAAGAGGTCATGATGCTTTAGATTGTTTCTCCTTGTTTTTGCCATCTCCCTGCACACCAAGGAGGACTTGGGGCTTCTTTATATATCCCACATTTAGGATCTTCCTTCCCAACTCCTATGCTCTAGGAAGAAGACTGTGGCTCCTTAAAATAATGGAATTTTCTCTTGATAAACCCCCAACTCCTACGCCATGCTACTGGTAGGGGTTCCATACTAGGGTTTTTCTAAGGATAATTTTCATAGAAGAAGGGAGAGTTTAGGCATTAGGCCAACAATAAAATTTTCAACAACCCTCATTAATGTTTTTCCCCCACTCTTCATAAAATCTACCCAAACTTTCCAATGAATTCCCTCAAGCACCAAGTCAAAATAATAATAATGTCAAGTCTTAAACAAGCTAAGTCATGTCCCATTTATCATTACACAAAACTTTAGATTTTTCAACAAAATGACAAAACCATATTACGCCTAGGAAGGTTAATGGACAAAATCAACAAGATATTTTAACTCAATAAAATGTCAAGTCAAACCCAACTATCATTATGCCAACACTAAGCTTGAACTAAGGAATGATATATCTATAATATGTATAGGGAGACAACATGCTAAGACATAATAATAAAAATCCCCTTTTTCATTTAGCAAATCAAACTCATTATAATCCTAAGGAGTCAATGAACTAATTCATCATAACATAAGCCAAGATAATTCATCGTAATAGTACTACAGGGTTAATGAACTAAGTCTTAGTTTAATCACACTAAAGAGACCCATTAAAACATTATAGGGTTGTGGCAAAGGTTCAATAAACACAATTTAAATATAATTGGAAGAAAGTAAGAGTTAAATACCAATAATGCTAAAGAGGTTTAAAATGCAATCACAACACATAAAAATGACACTTGAGCATATGACCTGAATAGGGACAATCAATGATCCCAAAACTCATTAAATCTAAACAAAACATAAAATATTGGCATAAGTAATCAGTCACACAAGGGTAAAAAGACAATAAAGACAAATTCAATGAAATCAAAAGACTTAATATGAACCATGGTTGTAACTATCACCTTGTTATTTTACCCATCGATACTAACCTAAATTTTCATAAACTTCACTTATTTTCCTAGTAGCTGAAGTCCACCAATGAGCCTAGCTCAATCAACCTATTCCTACAACCACCAAATAGAACATCATCATCACCTATTCAAGGAGTATACATCACTAGTAATAAAATCTAATATAAATAGAGTAAAAGAATATGTTATAACTGAAGTAGTCATATACATCTATTGAATAATGCATCATAATCAATATCATATTTTCCAAAATAAAGTAATCAACTGTACTGAGTAGTAATAATGCTAATCTAGCTAAGATAACTCTGCAAGTTTAGGATGTTAATAACAACAAAATGCTTCTTGAAGTGGAGTCATAACACCATGTTTGAAGGTAGGCTAGCTAAGTGAATTTCCAAGATCTAAGAATATGACTTGATTTTAAGACTTTTATAACTATCAAAATTAATTATCTATCCAAACACCTTGATGAAAACATAACCTATGATATAAATGTTTTAATTCTTTCACATAATGATAAGCTGAATGAAAACCCACACTTCCAAATCATGAAGGCTGTTGATATTTCTGAATAGTTCAAAATAGGGCTTGAAATGTAAGAATATGATTACTTGCTTTCATAAGATGACTGGTATCATGATCTCATTTATTATTTTAAGAAAAAAACTTGCCCTAATTCTTTAGATAAGCACCAAAGTAGAGCTCTCAGGTTAAAAGATTTGAATTTTTTTACTTGAATGTTTTTTATTTTATAAAAATAGAGGAGTTATATTGTGTTGTTTAACCTACAATAAAACCTATAAATTTATTATAAATTTTCATGAAGGTGGTTGTGGTGGGCATTTTACAGTAAAAATTATAACTTATAAAATATTGTGTGTTTGATATTATTAACCAACCATATTTAAATATGATTTCAAATTATTCAAATCTTGTATGTCATGCCAAATTTTTACTGGTAAAGATAAGTTACCTATAATGCCTTTAAATAAAATTATTATAACTGAGAAAGCATTCACGAAATAGGGTATTGATTTCAATTATAATATTCATCCTCAATCTTTAGTTGGACACAGATATATTTTTACTATCACTAATTATTTTACTAAGTGGCATGAAGTTTTATCATTAATAGTTTAGTTACAATGAAATTATTTCTTTCTTTGAAAATCAATTTTTCTCATGTTTTGGAGTTCCTTAGGAGATAATTTTAGATAATGATCCTCAATTTATTTTTAATTAATATTTAAAGTTTTTATGATCTTATTATATTATTTCAAGTCATTCATCTAAATAATATACTCAAGGAAATAGAAATTTTGAATCAATTAACAAAAAAATATTTTGAACATGAAGAAAATTGTTTGTGAAAATAAATGAAATTGGCATATTAAAATATTTGAATCTTTATGGATTGATCATACCATGGTTAAAGCTGAAATTAATTATTCACCTTTTATGTTAGTTTATGGTTTGGAAACTTTTCAATACGTTTATGCAAATATCAATGTCAAAAAACAAAGATTGAATGATATTTTATCTCTAGGTGAAACAAAAGCCATAACATTAAAAAACTTGGAAGAACTAAAGAAAAACTTAAAAATTTCTTCAATAAAATGTATCTAATAAAACATTTAAATTCAAGGCTTTAGTTTTATAGATCGAGAAAAATATCATGAAGATCCTCGCAAACATCATAAATTTGATTCTTTATGGTTATGACCATATAAAATAGTTGGATTCATCATACAAGCAATGACCACCATTTAAAAATATTCTATGATTAGTCTCTTATTTATTTCAATTTTGGTTTTCTTTAATTTCCTTCTTTTTTGTTATGTTGTTCTCTTCTTATTGTTTTATTTTTTGTTTGTATGTTTTGGATAGAAACTCAACTCATGTAGTGAAATTATAAAGTGATCTTCTTTATTAAGGGAAATTCAAATATTTTATCATATGTTTATAAGTATATTTTTAATTAAATGTTTTACATTCTCAGTTAAATCTGATTAATTATTTATAAGTGAACAATACTATAATTTTGTTGCTTAAGGCATTACTTGCTTTTAGATTTTATATTCTAGGTTGTTGTAATGTTACTCGTCCAACCCAAATTTCCAAGGTATTTATTTCTCATTCTTTACACCATGTTATCCAAATAAACCATCCCTTAATGTTTAAAAATATTTCAATGGTTTCATGCATAGCTACTTAGGAAGCAGTATACCTAGATTGTACTCCAAAATTTTGAAACTCATAAATTTAATTACAACCCACTTCCATACATGAAAGTAGCAAGTAAGGTCTCTAGTGTTTATCACAAATTTCAGTACCCTAATTAAAAAAATTTAAATAATTCAAAATATATTTTATTTGTTTGTTGTACGATAATATTTAATAATGCATGACGAGGTCCAACTTTCTTTGAACTTAATTATCATTTAATTGTTTGACTGTGATTGATTGTCTAAATTAATTTTAAGAAAACACTTAGATTTCAATCATTAAGAAGTATACACAATAGTAAACACAATTTCTTGTAAAAACATAATAATCAATCTATGTGTACAATATTTTATATGATGATCATTCTCTTTGTAGTGTCTAACATAATAGCAGATACCTTCTATAATGGCAGACTCACAAAGGAGCTATAAATTGAAGTTTCTTAAAGTATAAGTGATACAAATTATCCACTTGCACATGGAATTTATTAGTGTTTTCCTCAAGTATTATTTGATCATAGTTGTTTAAGTGGTACAAATCAATAACTTTAATCCTTCAATACAAATTATAGGATGGATAGGTCTAAAATCATTGTTGCTATTATTTTTTTATAATATTATTTGATACTTGTAATAAATAAATATTAATTTGGTTCTCATTTGAGTATGATTATAATCCTAAACTTATGAGAACCTAGACTCTATTATAGACTATCCTATATACTTTTCCAATGATATAAAATACCTCCATATACATTAGACATATTTTTTTGATCATATGATATGATTTTCTATCTTTCAAAATGGATACTTCTAAATTCATTTTAATAAAATTTAAACTAAATTTGAGGATTCATGGAGATGTTATAGGCACTCTTGATTGAGACATAATGTCTCATTAATGCATAGTGTTTTTGTTTCGAAACAAATTTGAAGTAGTGTAATGATACAAATCATGGATAAATTAGGTAATGAATGGAAAACTTATAAAACCAACACACTTTGTAAACCAACTTAAATGAGTTAGTGGTAAATCTTAAAGGCGCAGTTGATGAAATATGTAGCGGAGGAAGTAGAGTCGATAACTAAATTTAAAATTTTCTAAGTTTCTAATATTTATTAGAAAGTTTATTTAATCTATCCATTAGAATGATTTGTTTGTAGTTATGAATCCACTTGGAAATCATACCCACATTGAATGTGGTATTGGCATTGGGGTTCAAAGTGAAAGCGATTACCGAGATTTCATTTTGCATTTTATTTGACAAGTTTCGATACCTGCTACTTCTCATTCTATCCAGTAAATATTTGATGATTCTCACATAAATTTGATATGTTTGAGGATGTATAAATATCTTACAAACAAGGTTTTGTTGTGGTGTTTCGAAAAAAAATCCATTGTTAGGAAATCCTGAGTCACCATTTTTAGGTATGGACTGTTTACTTTTGGGTAGTTTAAGAATGAAACTCTTTGTTAATAATAATATTTCTAGTCATGAAACATATTTAACTTAGTATTTTTTTTTTTTGACTCCTTGGCATATATATTTGGACATTGTGATTAAAATGAATTATGATTTTGGAGTTCAAATAATTGCTCTCATATTGAGCTTATTGAATAGATTTCATAATTTATGAAATTTTGATACAGTAATTCTTTATTTAGAATAATAGTGGCTGAAAAATTGTAATTTACGTGTTGTTGACTTATAGGAGATATAGATGCATGGCAGTCCAATTTGCATGGCTTGAAAGTATACAACATAGAAATTTTGGGTCGTACAGTCAATTTTTCTTGATTTTGTATTTAGTTCATAAAAATATTTCTTTTTAATTTTGTGCCATTCTGAGATATATTTCATAGGGTTAGCTTATATTGATAATCCAATAACCTTTGATTTAAATTTTTGAGATTGAAAAGAAATATACTTTTGCTAGGTTTTGAATGCAGTTAGTAATGCATTTTTTTCATAAGATATATTTGCATTAACTATGCTCCTCAGTCTGAAGCATTTGGTTTCCTATATATTTGAATAAAGGCATATTTTGGAAGATTTATTTGTTTTGAAGAATGATTTATTCTGAAAATGGTTTTGAAAAACTCTTAGGAAGTTATATGAGTCGACTGTTTGAATGATAAAATGGTATGTTGCTAAAACAAAACCCTCATTTTGTTCAATCTTGTGTAGTTTTTCATGAACAAGTATGAGAATTTTTGTTTTGGATATGGAAATATAGTTTTGAAATAATCATTTAATCTTTGAAAATGATAATATTCCTATTAAGAAACTTGTTTTTATTTTGTATGAAAATAAATAATTTGATGCATCCTTGAAGAAAGTTTCCATCGGTTGCGCCAATTTGAAAATTCATCTCTTCACTCATTTGGTTTAGAATGCATAATGAATAAGTTTCTTCATCCTAACATGAATTAAAGTTTAATATTATGTTTTATTGTCATTTTCAAAGCTTAGTGATGGATATAGTTCTAAGAGGATATGTGAGTAAATTGATGATAGGTAAACACTATATTTTTGTTTCATGCTTTTAATTTCACGTTGTAGTGATTTTTAAGTCAGGAATTTGATGAATACGAATCCTAATTATTTTCTTATTCAATAAGAATTATGGGAAACATGATATATTTGTAGCTAAATTAATTAAAAAGAGGAAATATGGATTAGTATGTTTTTTTAGTTTATATGTGCACAAAATATATAAAGGATATTTTTGGTGTTATTGATTCTAATCCATATAATTAAAATAATTTTGAAGGAATTCATCTAGTTGTTTTTATTGCTTTCTTTTAAAATTGAAGAAATATTTTGAAATTTTATGAACATGAAAATTTGAATCAAATACATATTTTTTCCAATGATTCAAAATGAGCATATTTTAAAAAATAAAATAAATTGTATCATATGTTTGCCATTTTCAAATATAGAAATAAGATATTTGGATGGAATCATGGTTCCTAAAATACAAGAAGAATTGGAGAAAAGGAAATCAATAAAAAAATAATGAATATCTTCCTCAAAATAACTTTAAAATTAGACCTTTTCGAGGTTGAAGAGCCTCTAATGCCTTAGCATGACCTTTCAATCATGGCACTAGAGTATCCTTGCATTTTGATGTAAATGATCCTAAATTTTTGGATGTTTTAAATTCTTTGCCCCATGTTTCCTTGTCTCTTTGTGGTGATAATTTTCATAGAGTATTTTGAAGAGGTAATTGATGATCTCATCCAATCAAACATGGTTCGTTAAATGTTTCTTCTCAGCAAATGCATATTTCCACTAATGAGACTTTACCAAATGTTGACTTTATGCCTTAGAATTATAAAATGTTTCTTACTCAATTTAATCACAACTTTGTTATTACTAATCCAAATACTCTTGTAGTCATTCCAAAAAATGTTGTCTCTTCAAGTCATAAATGCATTAGTGACTCTTTATCCTGACCTATAGTAACACACTTTGTTAAGAGGATCAAACTTGAAGTTGATGATGAAACTGGACGCATAACTAAAATTGAATTGTCAACTTTTCCACTTGATTATATTAAATGCATAACTAAGCATCAGGTACCTTTGGTGGAATTAGTCATGGATGAGGATGATTCGAATGATGAATAGTTATTTTCTTTGACACTAATATTTGATACTACATACTTGATTATTTTATTTTCAAACTATTCCTTGCATAAAACACTTTATGTTTCATATTAATGGTTTGGCTATAGTGATACATATTATTTTAAACTTTTAATACAACTTAATTTTATTTTGAAAGATTCATGCAGTATTTTGATGTGACATGATTATTCAATTTTGATTGGATGATTTGGTAGGTTTCCTAGTATAAAGTGTAGGTTGGTATGATATGTTTTATTTATGACTTTGAAAAGATGAAATGTATAAATGATTTAAATGCAAAAAATGGTTTTAAATCCATAGGCTTAGTCATAATGATTATTTGATTTGCATGATGGATTGTATTAATGATTAGTTAAGTTGTTTAAAGTTGTGTGCCCCCCATCCATTAGAGATATTTGTTGGTCTATTATAAAAATAATACTTTATTATTAATTCTTATAATTTCCTACAAACTTATGGAAATTTTAAATATAAGTTAAAATTGTGATCTTGTTATTTAAATTTAAGTTATAAAAAATAATTAAATTTATTTAAGTCAATTAACTTTAATATTGGATAGCTAAAGTTAGTTTTAATTGTAAAACACAAATATTTCTAAAAAGAGGCTTTTAAAAGGAGACTTAGAATGACATTTCAAAGTGAGAAACATCTACATACAAGAGCTATTTAAATAAAAATTTACATTCTAATTTTTTTATTCCATGATATATATCTGAGATCAAATATCATCTGCAGGAAAACTAAACAACATATCTTTTAATGTGAAGTAAACCCCTTGATACACACATGTATATAAGTTTATTGTTCAATTCATAAATTGATTATTTTTAGTTGATCAAGATATTAATCCATTTGATGAAGGCATAGCCATGCAATCATATGTATATAATATTTTTGTACTTTTCCTAAATAATGAATAATAATTTATATTTATTATGACAGATTGTTGGGATTTATCTATGTTGTGATTACTCATCTTAGAGGTATTATAATCAGTCATGAAATATCTAGTTTTTCATTAAAAATTATAACTTTCTATTTACAACTTGAGTCTCTCTAATATATTTTATAATTTTAGTTTATCTTCTTAGTTAGTTTTCTTTTTAATTTTCATTTAAATCTAGATCCAATCTTAGTATTTTGTTATAGTTCCTATTTATTTCTATAATGTTGTATTTTCTTAATTTTATATCTAGTTTACTTATTTTAACTTAACTTATTCTTTAATTTTCATCTAATTTTCTTTTTCTTATAACCATTTTTATTCCTTAATCCATCTAATCCACTTTAGCTTATATGTTGTAATCAATGCTAATCATAGTTCATTTTCTTGTTTTGGTTTTCATTTTCATTTGTTTTATCTTTCCTTTAGTATCTTTCATTTCTTTTCCTTTCATTTAGTGTAGTGTTAAAGAGGCAATATATAAAAAATGTCTTTGATTTAAAGTAATATTAAACATAAATTAGAATATCCATTCCTTCAATAGATTTTTTGGTTTGTAGGCTTTGTTATGTCAGATAAGATAGATAATAGTTGTAAACTTTATTCAATTTTGATTAAGTAATACATTTAAATAAGTGATAAACATATTTGATCAGATTATTTGTATCCCTTTATGAGGTGACCTTGTCTATAGGAATCTTTATTTCAGATAGGGTTGATAATATTGCTTTAACTTTAATATTTTTAGAAGTTGATTTAAAGTATTTTAATGATTTTTTGAAATGATTATAAGTTTGTTTTTTATTTATGACTAAACTTATTAATCCCCATAACTTAAAAGGACATTTTACACATGTTTGAACTAAACTTTAGTTCTAATTCCTTTATGATTAAATTGGTATGATTCTATCTTGACCTTCACGATAGGCGATTGGGTTGATTTATTGATGTAATAAATTCAACCATCAACAAATTGGAAACTTAGTTCACATACTATTAGTTGTATTCATTCCTTATAATTTTAAATTAAATATTTTAATGATTTATATTATTTTATAAAATTTATTATGAATATAAATTGATTAATGCATGTTTCTTACAAGTTTTATGAGGAGAAAATGATGCATTATTTTTACTTGTCAACACCAAACATGGTTATCATAGGTACTTAATTCACTTATGTAATCCTTTTAATTTATATTTTTTGATTCTAGATTAAAATGAAAACATCTATAGACACCTAAAATTGGTCTTTGGCACTTTAGTGATACTAAACTTGACATACTCTGACAAATTTTCACATTACATGTATATTTGACTATTAAGAACACTTTCCTTATATCCATATATATGTTTTCTTAGCCATATATATTCTCCATATACATTTATTTGTGATCAATTGAGTCTATATAATGACCTTATAAAATCCTAAATAGACTATCTCCATATTTTTTATCCTTATTTTGAACTTCCAGGATAGTACCAGTAATCCTAAATAATATTGATTAGCACAGGTGTTTCCCTCTACCAATAGTGTTTAGGGGCCTTTGATGGTTGTTTTTTTTAAATGGGAAGTTTCCATTAGTTCAATCTAGACATTTTTCATGGTTTGATCATAGCTTGAATTAATGAAAATCTATATATAAATACAATACACCCTTAATGTCATTCAACACTTGATCATCACTAGGCATACTTGAGAAACAATAGTCAAATACCAAGCACTCTCTTGAGACATTATAAAAAATACTTACACGTATCTAAAACTTTTAATAAGTATCCATGTAGATGTTCATATAATGATATCTAAATTCATAAATTGAAATTTGTATGGTATTAAGTATCAAAGGTTAAAATATTGCATTGTATTCTAGATTATGTAATATGTTATGTGCACATACATAGGTGGGAGAAATATGTGAGGTTTGATCCCTCTTAAAAGTATTAGAATATAGTTAATTCTCATCCATTCAATAGGGATTAGTTTGGGTCTACCTAACTTAAAATACTAACCCATTTTGAAGGAAATATTATGGTTAAAATCATAATTAGGGTTTGATTAAAATAGAAAAATTATGAGCATTTCAAAATAGGATCAGAGAAGTGGATAGACACAAAGTCACATTTAAGGAACATGTGTAGGGATCTTATAGATGTCATACCCCAACTACACATAGGTCCACTAACTAAACCTCGAAATTTATGGGTGCCATAAGCATCTGACTTTGTCAATATCATCTAGGTAGGTTTTCAACTCCTATTTTTATCTGAGAAGTGGATATAACAACATACAAAGAATTTATAGATTCAATGACAAATTATATGAACAATAAGTAGGAATAATTAACTAAGTACATCATCCCTCTATTGGTTTGTCATTTCTAAATTCAGTAATTGAAAAATATAATAATCCATTTTAATTTAAATCAATGTGTTTAATGCCATATTTACATAAATAGTTTCCTTAATGTTATACATCTTAGTTTTAGAATACATTAAATAGTACTATGCCATAATAAATGTACTATAAATACCATAATAATGTGGGAACAACCATATTATACCAAAAGTTGTATTAGGCATGATATGTATCATGGCACCATATGTGTGACCCCTATTTTCACAATGCTTACTTTTAAATAATTTGTGTTATACACATGTCATATTGAGACATACTTTATGTATTATTGAGTCTCAATATGTTACTGAATCCTTATTACTGTGATGGAGATTTTATGTATTATGATATTTTATTATTATACTTATGCAAGAATAGTTACATTCTTAGATTGATGATTATTATATGAATTATGATATTAGTTTACTTACATTATTTTGGTTGTCCATTATGATGGGTATTAATTATGTACTACTAGAGATATTTTTACTAAGCATATATTTGATTATACATTGTTTAGATGATTGGTATGATTTTATTACCATTGAGATGTGATATTATGAATATTTCATGTGCATTATGCATTGATTGAGATCACTTGTATTATTTATATTATTCAACTTCAATTATCTAGGGTAAGGCATTTTATGTGTGTAATGTTCTGCAAGTGACAAGGGAGGCTGACAAGGTAACTAGGACTATTATGGGTATGAACACATAATTGGTATAGTGGTGGCATGTTTACTTGACCCTTCAATGATCCAAACCACTCTTGGTATCATTTATGGACCAAGTCAAAAGTGTAGTTTTCTTTAACTCTTTTATCACTATTTACCCCTTGGATATTATTCACACCCCTTTTTCTAAACCTTATGATTATTATTTACCTTGTATTTCATTCTTCAAGTTTTTTTTTTTGTTAGGAAATGTTAGTCCTCACATTGATTTGGAGTGTGAATAATTACGAGACTAGTAATTCACTAATAGATTAGTAGTTATAGTATAGTATTTGATAGTTATATTGTTGTGAGTAATAACAATATTACATCCATAGGTTGTTTGTTAAGATTGAGCTATGTGGGGAGATACATTGGTTAATTAAATCTCCATGTTTATAAAAGAGATGTTCCTATAAATATGTAAGATTCATATTGTTATTGTAATTAGTGTACAATATAATATATCAATTATATTTTGCTCTCTATATTCAACTCCTCTATATGTATTAAATATGCATATAAACTCTCAAAATTGTTATCATTTGTATCATAGTAGAATTTCCATCATGGAAGACTAATATGATTGTAGGGGCAACTATTATTGTCCATTTACCTATGGCATGGAATTCATGTAGTAGTAAATCTCTTTAGATTAGATTTGTAGGCATTTGGTGTGAAAATTAAAGGGTTGTAGTTGTGTGTATAATTGTGCTCCTATGCCTATATCTAATATGAATTGAATCTGTGTGCTTCATACAAGCTCTACCTATAAATATGACAAAATAGTTTACCTAGTATCACATTCTATAAAGTCTTGGATTTAACACAATCAAAAATAAATTCCATTGCATGAGTCTTGTACTATCCACGATCCACAATATGGTTTGAGTGATACCTAATATGAGATATGAATATTTTTGTGGTGCATTATTCACCAATCTATGCATCAAATTATTCAGTGTGACTTATTTTAGATATTCAATTGTTCAGTCTTCTCCCAGGGATAAAATTATGACATTGGCCATAGGTTATATGAGTCCTAATTGGTATACAAGTCCTCCCCATGATGAGTAGATCATAGTGAGATCCAATTTCCCATCTATCAGTGTTATTCATGCAAACATTAGACCTACCATTTTCAATCTATAGAGATTAATGCATGACTTCATCGTTTAAGCCTAGTTTGAGTATTGGATACATCATCCATCAATTTGGAGAATCCACAGTCTAGTGTATGTATGCATCTAGGTATATTTTAAGAGTTTTATTATTTTTTTGTTTTACCACTCTTAAATTGTCTTTAAGTTTATTATTATAGATTAGTTTTATGGTTATGGTTATTTTCTTAGTATATAGTTTTGTTTAAAATTAAGTCACTAAATTTTTTAAGCTGACTCTTTTTTAGTTTTATTTTATTTAATTCTAGATTGATCAACATTTTCATCAATATTAGTATTTATTTTAAATGAGTCTAGAGTCAAAATAAAAAATACAATGTGTCAAAGTAATCTTTGAGTCAGTTTTAAAATGTGTCACTTTTTATCAAAGAGTCAAAGTTTTTTTGAGTCAATTGTTGACTCATCATTGTCAAATATTGTAGAAATAAAAATAATTGCCTCACAAAAGCATCATCACTTGTATGCAATGTCCAGATTATGGGATGATTCTAATTTCTATGGAATCAACCAATAGATAACATGCAAGAACCATCAAAGTACATGTTGGCCCAATTTGTTAAGTAAGTAACAGACCTATTTGCGGTTAGATGCATTGGAGGATAGAGGCTTTCTACACCTCTCATTAGCCACTAATTAAGGGGTGCTTCTACTATAGTGTGCATTTATTTTATTTTTAGTAATTATTTGTATGTGCGATAAATAAAAGGTGTATTTCCTATTTTCCCACATAGTGTGTTGCATAAAAAAAGGTGTTTAGGAGATGCAAGAGTGAAAGTTGAACAGATGGTTCCTACTTATAGTTACCACACTGTAAATTTTATGAGGTTCCCTTAGTGAATGGTTGATGAAATATGGTTCATGTTTAGATTTCCCACACTAATTTGATTGATGTGTTATCGATAGTGAATGGTTGATGAAAGATTGAAGTGTTCTTTATCTACTTTCATTAAGTCCTTTGAAAACATAAATTATCATGTAAGGCTTAAGGGGGTAATGTTAGGAAATGTTAGTCCTCACATTGATTTGTAACGTGAATAATTATGAGAGTAATAATTCACTAATAGGTTAGTAGTTAGAATATACTATTTGAGAGTTATATTGTTGTGAGTAACAACAATATTATGTCCATGGGTTGTTTATTAATATTAAGTTATTTGGGGAGATTCATTGGTTAAGTAAATCTCCATATTTATAGGAAAGACATTCCTATAAATATGTAAGATTAATATTTTTATTGTAACAAGTGTGTAATATAATATATCAATTATATTATTCTCTCTATGTTTGGTTCCTATATATGTATTAAATCTGCATATAAACTCTCCAAATTACTATCATTTTTAAGCTACTGAAATGGGCCCCTTTGACCCAAATTTTGAATGAAATGGAAGAGCCAACTTTGAAGGGTGACATAAAATGGTTTTTAGATATTTTGTGTTGATTTTGAATTTCATAGACAATCATGGATGTTATAGATTCATTCTAGGAGACATAGAATACTTTTGAGGCAGCCCATTGGCCCATTTATGGCATGGGATTATGGGTTCATTGATGAGATATGGACTTGCTTGCCCATATGGGCTTGGAAGGTATTTTATTTTTAGGGGAGAATTTTTGACCTTGATCCCAGTGATGGGATGGGACACATATCACATTCCCATTAGATTTTATATAAAAGAGTTTAGTTTGTTTGAGGAAGGAAAACCTTCTTTTAGAGGACTTTTTTCTCATATTAAAATTTAGAAGATTGGAACTAGAGGAGAGAAAGAGAGAGAGAGAGAAGGGGAAGAGACTAGAGAAGGAGGATAGATATTTCCCAAGGCTTAAAGGTGGTGTTATTGAGTGGATCCAAGAGGAGAACCAAGGTAGGCTTCTATGCCCCAATTACTTTAAATTTTATTTATGTTAAAATTATCTTTCTCCCTTACTCTGATTGTAGTTTTCAAAAAGTGTATGGCCATTTGGCTTACCCTCTTTATCTGATTTTATTTCCATGGTTGTGCCAATGGATACCATGTGATTTTAACTCCTATTTTAGATTGGAGATGTAACATCCCTCCTAAATTTTTGGCTATTTTTTATGCCTTTTTCTTGACTTAAAATGGAAAATTTATGCTACCAAAATTTGTTTGAATTTGCATGTTGGTTGTACACTCTTACATAGTGGAAATGTATTATTTGGCATGGTCAGTTGTACTTATGCTTTGACATGTCCAAGAGATGGTATAAAAAAATTGATTAATCCTCATGTTCTTCTTCTCCTTTGATAGACATTTTGAGTTAGAAATATGTTATTTGGCATAGTCAACTATGCTTATGCTCTCCCATGGCCAAAAGATGATATAATAAAAGGGAGACATCACCATGTTATTCTTCTCTTTTGGTGGGCATTTTGTGTTTGAAATGTGTTATATGGCATGGTAAATTATGCTTATGCTCTCCCATGGTCAAGAGATGTTATAACAAGAAGGAGGCATCCCCATGTTCTTCTTCACCTTTAGCAATACTATTTGGTGTTAGAAATATGTTATAGTTGCCTTGTTATCATTTGGTGTTTGATATTTCATTTTTTATTTGTATGATTATGTGGGTTGAGAGTAACCCTTATGTAGACAAACTTGTGAGTCTCCTAGATGTGTTGTCTAATGAGTGACCCTTGACAAGCCTTAGTTATCATCCCAAGCTCATTTTTTACCTTGTCTACCTTACTCAATAATGTGAAACATGATTGGATTTGGGATTCTTGGGCCTAGGGGTGTATATGGAAGTTTTTTGATGATGGAAAAAGGATGGGATATGATCCCTTCCTTCAGTTGACCATGTGGTTTCTTGTAGAGTTGATTTGAAGTCCAGCTTGTTCAACACTCTTATATATAATTTGTAATAGAATTATATTGGTTGTTTGAGAGCCATGTTATTGTAATTATTCAGTTGAATATATGTATTTAATGGATGTAAATTGTAATAGTCTTTGGAAAAAAGCATGATTATTATTTATCTCTTGTTTAAGCTTCATATTGAATAGATCAGTCTATAAAAGTAATAAATTGATTATTTATGTAAAAATAAGTCAAATTGTAAATTTTGGTTGGACATAGTTTTTTTGTATTTTTAAAATTACCTAAAAATAAAATTTATCTCTTTCTTAAAATTTCAAATTTCATTGATTTGTGTGAAACAAAGAAAGGCTATAAGCATTTGTATAATTTTTACACACTCTGATTCATTCTAGTTTTCCTAGTTTTTCATTATACTGTAAAATAAGTTTAATCATGGTATTAATTCAATTTGAAATATAATTTTAGGCTTTACAAGTGAATTTATATTAATTTTTAAAGTTTCACTACAAAAACTCATTGTACCTCCTTTGTAATTTGACCCCACTTCATTTTAATTTTTTGTATGTAAAATGGTGATTGGGAAGAATTTCAATATTTTTAGATAAAAATTCAAAAAAAATTAACCATGTATGAAATTGTTTCATAATTTTTTGATTTATAATTATTCTGACATGAATTATTG
>JARHVA010007427.1:445000-460000 GCA_037957365.1 Torreya grandis
AATTAATTTTATATGATTATTAAATTTTCTCAAATCATTTCGAGTCAAAATGATAAAAATGCATTTTGGTGCTTTGGATCACTCTTTTCTTCTAATTCAAAAGCACATGACACGTGCATGTATTATTTTGTGTCAATAACATCTTAAATGGGATATTGGTTTGTATGTAAATAACATCACATTTTAATTCCTCTCTAATCAAATTATGACCTAGTAATATGACATTCTGACCAGTTTGATTAATGGAGTGCAACCAATTTCTAAAGAATTGCATAAAAATTGATTAATCTTATGTAGGAAAATTAAACTAAAATATGAGCTCAAGTAAGAATTTCATGGAAGTTATTTAATATTTATTTATTATAAATGGGTTCCTATTATTTGCATCATCAAATGAGTTTATTTATGGGATGGCATCTATAATCCATAAATGCAACAAATATTAGGATTATGGCCTCCCATGCCTATTTAATGCCCCATGATTCTAAATATTTATGAAGATATTGATAGATTAATTATACATAATTGGATTAATTCATGGCCACACATATTTATCTCAAGATGGATGGTTATGGTTGATCCTGATCAAATTCAAAAATCTATAAATAAGAAGGCTAAGACCACTTTAATTAAGACTAGTTTGTGTAAACTTATTATTCAAAATTCTCTCCATAAGCCATTTATTTATGTACTTTATTATGTTTAATTTGTAATAGGATAGATTCATTTAAGGCACAACATTGATTTCATATCATGAGCCTAGTTTCATTGGTGAGCAAGAGATGATGGAGGAGTTTTTCCTTGCATCATTATTGAAGACTTTAGCACAAAATCAAGGGTAAAATAATGTTTTGAGATACATTTGGGTGATGAGATGATCTGATGAAGGTAATTTTTATGTTCTTTCTTTCATTTGCTCTTTATTGTCATTTGTCAAATCTAATTTGAGTGTGTTGGCTTAGCTTGTTATGTATTTATGCATTTTTATTGATTTTCATGAATAATGCTTGATCTAACCATAATTTTAATCCATATCTACAATATCAGCCTTCCAATATAATATAATCACCCAAACAACTCAAATCTAGAAGTCATTAGCCCATCTAAAAGGATTTCTCCATTATTCTTGATTTTTGGGTTATTGTAGGCCTAAAAAGGGTGTTTTTATGAGCTTTTATTGACTTATAGAATGAAATAATGATTTTATGATAGATAGGGGTCTCTCTAGTTCCTATTAAAAAATAGGTATTTAGACCCCATAAAACTCAAGTTATGCCCAGTTCTCTCTCTCTAGGTCCACTATTCCTGATTTCTAAGTTGTAAGTTTTTGATATTTTTTATCCTTGATCATGAAAAAATAATGATTTTAGTATTTATATGGGTTCATCAAGGTTCCAAAAAAAATAATAATCAGATATTTATACCCTATGGAGCTCAAAATATATAAAAATTAGCAAACTAGCCTTCTTGTTGCCCTACAGTTTTCACAAAAACTGCATATTTTGAATTATACTCAATGAAACCTATTTAAAATTAAATTTGACATATTTTTTGATGTCCTTGAATTTTTTTAATTATCATTAATTATTTATAACTCATTATGACTTATAAAATTCTAAAACATAGGTATGTACCATGAAGGAAATTAAGGTTCTTAACTGGTGTGCATGGTGTTTGAGTGTGTGAGAGCCTCTTGACTAGTTTAGGAAGCTACTCAAGTTTATTCAGAGGTATAATAACCCTCCATAATCCATCTAATAATTCCTCATAGTGATATGTACCATCATTGATACCTTATGATATTTGAGCATGCTCTTGATGAATACCTACAACCTTCTCAAACTCCTTACTAGTAGACTATGCAGACCTAATGGATATTTGATCAATTGAAGATGATATATGAAATTTAATATATGTTTTAATGGTATATAAAATAGTATGAATAATTTTAAATCCTAAATCTCATCATCACCAAGATGTTAGATGCATTGAAGAGCTAAAAGGGGTGTATAAATATGTTAAGAAGATCAAGTGTGTCATGTGTCAAAGTATCAGTTTGTAACTCCTAAGACAAGAAAGGGTAGTTTCAAGTGAATAAATATGAGTAATAGTATTTTAATATACATTTATATTCCACCTTTAATAATGGAATTATCACACCAAGTTAACACATGTAGGATAAAGAATGACAAGATTATTTTCTTGTTTCCATTGGCATTGTAACTGGTATTATGATTGCATGACAATCATCATAAACCTTATCCACATCCTCTCTCTATCTCTCCTTATTTATTATATAAATTTTGGATTTAATGGAATTATAAAGGGATCTTACAAAATTATTGCAAATCCCTACTAAACTTGATACTTATTTTTGTGTTTTGAAGTGAATACTAACTATTTTACCTTCTTCATATCACATTTAGTGTGTTTATGTTGAATTTTTGATGAATTATAGTGTTGATATTTAATCACATTGAATTAATCCTATTAATTCTCACATATTTATGATTAATTTATCTCTTGTAGGTCATATGGTGTATCCCAAGTGGTTATTCAATGGTTACATGTGGAATGCCTTTATTAGTGCCTCATTATAGGCCTCTTGATTGTCTCTCTTAGTTGATGCACTAGATACAACCTCCATATTGAAACACTCATGATATGAAAATATTTTAAGTTGTGCGATAATATTTATCCTTGTCCTACGTTAACCATGGACAAGAGGAAGAAACCTACAATTTGTGCATTACCTTTTGTTGTTTATTTGTAGCTTCCTCTTTCCCTTTTCATTGTAAGTTGAGTAAGTGTAGCATAAATGTAAATGAACCTTTCTATTGGTTCTCTATAGTCTTATTCCAACAAAAAACTTAGAGAGTTCCTATTGTGTTAGTTGAGTGAGGAGACTTGAGACACCTCCTCAAAGGGTAAAACTCAAACTGACAATAATTTTTAGCACATTCAGTGGGACAAGTACTAAAAGTAATTCATTTATTAAAGAATTATTTATTTTGTCCTCCAATTCATAATCCTTTAAAGGCATATATACAAGAATTAATGGTGACTTTGAGTTCATTTAGCTGGTTGTATTAGCCTAGGTATTCTTTTGAAGAAATTACACTTTATTTTTGCTTTCCACATGAAGTTTCATGGTTGAGTTTTAAGTTGGTTTCCACTTGAATCCAGTGATTGGTCCATATAATCCTTATGAAGATCCATACCATTACTATAACTATCCCACTTTACCCTCATATGGATCTAGTCATGATTCATACCAGGCTTATCAACCTTCATACCAACCTTTTTAAGCATGCCATCATCCTTATATATTCTCTTTTACTCCAGGTCAGCCTTTTCATGAAATTAGTCTATCCCAAATTGCTAGTGATATCAAAGCCAAACTTACAACAATTAATCAAGTAGATAATATTTTAGAAACTTGCCTCCTCAAGTCCCTCAAGCTCCTTAACCAAGGAAATTTCCAAGCTTCTCATCTATTCCTTATGTGCCAATCTAAAATAAAGAGAGGGAGAAGGTGGTAGAAACCAAACTATAAAAAAAAAAAAGCTTATTAAACCCCTCATCTACTCCTTAAGCTAGAATTATTCATAAGGATGAAGGTATATCAGATTTTGATAGGGTGATTTCTAATTGGAAAGAAAAAATAAAGCAACTTTGGTACATGCCTCTTTTCCCCTTTCCCAACAACCCCTAAATGAGTCCATTACCTCCAAGTTACCAAGCTGGAAGAGTACTCCTTCAAACCCCAAACCAACTCATGAGAATGTTCATCCCACTCTATCAAATAACCCTTATTTTCCTCCCACCATCTACCTTTTTGGAAGGAGGACCAATTTTATGTAAGGCAAGTGAAAGAAAGCCCTTAATGATTCATTTTCCATGTGATAATTAATATTACATCCCTACTCCACCAGTTGGACCTCATTTCCCTCCCACCATATCCATTTACAAAGGAGGACCTATTATATGGAAGGAAAAAGAAGAGAATCCAAGTGAATAGGAGAATTTGTCAAGAGAGGATGAGGAAGACATGAACACATGGCAACCTTCTTAGACCAAGTACCCTCGTTACAAAATGCCAAATATTTGTGCCACTAAAATATAAGAAGATCATGTTTCAGCTCTTGAAGAGCTGAATCAAATTATAGATATAAATTAGTCTCAATAATGCTATGATGAAGATGTTCAAGTGGTGGCTGCAGTAGAGATGCAATTGAACACTCCTCAAGATATATCAAGTGGTCAAGAAGAGACTTCAATCCTTTCTAGTCAAGAGTGAATTCAAGAGTATAATCAAGGTCCTAGTTGGATAGAATATCTTAATTTCAATATGAGATAAGAATAAAATTAAATCAATTTTCATGAATCTAATCTGAAACAATAAGAAGATAAGCTTGCACTCAAAGGCATTGATTCTCATGATCATAACTAGTGAAAATTGAGAAATCATGGAATAAGAAGAAGTTAAAGGTGTCTTTACAACATGTGATGAATATTGTACCATATCAATCCATGACATTACCCAATATGGCTATGAATATCTCTAAGAAGGCATGATAATTGATCATATTATATCAGAGCATGAGAAGGATCTTGATGAGGACATTCTAGTTGTTAGTTTTTTTAAACCTTATGAGTAGGATTAGTAAGGTCTTGATGACATATGGCAGACATTTTTTCTCTATTTGCATAGAATTTGAATATCTCAACAAGATTGTAGCTCATGAGGAAAAGAGTAAGGATGTTGTTGAAGTTGTTTTCTATCCAAGAGGACAAGAAGAAGATCCTAATGACTAATGGTAGTAATACTATCACCATGGCCTAGAATGTGAGGTCCTTAGTAGTGTTAGCCAAATTTTGGATACCATTAGAGGGATTCACAAAAAAATTAATTTTTCATGTCTTATAACCTTGTTCATAGTCATTTTATGCCTTGTGAGGTCTTCAAATGGTAGTTTAAGGTATTATTAACATAGGTTAAAGTTGTTTTAGAAAGTTTAAGGTAATGAATTATGTTTTTATTATGCTAGTCTACCCAAACCATGATATGAGAGAGTTGATCCAAAATGTGTCAAAGTTTAATAAATGTCTCTCAAGTCATCTCATCCTTTGACCATCTTGCTTGAACATCTTATACTTGTTTGGATAATTTAAGGTTATTTTTCAAAGTTTAAGGTAAATTGCATGCAAGAGAAAGGTGCATGTGGCCAAGTCTAATGCATTTCAAAGATAAAAAAGGTGAAATTTACATATAAACATACTTTTAAAAGCCTATGAAGGATTTATATAACATTCATATATGTCAAGAATGTCAGATCATAGTCAGTTTTGCAGGTTCAACATACATAAGAGAGAGAATCACTCCAAAGGAGGAAGTTTCAAGCACTTGTAAGGAATTAGAGAGATCATATTCAATTGAATGTTTTAAGAGTGTCTCTTCACCTTACTCAAGTAGTTTTCATGAATAAAAATCTTGTATAAGTCTTAAAAATCCAAAATTTGCATCAAAATCTCCATTAGCTTCTTGGCAAACTAGTAATGGTCAACTTCATGTGCCCATTCCCTATAGAGGAGAGAGTGGTGACCCAATATTGTGGGAAGAGGAAGGGGGTATAATGGAATTGGATCTTAGATTTATTCCCCCTCCTTTATGAAAAATCATTAAGACCATGAAGTTGTCTTAAACCCCAGCAAAACCCTCAAAGCTTAGTTTTACACAAGATTCATGCAATTTTGATCTCATTGGAACAAGATGAACATTGTTTAAGGTTTATATGGATTTTAAAATATTCATTCATGTTTTTATAAGCCTCATTTGGCATGTGTATTCTCAAAAGGGTGGGATATCTCCATTTTTGCATAGTTTGCATGTTGAAGGTTATGGTTTTATGATGCTTTAAGGTGTTAAATAACTGAGTTTATGTTTGTGGAGACATAACTCCTACCAATGCTCTATATATCCATATAATAGATAATAAATTTCTAATTCACACTAAAACTTCCCAATAGATTGGTAACTTTCAGCCTTCTATAAGCATTCATGAATCTTGAGAAAGTGAATACCACTACTGCATGAAAGAGTGAGAAGTAGTTTTTGAGTAGTATGGTTGTTATCCTAAAAACACATGTTTATATAATAAAAACATGGTCAAATATAAGAGTATCAAAGGATCATATTCTCATGTCTCTATTATCTCTTCTCCAAGCAAATTTAAGAAGACTAGTGAACCTATAGGTATGTAGACTTATAGGTCACTATTGGCATCAAAAGATTAACATAAAGAATGAATGACCCCACAATAAATATATATTTATTTCTATATTAATGATATAAAATCCCTATAAAAACCTTAAACACTTGTGTGAAACTCAATTTTAATCCATTTTGCACTCAAGAAGATTGTATAGACTGAGTTGGACTGTGTAGACCTAAAGGAGGATGGTGGATTTTCTAAGAGAGTGATTCAAGTATCTTAATTCTATTGAATCAATAGTAAATACTTAAATATATATCTTAATTCCACTCCACATGACACCATGGGTTAAATTGGTCTCAAAAAAGAGCAAACATAATAAAAAGAAGAGTCTAAGCCTAATGAACTGACTACAATCATGTTGGTAGCAAAGAGCAAAAGAGGTATGTTTGTATGGGTTATATGTAAATGATAATAAAGTGTAAATTATGATAATATCATATTAATAAGGCTAATATAACATATAAAATCCGAAAATATCATCTACAACTAAGAAACCTAGTTGACTGCACATAAGCCTATCATAAGAGAGTGGAAGAAAAGTCACCAAGATGAATCATGTTTGAGGAGAACTAAGGTCTATGAGGCCTTCACAGGGTCAAAATAAAAATTTTAATCATGTCAAAATAATCTAAAATCACTAAAATCTAATGAATATAAGGTATATATTCATATTGCAGTCAAGGAATCAATGTTGCCACCTACAAGCTAGCTAGAGAATGCAAATTTGCCTTCAAGTATGAGAGAGAAGATGAAATATGTGAATTGGAGATGGGTTTTATATGAATAATCAAGGTTTATGTAGTTAATATATAAAAAATAAGACCTTAAATAATTCATCTTAAGCTTACAGTTATACAGTCTCATGCACCTATAGGCAGAATGGTCAAATATGAGCAACATGAGGCCTTAAATTATATGGAGAACATATAAGAGTGTCATGGGGATATAATTATACATAATTTATAATTCTTAAATTAAAAAAATGTATTTTAATCCTTCTAGGCCTAGATGATCCTTCCTTTAGGCTTAGCAGGCCTAAACAAACACTCACAGACCTATACATGAATACATATGAGAATTGTAGAAGCTTATATGTTTTGGAAACATATTTATGATTTAAGGATCTAAATAATGTATTTTAAGTGATTAAAGGTAATTATATAGGGTTTATATCTAGTTAGAAAGAAAAGAATGTAAGGAAAAGCATGCTAGGGTCACTTGCATTAGTTTACTAGTAAACCTTGAGCATGAGCTAATGGAGATTACATTAGGTATATGGAGAGAAATGGTAAATAATACGATTGGAATAGGTAAATATAATTCATATAATCCTAAATAAGGTATTAAAAACCAAAACCAAGCATGGTTTCCCCTTTTTACTCATTTGCTTCTCTTTCAACCTCATAGTTGTAGGCCTACTAGCCCAAGAGGCATATTATCTTTCCCAAAATTGTATGGAGGAGTTACATGGGATACCAAGCTCATTTGAAATTTTAGATACCCTTGTCTATTTTTAATTTGTGTAATTATTTTAGTGATTAAGTCCATAAGCTTTATGAAGCATGATTACTAAGATTATAAACATGTCTCAAGTTGCCAAGAAGACTAAAAATGACCCGATTGGAGAAATTGGATTCCTAAGTGCTTGAAATGGATTTGATGACCCTTTAAATGACCTGAAAAAACCTTAATAAATATCCTTAGTACATTCTCATTGATACGTACAAGGTACAAAATGTATAGAAGAGGGCTAAAAATGACTATTTCAAGCTACTTAAAAGCATGGAAAGTTGTGTTAAACCTTTAAATTTGACATGGAGCATGCTTAGGAAGTCCCTAAAGTGAATCAAACATTTTTATGAATATACACATGTGTGATAATTGATTAGAGCCAAATATCAGTTTCTAGGCCTAGAGACATAATTGAGGGCTAATTGGAGAGAGAATTAAGTAGAGTAAGTACACTTGAATTTAATGTATAATCATGAAATTTTATATAGAATTGTAAGAGAATACTCAATACTTAAATACATTCTTAGTTTTATAGGATCATTATATATATTTTTTACACAATGAGCTTTGTCTTTTTTGAGTGCTATAAAGAATTAAAGGCAAGTATGGGCTTAAGTGTGAAATTAAGTATTAGAGAGTGTTTGATGCATCAAAGGGGGTTGATACAAGTTTTTTAAGACTAAGAGAGACATTTCATAGAGATATATTTAATTCATGAAGTTGTAAACAAGATTTGAGACATTTGAGCATAGAGAGGCGTAATGAGACTAATGAGTTTCAAGACACCTAAGAAGAGATGATCATCACTATAATGTCAGTATAATAAGGTTCTCATTCTAATGCAAGGTGTCAATAACATGAGCAAAGATAAGTTAAAGGTAATTTTATGACCAAATTGTCACATTCCAAGCCAAGAGGAGGGTAGTTTAAACAAGAAACAAGATGTGTCAAGCAAAAAGAGAAACTCTTACACCATTTCCAAGATGAAGCATCATCAATAAGGTAACACATGTCATTGAAGACCTTATGAAACTATTTTATAACCTCTTTCTTAATTTTAAATCTTATTATAAGTGCTTGACATTTGTCAATGACTCTCTTCTATGTCACTTCTCTCTCTCCTCTCATTCTCTATATATATAGCCTTGTATGGTGAATCCCTACTCATTTGTATGCCTTTGATCAATAAAAGACTACTAATTTTACCTCTACCTTTGATTGTACTTAGTGTGTGTGCATGGATGGTTGATATTTTAAAGAGATTTACTTAGTCTTCCTTGGTATGTTGTCCTATTCTAACACTTATATACAATTTGAAAGCTTATTTTATAGGTCATGTGATGTGTGTAAGTGAAATGTAAGGGTTGAGTAAGTTTGTCTATTCACTAGTGTCATTTTAGACCTCTGTATTAGTTCTCATAGCTTAAACATATATCACAACCTCCACATTGGAATGCTTATGTGAGAGATTCATATTAGGATTAGTGTATTTTAAGTTTAGTCTCAAGGTCTACATGTGCACATGCAATTGGTTGGTAGTGATCAATCGATTTGGTCTATCTCACCTTAGTTTGATTTCATGTTATTCCTCTCCCTTTTCCTTTGAAATTTAGTATTTTAATAGGCCTAATTGACACATCAATGGTATTTATCCCTATAATCTATAGGTTTGGTCCAATTAAAGGTCACCCACAACCTAGGACCAATCCCATTGGATAGTTCAAGTTGATAGGGATTGAAACACCCTCTTAAGGGTGAAAATTTGAGCTATAACAAGTAGATCTACATCTCTTATAGGGCATAATGAAGACACAAATCATAACACACCAACTAGATTTCAAGGATAAGTACCTCAATTTTACATAACTCATCAAGATTAGCCTTGGAATAAGGTAGAAATTACATCATTCTCATTAGACAATCAGATTTAGGTAAGTTATGATAATCTTATTGATATCCATGATCATGTGGCATATGAAGAAATGGATGTTTTGGGCATGATTTCCAATCAAGAAGGTTGTGAATATGCCAACATCTTAAGAGGTAAATCACACCTCTCACCTCACAAGCAAGCTTCCAATGGACTACATTTATCAAGTGAAAATTTTCTCATAGATAGTTAAGAAGATTTTGAAAATTTTCCTTTTGATCTAAGTGAAGTACATTTTTGAGTTCTTGTGCATGATATGTTAGTTTTTCTTCTCCAAGTGATTCCAACACAATATTTGTCTAGTTTTTTGCTTCCTTGTGTTTCCTAAATGCCTCTTGGCATATTTTGGTGTCTTGTTTTTGTTTGTTTCCTATTGTTATGTCTTTGAGAAGGTATCTTTAGTTGTTTCAACTTATTCTCAAGTCTTGCAATTAGTTTCTGAGGTATAAATTATGTTATTATTAAGTGATAGGTGACTCCATATCCCAATGAACTGTTAAGGCTACTGATCCAATTTTTTAGTAGGCTAACCAAACCCTATGATTCACTAAAAATGTTAAAATTTTGGCCTTATATTCCAAAATGTAACCCCTACCATCCAAAACTTGACTTTGGCATTAAACTCCTCAAATGAGATCCTTTGTAAGTAATTTATCATTCTTTAAGATATTTTTCCAAAAGTTAAGGTAAATGTCCATTGTCTTATACTTTTTAAGTCATTCTTGTACCAAGTTTAATGTACTTCAAGTTTGGAAAAACTACTCAAATGAGGTCCTTTAGGTCATTTGGAACTTATTGAAAATCATATTTCACTTTAGTATGCCCATACACTTAGTCAAGTTGCCAAATCCTACATTTTGCAATGTATACTCACATTTAGAAAATTACTTGTTAATTTATTCAACTTTTGAATATAGCATAATGTGATAAATGGCATAGAAACATATGCAAAAAAGATTCTTGGTGAATTGTAATATCACTGTACAAGTGAATAAATACTCCATTAGCATCTAGTGTGTAGCTACAACATAGAATTTTACCCAAATGGATAGATTTCTTGATGGAGAAGATACTATGCAGGTTTTCTATGATAGATCAAATCATGTACCAACCAAGTAGATCATGGCTCAAGTGTACTAAAACCTCCTCCATCCTCTTTAAACTCAAAACCATGGAGAGATATAAGTTTAAGGTTGATGTAGAACATCATTCTCATACTCTACCTATCCCAAGTTTTGACACCTACAATCAATAATGCTTGCCAACAATCTACTCTATCTCGCTTAGTTATCATCTCCATCTTGGCACTAACATCAATATTATACAATGATATAATTTTTTAGGCTTCTTTAACTCCTTTACATATCATTTATAACCCTAAAACAACTCAATATTCAATGCTTAAACTCATTCTATACACCTTCAATCACTCCTACCAATCTCATTCACTAACTTTCCCTAGACTTCAAGTTCCTTTGACTAACCTCTCCAATGGATAATCTAGGTTTTATTTTCAATCCTTCACATTGATAGCTTCATTATAGGTTTAAAAACTTATCTCAATGTCATTTAGTTCCTCTATCGATCTCAAGTCCTTTCTTATCATGCCAAGCTTTCAACCTTACTCCAAGGCTACTAGCCTTTTTTTGACAAATTGCTTTAGTAAAAAAGAGTACTTTATTTTTTTGTAAAAACTATGAACTTATCCTAACACCCTTTATTTTCCTATTTTTTCATGCAATTTCAATCCCTAACTCCCTTTTTAAACACCTTTTCTAATACCTAGATAGGCCTAATTAGGTCTCTTAAGGCCTCTATCACACTCAATCAACTATAGATGTATGGTAAGTGTCTATACCACTTTAAAATATCAATAATCCACTTTTACATGATAAAATCCTTTTAACTACCAAATTTTATCACCTTCCAAGGATTCAATCATGAGATATTCCTCTTTTTGTGTTTTAACCCTAGTCTAGGGTTTCTTACCACTGTACATGCCTGAGAAGGCTCAAAAGGCTTTAATTTGATTTTGTGAAACTATTAAGACTTTCAAAGACCTTTATAAGGTTTTTATACCTATATTCCACTGGATCTAAGCTTCAAAACTTTATGAATATTCTCAAATTACACCCTAAACAAGGATTTGACAATACTATGTTCATAGTTTATTTCTAATAGGAATAAATATAGGGTTTGAATGATTATTAACCTTAATTAACATATGTTATGAGCTTTTCATATTTATAAATATTGTTTCATGTCCTTTAATATCACATTCTTATCACACAAACCAAAAAGTGTATATTCCAACCTTAAAACTTCTCTAACTCTTCCTTTGCTCAAAAAACTAGTTTCTTCAATAGGGTTCCATAGAGTCTTAGATTTCAAGACCTTATTTGATTATTAAACAAATTTAAATAATTTATTTAACCTTTATGGGATCTCTCTATCATCTTAAAACTATCCAAACCCCTCAATTGGCTTAAATACAATATTTTCACATACCACTCATGGATTCTAGAGTCTGTTGTATCATTATATGCCTATGTATGAATGAAACATGATTATGTGGTTATATTTGGTTGGTTTTAGGTTTTTTTAATGATTAACTAAAGCCTAATTCCCCCACACTTATTCTCAACACTATTGATACACCATCACACACTTTCCACCATGCATTATTCAAGGATTTACTCTGATTGTTTGGTTGTGTACTAAAACTAGAACACTCCAAACTACCCTATTATTATTAACATCCAAATATATTCATCAATAACATATGAATTCAACTAAAATGGGTTTTTTTGTCCATATATATTTTATATACACATAATTTTCTTAACCTTTTGTTTCCATCAAGATGCAACCAATCAACAAGTTTTCATTGACTAATGGAGACTAGGTACACACATCTTGGAGTTATAAAACACAAATATACATATATATGTATCTAAAAACACCTCATAAATGTTTTATTACCTCTATTATTCATTTGAAGATTCTCTACACATCTTAACTCAATATCATTCCCTATAAGTCTCTTGGGCTTTAAGGAATAAACATAGAGTTTAACACAGTCAATCCATCTATACAAATGATGCTATAAAAAACTATTCTCATGGCTTTAAAAATTTCAATATATCAAATTACACTCAGGTATTATTCATATGAATACACAAGATATTTTCATTCAATCATTCAATATTTATTGATTTCATTAATGTGTATGTACAATTATGCCATGAAGATAAAATACAAAGGATTTGTTATACTTCATTCCTACTTCTATTCCATACATCTATCCTTAAGAAACCTTCAAAACTACCTTATTACTTCTATTTTCCTTTATTCTACTTCATTCCTACTTCTATTATGTACCTCTATCCTCAATAAACCTTCAAAACTACCTTATAACTTCTAATTTTCTATCAAATGACCTCCCCTACATGTCTCTCCCCTATAACAATCCAAAATTTTGTTATTTACATGAAACTACCTTCCTACTTTATTGTAACCACTTTTGATAACTACTTCAAAGGCGATTTTACATTCAAAATTCCTTGATTTTGACATCTTTCTATGGTTATGTACGTAAATCAACTTATTATCACTAACATTGACTCACGTAAAACCCTACATAAACTTTCACTAGTATGGTGTTCCTCAATGACCTCATAAAAGACTCCTAACATGCTACAACATATTCAAATTTTCAAATGTCCATTTTTGGTAGGAGAATATAAAGGACTACCTAGATACACTAAGAGACTAACTTATTGACTCTCATGCCTTATAAGGCATGCTATAGGACTCAAGACATCTATTTATGACTAATTTGACATCATTACTTAATGCCCCTACATCATACTCTCAGGGGAGATAGAAATTGAGATCCATTGGATTGCTATGTTCTTCTTTCTTGTCTTCTAGTTCTTCTCCCTTGTATCATCCTTGTATTTTTCTTCTCATGCTCCTTCATGCTTCAACTGGTCACTTTTTATTTCATGCTTGCCTTGATCAAACACTATTCTACTTATTTCATGTCTTTGTTTGCTTGCATCATTAACTTGCACTCCATGTGCATTCACTCCTCCTCTTTACCTCTATTATGTGTGTTGTAAATGCCCCCAAATACTACTACAATTATATTTTTATCTACACTCTTATATTTCCATGCTATCATACCATGATTTTAACTAGAACAATGCCAATGTCATGCCTAGTTACTTCATTTTTTACTACTGCAACTAAGGCTTCCTCTTGCTCTTTGTCTTCCTTCACAAACTCCTCAACTATTTTAACTTGTACCATCTCATCCTTTTCTCTCACTTCATCATTAAATTCTCTCTCCAAGGCCACCAATTCTATCTATAATTGTTTAGTTCTTTCATATACAAATAGAAAATCAGAATTCATACCTTCTTCATGGGGTTGCATTCCTTTATCCAAGCCATCAATGAGGATTACAAATTGATCTCTTCATTATTCATCATTTCCATCACACAAGTGGATATAACCAAATTATTTCTTCTCACTCAAATGCATCACATTCTCTTCAAGGTTTTCACCCCATTTTTCTCTATTCTACCCACTCAAACAAAGCTTATGCACCTCTATCTTGACTTGCTTACAAAGCAATCTCTTTTGTTTTCTTTCCTTTCTCATATCCTACATTCTTCATTTTTCCACTATTAGTTTGATTATCTACTTGAGTGGCTTCCTCCTCATCACCCATCCATTTTATGGGCTTCCCATTTCTCTTATCTACTCTAACATATCCAATAACTTATCCATCTATTGGCTCGTCTCTTGCATCTCTTTCTCCATCTCTATCCTCTTCTTCTCCTTGTGGTAGTTGTCATCAACTTTGCCCTATTTATTTTTAAATATCTCTTTCCTCATCTCCTTGAATATTTATATTAAATATTTATCCTCATCTAGACCTATACCTCTTTTTGACAAGCCTTCACTCACTTGCCACATCTTGACCACTCACTTGGTCTATATTCTCTCTTTCTCTCTTGATCTCAACTGGGTATCTCTTCTCTTGTCATTTTAATAGGAAACTCTTCTCTCTCTTAAAGCTCAATTATGATCTCTCTCTCTTTAATTTTTCTAAAAACTCTCTCAATCAACAAGCCACACTTGGCTATAGGGTTGTTACCATCTCTTATCCTTTCATTCTACCTTATCACTTTGCATGAACAAATCAAAAACATTAATTAAAAATAAAACATAACTTGTACCTATTATTTGTTGACCTCCTTTATATTATTG
>JARHVA010007427.1:465000-565000 GCA_037957365.1 Torreya grandis
CTTTGATTTGACATCCATTGGCAAGCAGTTTTCATTATCTTTATTGTTTCTTGGCATTACAGGTAGATTTAGGGGTTGTGAAATGTTTTAAAATGATATGGATATTAAATATGAATTTTCATGGTATATAAACATCCAAAATTATTTTATATCAGCCTTTTAATTTAATATAATCACCCAAACAACTCAAATCTAGAATTCATAAACCCATCCAATAGGATTCCTCCATTGTTCTTGATTTTGGGGTGTTGTAGGCATAAAAAGGGTGTTTTTATGAGATTTTATTGATTGATTGAATGAAATAATTACTTTAGGATATATTGGGTTATCTCTAGGTCCTATAATAAAAATTTGATCTTTAGACCTCATAAAAATCAAGTTATGCCCATTTCTCTCCCTAGGTCCATTGTTCCTAATTTTTAGGTTGTTACAAACTTGAAAATGAGTTTTTTTGGTATTTTTTTGATTTATCATGACCAAATAATTATTATAATGTATACTTGGGTTCATCTTTGTTCAAACCCAAAAATAATCAGCTCTTGAGACCCTCTAGAGCTCAAAATATAGTTTTTTTTAGCAAATTAGCCTATTTGTTGCCCTACATGCCTAATTTTCACTAAAAAGTACATATTTTGAATTATACCCAATGAAACCTATTTAAAATTGAATTTAAGGCCCATTTTTATTTAATTTAATTTATTTAATTGGTCTCAATTCCTTAAACTTCATGATAAGGGAGAAAATACTAAAACGCATGTCTATACCATGAAGGAAATCAAGGTTCTTGACCGGTTTGTATAATGTTTGAGTGTGTGAGAGCCACTTGACCAATGTGAAAAGATATTAAAGTTTGTTAATAGGTATAATAACCCTCAAAAATCCATCCAAGAAGTCCTCATGGTGATATATACCATAATTGAGACATTATAGTTGAACATGATCATGATGAATACCTACAACCTTCTCAAACTCCTTGCTAGTAGGCTAGGGAGACCTGATGGATAGTTGATCAATTGAAGATGATATATAAAATTTAATATAGGTTTTAATGGCATATAAAATAATATTAATAAGTATAAATCCTAATTCTCATCATCACCAATATGTGATAGGCATTGAAGAACCAAAAGGGGTATAGAAAGATGCTAAGAATATCAAGGGTACCATGTGTCAAAGTATCAACTTGTAACTCCTAAGCCAATAAAGGGTAGTTTAAAGTGAATAAGGATGATTCATATGATTTTAATATCCATTTATATGCCACATTTAATTAGTACATCATCACACCAAGTTAACACATATAGGATAAAGAATGATAATATTATTTTCTTATTTCCATTGACATTGTAATTGATATTATGATTGCATGATATTCATCATAGACCTTATCCACGTCCTATTTATATTTCTATCCTTTTTTATTATATAATTTTGGCCTTAAATTTAATTTTATAAGGAACATCCAAGTTACTATAGTGAATCCCTACTAAACTTGATACTTGTTATTGTGTTTTGAAGTGAATACAAATTGTTTACCTTCATCATATCACATTTAGTGTGTTCATGTTGAATTATTGATGAATGATAGGGTTTATGTTCATTCACCTTGAATTTTTACTCTTAATTCTCACCTCCTTATGATTAAGTTATCTCTTTCAGGTCATATGATGTGTATCAAGTGGTTATGCAATGGTTATGTATGGAATGCCTTCATTAGTGCCTCATTCTAGGCCTCTTGATTGCCTCTCTTAGTTGATGAAATAGCTAAAACATCCATATTGAAACATTAAATCTATGGATTTGTTTTAATTTGTGTGATTATATTCAGCCTTTTCCTAACTTTGATAACCAACTCATGGTCAAGAGGAGGAATCCTATAATTTGGTGCATCACCCTTTTCTATTTGTTTACAACTTTCTCTTTTTGTTTTCATTGCAAGTTGATTAGGTTAGCATCAAGGGAAACAACCCTCTATAGAGGTTATATTTAGTCTTATTCCACCCATATCCTTAAATAATTATCATTGTGTTACTTGAGTGAGGAGACTTGAGACACCTCTTCAAAGTGACAACAAGAACCACATTTATATCTACTCTGGGTGCAAGATTTTAATAACCATGTATTATAAGGAATTGTAATATTTTAGTGGTTATATCTCTTTTGTTTCACTTATCCAAATTTTTCGTATCTCTCTCCTATCTATATATCTATATCTACACACAAACACACAATATCAAAGAATCTGTACATGATTTACTTGAAAAAGCATCTAGATAAAAATGAAAGAGAAAGAAAGGTAATTATTATTAAAATGTTTGGATGAGTATAAAATGGAATGAATAGCCTCATTTATATCAAATATGTGTGATTTCATAATTATTTAAGAGGTTGGAAACACTAATAACAAATGTTGTCAATGTTAAAGAGGTAGTTAGATATCTCGACTTATGGTGATTTATGGATATAAACTGGCACTACCAACATGTCAAGGGTGGCGTATAAAATATAATAATAATTTATTAGCCTTTGATCATGCTTGATAGAGAGACAAATTACCCATTCTAGCCTCAAGAACACCCTTCCCAATATGAGAAAATTACAAATTTTAAGGTGAACATCAGACACACATAAAATGGAAATTTAAGTCATTTACATAAATTGAAATAACCCACACATGTGTGTTAAAGACATATAATTTCACCTTGTATTATATAAATCTAACCTTAGAGATGAATCTATAGTAGATGATGTAATAATGAGTCTTGAAATGCAACTTTTTTGCAAGCAAGAGACAAGTTCTTGTCCTCCAACTGACATTTGCACCTCTAAAACCTCCGCATGCAAATCCATCACGTTGAACACACACACACACACACACACACACACACACACACACACACACACACACACACACACACACACACACACATATATATATATATATATAGACTAATTTCATGTTATCCCAAGACCATGACCTCCAAATCCACCTAAATATGTGTTTTTTAAACTGTTTAGGAGGTTAGAAACATTGATAACAAATCTTGTTAATGTTGAAGTAGTAGTTAGAGATCTCCACCTCTATTGCTTCTTGGATGGAAATTGGAACTTATAACATGTCCATAGTGATGAATAATATCTAGGATAAATTTATTAGCCTTTTATAATTCTTGATAGAGATATGGAGTACCCATTATAGCCTCAAAAATGCCCTTCCTAATAAGAGAAAATTGTAGTTTTTAGGCTAACTTCATGTTTAATCTGAGTCATTTACATGAAATTAAATAACCCAAATGTGTATGTTTAATCTCTCTAATTTCACCTTGGATCATTTCAATCTAACATTGGAGATGAATATGTGGTAGACACTATAGTATTAAAAATTTAAGTGTGACTTTTTTTAGTGAAGAGACAAGTTCTTATCCTCCAACTAATATTTCCACGTTTGGGACCTCCACATGAAAATGTATCACTTACAACACATTTATATATAAAAATTACATGTTATCCCATGATAAAAACCTCAAAATCAACATAGATGTGTGTTCTCAAAAAATTTCAAGATCTTGGAAACACTAACAACAAATGTTGTCAACATTAAAGTGACAGTTAGAGATGTCCACCTCCAATGCTTTATGGAAAGAAACTAGCACTACCAACACATCAAAGTGGTATATAAAACTTAATAATATGATATTATCCTTTAATCACACTTGATAGAGATATAAAATACCCATTATCACCTCAATAATGTCCTTCCCAATATGATAAAATTTTAAATTTTTAGGATAACTTCATATGCACATAAACTAGAAACTATAAATCATTTTAAAAAACTAAAATAACCCTCACATGTGTTTCTAATCCCTCTAATTTCATCTTGGATAATGTTTATATAACCTTAGAGATGAATTTGTGGTATATGTTTCATTAATCAATCCTAAAATGTAACTTTTTAATAGTGAAGAGATGAGTTCTTATCCTTCAACTGACATTACCATCTTCTTGACATCCACATGAAAAAACATTACTTAAAAAACATATGGATAGGAAAATTACATGTGTTACCATAACCAAAATATCCAAATCCACCAATATGCATGTTTTCATAACAATTTAGGAGTTTGGAAACACTTGCAATAAATGTTTTCAACATTGAAGAAACAGTTTGAGATCTCCACCTATGGTTCTTTATGGAAGTAAAATAACATTTTAAACACCTTAGGGGTGGAAAATAACATCTAATACCATGTACTTAGCCTTTAATTACACCCTGTAGAGAGACAGAGTACCCATCATGGCCTTAAGAATGCCCTTCCAAATACGAGAAAATTATGCTTTCTAAGCTAACTTTAGACATGTAAAAATGGAAACCATAAGTAATTTGCACAAATATAAAGAACCATCATGTTAATTTTAAATTCTGATAATTTCATCCTAGATCATGTTGATCTAACCTTGGCTATAGGTTTATGGTAGAAGTTATAGTAATCAGTCATAAAATGCAACTTTTTTGTAGTGAAGAGATAATTTCTTGTCCTCTAACTGACATTACCACCTTCAAGACCTCCACATAAAAATTGATCAATTATAAAATGTAGGGATATGAAAATTATATGTTCTCCCATGACCAGGACCTGAAAATCCACCTAGATGCATTTTTTCTCAAGTGTTCAAGAGCTTGGAAACACTGACAACAAATATTGTCAATATTGAAGCAATAGTTAGATATCTCCACCTCTAGTGATTTATGGAAGGAAATTGACACTTCTAACACATTATGGGTGGTTTATAACTTTTAGGACCATGTTATTAGCCTCCAATCATACCTATTCAAGAGATGGAGCATACGTTTTTACCTTAAAAACACCCTTCAAATATGATAAAATTATAGTTTTTAGGGCTAACTTAAGACATGCATAAAATAGAAAGAGTAAGTATTTTACATGAATATTAAGAACTCTCATCTAAATGCCAAAAACCTCTAATTTTACCTTATATCATGTTGATTTAATCATGGATGTGAAATTATGGTAGATGCTACAAAAATGAGTCTTAAAATGCAACTTTTTCAGTGAAGAGATAATATTGTGTCCTTTATTGAGAAGTGTTGTCATTGATGTCAAGGTTGATGTCATTTGATTTCAAGGTTGATGAAATTTATTTCAAGGTACATTTGGTGAAGATGCATGGTGAGTGGTCTATGAGGTATGATCTTGTGTGCCTAATGTGACAAGGAAGTCATGTGACAAGAGATAATTTGAAGGAAACCTAATGTCTCTCTATTGACATAGAATTTGAATTCAAATTAATTATTCTTATGAGGTTTATTTCAATATTGAGGTCAAGGTAATCATGTTTGAGTACTAGTCCTTGAATACAAGGTGTCTTAAGAAAGCCTAGTCATAACAAGAATAGTCATATCATGAGCATGTGCATGGTAAACATGAAGAGGTATATACAAAGTTATGTGATCCAAAACTCAAAAAAATTCATTGAAAAATATTTCAAGAACATGAAAATAACATGGTAACAATGAATTCTTTGAGAAGAGATGTTTTATTACTCAAAATTGCAATACCACTATATGCTTATCTTTGGGAAGAGATGTCTGATTTCCCTTTTGGGTTACATATTCATTTATACACATTTTAAAAGTATGAGGAGGATGTGGAAGGTCACAAATATTGAGGGAGATTAAGTGGTTTGACTTTTATGATTTAAAACAATATAGAATTCAAGGAATTACTATTTTTAGAAACTTACTATTTTTAGACTACACTACTAAAATTGAAATTTGGGGCACTACCATTGGGTTTTCAAGGGTCAAAATCAATTAAGAAAATATTGATACCATATCACCACATTTTCCTCATTCTTAGCTTTCTAATGGTTTAAATGGTGAGTCAATTGGAGCTACGGTACAAAAGTTATGGCTCTCAGAAGTTCCATCATCAATTGGGGTAGAACCATCACCTGAATTATCACCTAAATTATTTCCCATATCATTCCTCCATCCTTGAGAATTAATGGTCCTCATTGTGTCAATATTACTCATCAATTGTGGTAGTTGTGTCTTAATTTGATTCTCTATGATCCACTCACCTTGGTGGCTAAGTTGGCCCCTTTTGACCACCTGATAAAGTAGAATAGAGCATCCTCTTGTTATCTTCATCCAAGTGTCCACAATCTGATCCTCCTCCACTGGAGAAAAAATTTGTGGATCAAGCTCATCAATGTCTAGTTATTCCACTATGACTAAAGTGTCTAATAGAGGTGGATGATATGGTTTAAGGAGATACACATTAAATATTGGATGCAGACCAAGGTAGGTTGGTAAGTTCAACTCAAAAGCATTTTATCCAACTTTTCTAGTGATAGTGTAGGGACCATATCACAGAGGCCAAATTTTTTTGTGTGGTCTTGCAAGTCATTCATTTGGAAGACATAACCAAACCTTGTCACCCATAACAAAATGGTGGGAAATCTTATGTTTGTCATGGTGTTGCTTATACTTCAGATTCATCTTCTCCAAGATGTCATGAACTTGCTGCTGGATGTGTTGCATTTATTTAATGAACTTTGTTGCTTTTACTACCTCAGATCTTCCATGAGGTGTGTATTCCATGGTAGAGAATGGAATATCTATATCAATTGGTGTCATGGGTTGGAACCCAAAGCATACTTGGAATATATTATGCTTGGTCGAGTTGTGTAGGGCCTAATTGTATCCATTTTATATGAAAAGAAGCCTCTCATCCCATGTGCATGGATGTTTGGAGTGATACATCCAAATCATGTGAACAATCACGTGGTTCACCACATCTGTTTGACCATTAGTATATGGATGGAAGGTTGTGGACTTCATTAGCTTGGTATCCATCATCTTCCATAGAGTGGACTAGAAGATGCTTAGGAACCTACTATCTCAATCCAAGATAATGGACTTGGGGAGACCAAAATGGAGCCATACATGACTAAAATATAGTTGAGCAGTTTCTTCAGTAGATATATTTTTCTTGCAAGCAATCATGATAGCCATTTATTTAAAATGATCAACTACAAAAAAAATACAGTCCTTACCATGTTTTGAAGTGGGCAAATCTGAGAGAAAATCCATTGAGATAGATTCCCAAGGCATGGTTGGTTCTAGCAATAGCATGTACAATCCTTGATTCTTATTTGTTGGCTTGGATATCACACATGGGGTACAATATTTGAGATACCTTTCCACATCCTTTCACATATGGGGCCAGTATAAGTGTTTTTGAAGAAATACCAATGTCTTTTCTACACCAAAGTATCCATCTGTCTTACTGAAATGTGCTTCCCATATCATCTTTTGTTGCTCTACAGCTGGACCACAAATGTGACCCATATGATAGAGGACATTATCTTGAAAATATAAATTAGAAACATGTTTACCTTTTTGAAGCACCTAATATGTATTAGCAAAGGTAGGATCTACTTCATACAGAGCACCCCAAGTGGTAGTCTCGTGTTCACATAGGTCAAGAAATATTGTGAGTACAGTAATTAGTGTGTGTCTTAGACAATCTACGACCATATTTGAGCTCCCATTTTTGTGTTTGATTATCATATGGAATTGTTGTAGATATGTGGCACACTTTTTGTGCCTCTCATTTCATAGTTTTTTTTGTGTTTGGATGAATTCTAATGGTCTGTGGTCAGTGTGGATGACCATCTCTTTCCCAAAGATGTAGTGTTTCCATTATTGGCATGCTTGCACAATGACATAGAGCTCCTTATCATATGTCAGATATTTTCTTCATTGTATCAATGAAATTTTCACTATGATATGCAATAGGATGGCCATGTTGCATAATGATAGCTCACATGGCATATTTAGATGCATCTATCCTCAACTTAAAAGGTTAATGAAAATCTAGCAAGGCAAGAACAAGGGCTGAGAAAAGTCTATTCTTCAATTTCTCAAATTCCCTTTGTTGTATTTCACCCCACTGAAATGTAGCTTTAGATCCTCCTTTAGTCACTTGGGTTAGTGACCACACAACATGTGAAAATCCAAGAACAAACCTATGAAAGAAATTTAGAAGACCCAAAAAGCTACAAAGTTCTGTGAGGGTCCTTGGTGTAGGCCATTCTAAAATAACCCAAATATTTTATAGATCAACATGGACCCCTTCCTCATTCACAATGTACCCAAGGTACTAAAAAATTTTCATCCTGAATGTGCATTTGTCAAGATTTACATACAACTTGTGCTCTCAAAGATTTTGAAGCACCTTACGAACATGTTGCAGATGTTCCTCCCATGTTTTGTTGTAGATGAGTATGTCATCTAGGTAGACAACCATGAATGAGTTGGTGAAGGGTCATAGGATGTCATCCATCATCCTCATAAAGGTTTTAGGTACGTTAGTTAAGCCAAAAGGCATAACCAACCATTCAAAGAGACCCTCCCTAGCTTTGAATGCAGTCTTCCAGACATCAGTGGGATCAATGGGAATTTGGTGATAGCTAGATTTAAGATCATTGTTGGTGAAGAACTTCACAACATAGAGTTGGTCTACCAGGTCATCAATCTTGGGGAGGGGGTAGCGATTCTTCATAGTGATTTTATTTATGGCTTGATAGTCAATGCAAAGCATCCATGTTCCATATTTCTTTGGTGCTAGGATAATTGGGCTACCACAAGGTGAAGAGGTTGGCCTGATGTGACCCTTTTGGATTAATTCTTGAATCTGTCTTTTTATCTCATCATTCTCTAAAACTGATCTATGATACATAGGACTATTAGGCAAATGTGATCCTATGATCAAATCAATAGAATGTTTTACCTGGTAATGTAGTGGAACTCCTATGGGTGACTTGAATAAGTCATCATAATCACCTATGAGTTTTCCCATCTACTTATATTGTTGTGTTGATTGTGTAGTCAAGGCTACAACATCAACCTTATTGGATTTTGGTGATTTGACCACCATGAGAAAAAAATTCTTTATCTTCTCCACGAATCTCTTACATTGTTTAGCATTGATTAGGGAGATATATGTGGGAGGTGGTACCTTTGGTACCCTATAGCACTGCATTCCAAGAGTGAGGGTGATTCTTTGGGTTCATGATTCATAGATTCCATGTTGATCATACATGAATGATTGACCAAGGAGTACATCACAAACATATAGATTGACCACATCACAGAAGACTTCATCTTGGAAAGGTTTTATTGCATATGAAAGAAGACACTAATGGGTGACAGGGAGGTCTCTCCCTGGGCTCAACCATCCAATACTATATGGCTTTGGATGAGGCTTCATGGATAGATTTAGACTTTTCACAACTTTATTAGAGATTAAATTCTTTTGACTCCCACTATCAAGAATAAAATGTAAAGGCTTACCTTTTACCCATAATTTAGAGTGAAATAATCTTTCCTTGTCATCTGGCCTTTCCTCATAGGTCTATGATGAAGTGATGATGGTGTCAGACTCAGCATCTACAATCTCTTCTTCATCCTCTTTGATTGTAGGTTATATATGAGATAGAGTAGTATATGTTTATTATTGTGTCTCAGAAAGCAATGACTTGATGGCTCAGCATTCTTCTTTGGAGTGAGTTCTAATTTTGTGGTAATCACACCATTTTTCAGCCTTCCCCTTCTAGGGTTTCTTATCTTGAAAATCCTTTTGCTTCCAATTTTGGCCTCATGTTTAACCTTCCTTTTCACTTTTCCATTTTGAAGACTGAATCTTTGTATTCTTTCTTCCCTGCTTCTGCTCAATCTTCACTATGAACTTGTATGCCTTACCAAGGGTTTCCAAATTGAAGAGTTTAATTTCCCCCCTTATGTACCATTTTAGTCCACCATGATATTTGAGAGTCTTATATTTCTCACTTTCTTGGATGCCTAATCTTGTAGATAGAGAATGAAAAATGTCTATGTAATCTTAAATAGATTGGTCCTTACCTTGTCAAAGTTGTTACCAATTTGTGTATAGATCATCATATGCTCCAATGGGATAGTAGTATTCCTTTACCACTTCCACAAAATCATCCCAGGTAGGTTCCACCTCAAGGCCAATGTCATCTATATTGAACCTCTTTTTGTACACTTGCCACCAATTTTTCATGGGCAATGATGCTTTCAAAAGAGCAAAAGTGATCTTTTCTCAATCAGTGAATTTATTTATAGAGAAGTAGGAAGATAATTGATCCAACCAATTTTATACTACATTAGCATTGATTTTTCCTTCAAATGTAGGAATATCAAAATTCACCTAAACCTTGAAGGGTGTTGGGGCACTGAAAGGACATTCCATAGATGAGGAGCCAAAATTTCCCATCAGGTGTTGTTGGAGAATTTGGGAAATTTATTACATCATCTATACTTGTTACTGTTAGAGGACTTCATTCACCATTTCCTTGAAAGGATCAGATGTCTCAGTGTCATCTGCCATTTGAAGTCATTTGGAGTGAATAAGTGGATAAGTTATGGCTCTCAGAAGTTTCATCATCAATTGGCGTAGAACCATCACCCAAATTATCACTTGAATTGTTGCCTAGATCAGTATGATATTTTCTAAGGAGAATTAAAGGCATGTGAGCAAGGTTTATAAGTATCAAGGAGTGTTTCAAGGTTAGTTTTCAAGCTTCAAGTGCGTGAGAAGCCTCGTAATGACATTGGTCATTACATGAAGAGACCTTGTGAGAAGGTATGAGCTTAGTGTCATAGTGAGATGGATTTATAGAGACACAATAGGTTGAATGAGGTTGTTTTATCATGAATATGATGTATTGGAACACTCATGTGAGTCTCAGGGTGAGCCTACAGGGGTAGGACCTACAGACCTAGTATGCAACTAGACCACCTCTAGACCTTATTTGGAGTAATAAGGAATCATATGCTATTGAAAATACATATTAATGATTTATGACATTTTTTGATCATGTGATATTTTGTGTGAGCATTATATAAGGTGTTGAGATCTTGGATAGTAGTTAAAAGGTTAGTTTCAAGACCTAATGTGACTTGTAAATCAAGGTCTAAATAAGCAAAGAGAGATCTCATGGCCAATGAGGTATGAGATTTGGATTTCAAGATAATAATGATCATGTGAGAATTGTTAGTGTTGTGATATATTTTACCAGGTGTGTTGACCAAGTCTAAGGTTAATTTTTTTAAGAAAAAGGCATGAAAAGTGGTTTTAAGGTCTCTCAAGTGCACAGAATGAAGGGTTCTCAACCTAAGAAAGACTTTCAAGTGTTCATTGGCATGTGTAACCTCTTCATGGAAACCTAATATATTGAATAGAGATGGGTAAGGGTAATAGATAATATCTCTAGACATTAGTTTTAAAAATGAGGGGCAATCTTTTATGAATAATCGTTAATACCAGAAATAATGTTAACCCTCTCTAAAACCCTAGCACTAACTCGACATGAAATATCATGTTCTAAAGTGATCATAATGAATTTGTATGGCTATTTATGTGATTTTATATTCAACACTCCTAGTCACCTCTAGGTGTGATTGGTTTGTCAGGTGAGTGAGTGGACCCTACAGGAAAGGCCTTTTTCTCAGATATTTATTGCAATAATCAGAGTTTACCAAGTCAAAGTGATAAATGGATGGAGTAAAAAGCTTGAAACTTTTATTTTGTGTCCAAGGTTGTTTTTGGATAGGTTATATCAATTAGGTATGCTAAACTAGTCATCCAAGATAACCTATTGCTAATAGGCCTAATGGTGCAAATAGTGGAAAACCTAGATAGAAGTGAGAAGGTGATTAAGGATGTGTTATCATGGATTAAGGATGAATATAAGTTCTTGTATACATTTTTAAATAATTTTAAGACATGTTAATTTTTAATATAATTTTTTGAAGTTAGTCAATATGATGAAAATGTTACTCATAAGTTGACCTATGTAGTGCAGATAAGACAATGAAGGTGTGAGGTTATGAGATTGGTTTGCAAGACCAATATTACCATATGACCATGTTATATTTATATCTAATATTTTTATAATAATCTCATAAGATCATCCATATGCATCATTAGTCTCTAAAATTATCTACATATGTGTTGAAGGTCATTATCACCATGACTGGTCTTCAAGGCAAACTGGCATATTGGGCAAGCAAGTTGTAGTGATGAGTTTGAGGCTCTATGCCCTAAGTAGAAGCATATAATGTACATGGTGTTTATATTTTTTAATTTTATTTCCTATAATTCTTTTCATAATATTATAATTTAGTGTAATATGTTGAAACATTAAATCCAAAATGGCTTGTCTGGCTGAATGAGGTCTAAGAGAGAAAAGGTCAACAAATTGGTATGCAAGACCAATAATTACCATTGAAGATTATGATATTTTGTTTTAGGTTATTCTTAATATGTTTTAAGATCATTTTCATTCATTTTAATCACTTTATTGTATTTTTTAAAGTGTCATACATTCACTTTTTATGACTGTGTTTTGAGGCTAGTTGGCAGTTCTGAGTGGGTTACTTGTAGAGAAGGGTTTAAGTACTTTTGCCTTGAGTTGTGAAGTATAAATCATATGGTGATGACATTGAGGTCATTTATATTTTGTATATGTTATTTTTTTCTATTTTTGTTTGGAAAAATTGTGTTTATGCTTTAGTTATTCAAAATAGACTTTTTGGGTATGCATAGGCCTAATTGTGAACAGTGTTAATGGCATGCTTCAAGTGGTTGTTAAAGATAAAATGTGTTTTGGAGCCTAGATTAATTTATTAGGGGTATATTTGAGTGTAATATGATTTTTTCCTTCCATTTTAGGTGTTTTAATGTGTCTCAAGTAAGGCTAAGTGTAACGTGTCCTAAGTAGACCTAATGGGATTAGGTCTCCATGAGACCTAAAGATGAGATAAGGCCTAATTGAGGTAATTCAAACCTAAAATGAATTTTTAAAAAAATTATCAATGTATATTATATGTCATAATATTCATTCCATGTCTGACATAAGAGGTTAAATATGTTTGTCTGAAGAAGTGGCAATATGAGCAAGATGATTGTATAAATACAAGGTAATTTTAAGCCTATTGGTGCGTGTAGAGTGCAAGTGAATAGAATAACATATTTCAAAGTATTAAAAGTTCCTATATAACATTATAGGAGTTTATAGGATTAGTTATGTATAATTTATATAGTTTCTATGCATAAAAATAAGGTCGTATGACTTAATCAAGGGAAGAAGAGGACTAGTTGAGTGAAGAAGGTTAGAGGCTAGTTTGAGAGGGAAAGAAGTGTGTGAAGAGATAAAAAATAAGAGCATCATCTATTTTATGAGAAAAAATGTGTTATAAAGGTGATCAATGGTTTTAAGTGGCTTATTTGGTGTTGATTCATCTAGGGGGTTGGTGCCTCCTTGCAAGTGGGTAAGTTGCCTATCTATAAGATGAGAACAAATGAAGGAAGACCTCCCAAGAAGGAATCAAATTTCAAATTGAAAAGAATTAAAAATTCAAGAAGGTAAAGGATGAGTAATTTTCATATGTTTATGATGATCAATTTATAGCCATGTTTTCAAGGAAATTGAGGTTTAGATCTAGTAATTGAAAGGGTAAGTTGCCTTTCAAATGTTTCAAATATCATAAAACTGGTCACTTTGCATCCAAATTTCCTAACAAGGATAAGAATAAGCATAATTAAGAACATGATGAACATCTTGGAGATGATAGGAAGTTATATAAGACTAACAAGAATAAGAGATATTTCAAGAAGAATGAAGGTAGGAAAGGGTCATTCAAAAACAAGAGAAATTTATATAACAAAGAAGATAACTCATCTGATGTAAGTCATACCAACTCATATGATAGTGATGATGGAAGTAATGAACCTAAACATGAAAATAATGAAATCTTGATCATGGCCATAAAATAAGACAATGAGGGTTAATCAAATGGGAAAGTCCTTATGGTTGATGTAGAATCAGATGAAGAAGAAACTGAAGTGAATCTTGAGGCAGAATTGGTAAGTGACCGAGAGGAGTTAAAATTTCATAGAAGAAAGAATAATAAAATAATATCATTAGTTAATGAGTATGAAGATAATATTGTTTTTTTTAGGAGATATTGAGTAGCACTTCCAAAGAGTATGATGATATCAGCAATCATATTGAAGCACAGATGGAGATAATCAATACAAACCTAAAGGCTAAAGATGAAGAATGCACCAAGTATAAAATTGAAGTGGAATCCTTGAAAGCTAAGTTAAATCAGGCAACTATTAAGGTGAGGACCTTTATGAGGTTTTAAAATATCACTAAGGATATAGATGACATATTGAGTAGTCAAAACTTTGCAAGTGGCAAGACAGGTCCTAGTTTAAAATAAGATCAAAAGATGGCAACTCAAGTCAAGGAGAAGGCTATTGAAGACAAGAAGGTCAACATGAAAATACTTATCAAATATCCTAATGCTATGAGGTATGTTAGTTAATTCAATGGTTACTATTTTATATATAGTCATTTTGGTCATAGAGTAAGAGAGTGTAAAATATCCTCCAAGAATGAGTACTCATGGGACTATATAAGGAGTCATAATTCACATCAGTCAAATGGTATTTATAAGGTGGTTTACTATAATTGTCATAATGTAGGACACATTTAAATATTTTGTCCTAATAGATTTAGCAGGTCATCAATTCAAAACAAGATATTTGAATCCCCTAAATTGCATTAAAGAAGGGAAATGAATGTATAGAAACTAAAGATACTAAATATGAGCCATGATCATTCTAAAGCTCAAATGGAATGTTTGTTGTGGTAGAACATGCTTCAAATATGAAATCAAGTCAAGAATGTCTATTATCAACACATATTTATGTTTAGATTGTTAATTAGAGGTCAAGCATATAGTGCCAATCAAGCCTAAAAGGATACTAAAGTATATCTAGTATTATGAGAGCATGGAGATCTGGGAATCTTTTAAACTTGTGTTATTTTAGTGATCTATGAAAAGAGGTGACTCCATTAGGCTTCATGGAGACACTATTAAGTCAACAAAAGCATGATGGATGATTTTTTGGGGGGGAAATATTTAGGTTGTTCATAATTTCCAAGTGAAGTTGATGATAAGAATATGGTGGCCTAGTCTATGATCAAAGTTTTGTATCATATCAGTCTTGTCAAGGACAAGGTAAGTGGTCTTGAGATCAAAATTCATTTTAAGGAGGTATGAATGGAGTAAGGGAGAGAATGTTCCTCTAATAATTCACATTTTGTGTGTTGAGCCTCTATTTAAAGAAGGTGTGATTCCAAATGGCATTTTGTGGAAGACCCTTTATTATTAATGTCAAAGGGGTAGAAAGTTCAAGAAGGAAGTTTAACTAGTTTGGGGAGATGAGAGTAATCAGATTGAAAAATGTTTTGCCATCGATGACAAATGGGAAGTATGTTGAGAATTTTTTTTAATGATGTCAAGGTTAATGTTCTTTTATTTCAAGGTTGATGATATTTATGTCAAAGTGCATCTGGTGAAGATGCATAGTGGGTGGTCTATGAGGTATGAGCTTGTGTGCCTAATGTGACAAGGAATCCTTGTGACAAGAGATAATTTTAATGTAACCTAATGTATCTCTATTTATAGATAATTTTAATTCAACCTAATAATTATTTTGATGTTTATTTCAAGGTTCAAGTCAAGGTAAGCATGTTTGAGTACTAGTCCTTGAATATAAGGTGTCTTGAGAAAGCCTAGTCATATCAAAAACATGTTCATGGTAAGCATGAAGAGTTATGTATATAGGTATGATATTATATAAGTAACATGAAAGGCATGTGATCAATTTTTATAAGTTTCAAGGAGTTTTTCAAGGTTAGTTTTCAAGCTTTAAGTGCTTTAGAATCTTAATCATGACACTGGTCATTACATGAAGAGACCTTGTGAGAAGGTATGAGATTGGTGGCCTAGTTATGTGGATGAACATAGGCATAATATTTTTTATGATGTTGTTTTATCATTAATATGAGGCATTGGATCACTCAGGTGAGTCTTAGGTTGAGCCTATAGGGGTAAGACCTATAAACCTAGTATGCAACTAAACCGCCTCTAAACCCTGCTTGGCCTAATAAGGCATCATGAGCTATTGAAAAGACATATGAAGGATTTTTTAAATTTTTTTATAATGTGATATGTTGTGTGAGAATGTATATTAGGTGTTTATATCTTGGACAATAGTTAAAATGTCAGTTTCAAGGCCTAATGTGACTCGCAAATCAAGGTCTAAGCAAGCAAAGAGAGAGATGGTCACCAAATGAAGTATGAGATTAAGATTTAAAGATAAGAATAATAATGTGAACATTTTTATTTGTTTTATATATTTTCCTAGGTTTTTTTACCAATTTTGAGTTCAAATTTTACAAGAAAAGGCGTGAAAAGTGGTTTTGAGGTCTCTTGAGTGCATGAATGAAGGGTTCTCAACCCGAGAAGGAATTTTAGGTGTTCATTGGCATGTGTAACCTATGTATGGGAACCTAAAATTTTGAGGAGAGATTGGTAATGGTCATATTTAATATATCCAAGTATTATTTTTGGAAATGAGAGTCATTCCTTTATAATAATCGTTAACACCAGAAATAATGTTAACCCTCTCTAAAACCCTAACAATGACCCAATGTGAAATATATTATTATAAGGTGATCACATTAGATTGGTATGGATATTTAAGTGATTGGAGTTTTTATTAAACTATCCCAATCACCTCAAATGGTGATTGGTTTGTCAGGTAAGTGAGTGGACCCTATAAGAAAGGCCTTGTTTCTCAAAGATTTATTGTAGTAGTCAGAGTTGACCAATTCAAAGTGTTAAATGGATGGAGGAAAAATATTGAGAATTGTATTTTGTGTCAAATTTGGTTTATGGATATGTTTTATCCCTCATTTGTATTAAATTATTCATCTAATACAACCTATCACTAACAGGACTAATAGTTCAAATAGTGAGAAACCTAGGTAAAAGTGAGAAGGTGATTAGGGATATATTATCATGGATTAAGGATAAATTATTAAAGTATTTTAAGACATTTTAATTTTTAATATAACTTTTTTAAGTCAATTAATATGATGAATATGTTGTTCATAAGTTGACTTGTCTAGTACATATGAGATAATGAAGGCATAAGGTTATGAGATTGGTCTATAAGACCAATACTGCCATATGACTATGTTATATTTATATATATTATTTTTATAATGATATAATAACATCATAAATATGAATTATGAGTCTTTTAAAATGTCTACATAGGTGTTTAAGGTCATTATCACCATGACTGGTCTTCAAGGCAAATTGACAGTTTTGGGTAAGAAAGTTACAACGATGAGGTTGAGGCTTTATGCCCTAAGTAGAAGCATATAATGTACATGGTGTTTTTATTTTATGTCATATAAATTATTTTTATAATCTTTTAATTCATTTTAATATGTTGAAATATTGAAGCCAAAATGGCTTATTTGGTTGAGTGAGGTCTGAGAGAGAGAAGGTTAACAAATTGGTTTGCAAGACCAATAATTACCATTAGAGATTATGATATTTTTATTGGAGGTTATTATAATTATGTTTTAAGATATTTTTCATGAATTCTAATTCATTTATTTTATTCCTTCAAGTGTCATAATTTTAAGTTTCCATGACTGTGTTTTGAGGCTAGTTGGTAGTTCTGAGTGGGCTACTTGCAGAGAAGGGTTGATGTACTTTTACCCTAAGTTATGAAGTTTAAAGCATATGGTGATAAAATTTAGGTCATGAATATTTTTTATATGTTATTTTTTTCATTTTTTTTTCAAAATAATTTTTATGCTTCAGTTGTTTAAAACAAATTTTTTGGGTATGCACAAGCCTAATTTTGAGTAGTGCTAATAACCTACTTCAAGTGATGGTTGAAGCTAAAATGTGTATTTGAGACTAAATGAACTTATCAAGGGTTCATTTTATTTTAATATTATGTTTTAATTCTATTTTATCTATTTTAATTTTTCTCAATGAAGGCTAATTATAACATCTCCTAAGAAAACCTAATGGGATTAGGTCTCCATGAGACCTAAAAATGAGATAAGGCCTAATTGAGTAGGTCAGACCTAAAATGACTCAAATAAAATTTGATCCATGTCTATGAGATTTATTGTGATAAATTTATTGGCCTACATAATATTTTAAGTATTTTTGGTTGACTAAGTGGTAATATGAGCAAGAGGTTTATATAAATATAAGGTAGTTTTAGTCATATTAGTGTGTGTAGAGTGCAAGTGAATAGAATAACATATTGTAGAGTAGAAAAAGGTCTTATATACCATAATAGGAGTGTATAATATCAATTATGGATATTTTATATAGGTTATGTGCATGAAAATCAAGGTCATATAACCTAATCAATTTAATAAGAGGACTAGTTGAGCGAAGAAGGCTAGAGGCTAGTTTGAGAGGGATAGAAGTGTGTGAAGAGATAAATAAGGAGATAATCATATTTTGTATGAGAAAAAAAGTTTTATGAAGGTTATTAATGGTTTTAGGTGGCTAATTTTATGTTGATTCATCTAGGGTATTGGTGCCTCCTTGCAAATGGGTGCTTGTTAAAGCCTAGTTGAGTTGGTGCTTAGCTAGTTGGGGTTGGTACTCTATGTGATGTTGGTGATTCACTAAAGTTGAAATTTGTCTTATATTATTGTATTCCATTTATATATATTAGTGGTTTTTATTTCCCTTGAGTTTTTCCCACATATGTGATGTATTCTTGTGTTTCATGCTCTCGTGGATTGGTGTTTATGCTTATTCTTGTTTGATTAGTTCATGATTGTTTAATAAAAATTGATAAGTAAAATTTTAAAGATTGATTCACCCCCCCCCTCAGTAATTTTGCTTTAGACATCCTCTAAATAACATTTCCACCTCTAATACCTCCACAAAATCCCATCACTGAAACATGTCTAGATAGGAAATTGAGACATTATCTCATGATCATGACCTCCAAATCCACTTGGATGCATGTCTTCACAACTATTTAGGATATTAGAAACAATAAAAATAAATTTTTTTGTAGTCATCTAAAAATTTCACTTGAGTGCTAAGAGTATTACTTGAGACGACCTATCCACAACTTATCCCTAGATATATCTTAGGGCCTATTTAGACACCTATCCAACCTTAATATGGCCTACACATTTAATTAAACAACCCTAAAGTATTCTTAAACCCTCACTTTATCATCTTCACCCCTAGTGCCTCAGGTTCTATTATAGAGACACTAGTCTCTTAACTTGGATAGTAGTGCTAATGGATCCAGTGTCCCAGTTTTGGTGTTATCATCCTTTTCCCACCTTTTATCACCAATGGATATATTTTTAAGTCAATAACCACCTAAGGTTAGGCTAGACCTCTTTCAAGACCCACACAAGCACTAGAATAGTATATATACATGACTTTTAACCCTTTATTGACTAGATAGAAATCAAATGCAAATAATACAAACTAATTCAGAACAAGTCATGCACAATCAAGGTTATTAATCCTTATTCTATGCTACTTATGAATGCAGTCATATATAACCATCTTAATCTTAGATTAAATATATTTATAGTCTCTATCATCAATCAAAGTATTTAAACTAGCATTAATACTAGCTTCACTTACACTTACAACAACACCTAGGTGGAGAGAACTACATCAGGCTTGATCCCTCCTTAGAGTATTGGTATGTAGGAAACTCTCATCATAATGGGGTGTTGAGTATGTATAGCCTACCCCACTAACATCACACTTTTATACTTGTGCTAATAGGATTCCCTAACAATATGGAGGTCTAGGGTTTGCATGCAAAATCACTCAAAATAGGTCACCAATAGGGAATCAGAACTAGTGCACACAAGGATAGGCTTGGTATACTCTAACATAAGAGCACTCAAAATCTTAGAGCATTTATACATAGAGGACATTAGTACCAAAAGGAGTACATTAACACCATTGTCACTACTTTCTAGTTAGGTTGCTACTTTCTAAGAAGGGTTTTGACCCTTGAATCCTACCTATGACAATCAAATTATCTCTTGTCCTAATTTTTAACCTCCAAATATTTTGACTCATTCAGTTTCCAACTGAGTACTTATTTTCATCCTTTATTATTATTTTTAGAAATGTCAAACTAGGTTAATTATATTATAAAATATTTGTTGTATTTATTGAATATTTACTACTTGATTTATTGTACTCAACCCCTTTAACAACCTAGGTATTACACTCCATAACCCTAAAATTTTAAATCATTTGGTAAATCTGACTTAGTTTGAGTACATTATTTCAATCCCCAATACAGCATTAGGGTTTCCCTTTTTATTTACAAAATATACTTAGTTTTTATTTTGTAGCATTTCATCATGATTATCATGATGGATGCCATTTTCTATTTTTTGTACAAAGTCTTGTGGTTTGTCTTTCATGCCTATTACCAAAAATTTATAGAAAGATGCACATATATGTTACTCCTCTCATGGACCATGTTAGAACTCCACGTATTTCACACATTGGCCCACCCTATCTTGAGTCCCACTTTTATGAGGATCATTATTGCCTATCTCACTTTGAGTTACCTATGGTTACTACTTGATGATAGAGAGCTCAGAGAAATATTTTTGTTTTTCCTCCACTTAGACTAGTTGATTACCTTCACTCCTATCCTTCCTCTACTACTCATCCTCAAAAAATAGTAGACCCTGGGGTTCAACTATTACTAGAACAAATAGGGTGCATCCTCAGCCTATACAAGAATAATGTAATCTCATTATCCCTCTTCATCCCTAAAACACTAAATTAGGACCTAGGGATAAACACATATCATTTGATATTGTGGATCAGTTAAGAAACACATAAGCTGATATTTCTATCTTAGAATTACTTTAGAAGGAAACTATTTTCAAAGATATTCTTTTTTAGACAATCAATCATACATCCTTTCCTCATGACACAAATCCAACTTATTTTATATCTACCATGAACACTATCAAGGACATTAAGGATGTTATCTCTTTTTCCAATGAGGATTTTCCATCATAGTTAGTTATTGATTAGAATCTACCAATCTTCATTCAATAATAAATCAAGACCATAACTATTAAACAAGTTCTAATTGATAATGGTTTAGTACTTAACATATGGAACCTCACATTTCTATAGACTATGGGGGTTGATATAGCATCCATTCAAAAGACATATAAGAACATTAGAGGTTTTGATGATATTCCTAGATAGGCATTGGGGTCTATTACATTAGATATTATGGTTGAGCCAAAAACCCCACCTACATAGTTTCAAGTGATGCCTAATCATTTTCACTACAAATTATTACTTGGGAGACCTTGGATACATGCTATGGAGATTATACCATGTACCTTGCACAAATGCATTAGGTTTTAAATGATGGATACTTATACACTTGTCCAGCAGATAATAAACCATTTTTATATTGTAGATTCACTAAGAATAGCACCCAAAGAACATATTTAGATGGGACACCTCATTTTATTAAATACTCCCCACCTCATAAAATTCTAATTAAGCAAATGCATACACATGAGGTTGGGGAATCTAGCACTACCAATCCTACACCACTTCGAAGTCCTCCTATAGCATCATCATCTTCATCCCTAATAGAGAGTGATCCTCCTATAGCATAGTCATCCCCACCCATGATAGTTGTTGAGGTTCATATTGCATAGTTACCACTACTTGTTAACTCAAAGAGATTTTATATCAGAAACTTAGATATAAATTTTGAGACCACTATAGATGACAACATAGCACCCATGTAAATTGATGATTATTTATGTGGATTAATCTTTGCACCAGTAGGCCCAAGAGATTACAAAGATAATTCTAAGGCACTTATACCTTTACCTATATAAGCATCACCACTAGTTCATAATCCTATAGTTACAGGTCTAGACACTCAGTTATAGCTATAGGTAGAGTCATCCATACACTTGGTACATATGGTTACATTTATGGATATTGACCCAATTATATGGATTTAGGTAGGTAGTTCATAGGATAGACCATATTAGATTTTATATATATTACTTGATAAAGGGTTGGTTGTATTACCCACAATTTGTCACAGATATGTCAACAAATTGTCACAAAAGATGGTAGACCATTATGTCATTTTCATAGACTTACAATACATGATACAAATATATGCTTAGAATTATTAAATTTTTTGAATAAATTAAATACTTAAGGAACTATTTAGGTTACACAGCCTCCACCTCCACTAGTATAGGCACCATGATAGACTCTTCATCAACATAGATACTCATGAAATGATCCATTGACTATCCATATTTGTGTTGAGGATAGATAAATATTCCATGTTGCTATAGATGAAGATTCTAATCCTAATACTTGTACTTTGGCATTTATATATCACTAAGACATTAGGAGAGTGAGCTACAACATATTATACATGGTTAGGATTCCATAGGACATATCACTCTACCAATTACGTGTGGCCCTAAGGTGGCTAACACATTACTCTTCATTATGAACACAAACACTCATATACATGTTAACCTGGAAATACATGGTTACATGTGATGGATGCCATAGTTGATCGATCAAATAGATGTTTGACATTCAGTCATAAGGGACACATAGTTTGCATTCTACATGATGGAATAGATGATAACCATGTGTTTCATATAGATACCCTACATTCCAATGTGGTTTACCTTGTGACCACATAAGAGGCTTCTTACATAGTAAAGCATCACACTATTCATGTGCACATAATCCAGACTAATGCCAAAGATAAGGCTAAACTAATACACATTGCATGGTATGATGATCATGATGAAGAAGACTTATTTGTGTTTGGATAGATTCAGTATCTAACATTGGATAACCTCCCACTATATCCATTGTTTGATTAATCACATTATATGGATGTGATCTTGGGTCTATAGAGACATTACACTTTAGTTGTACATTATCTCAGTTATTTCTAGCATTTACTTATACATAGTTTCCTTCTCTCCATCATTTAATTGTATATAGTTTAATTTTCATGTTGTTTTTACATACAATATAATATGTCAAAATATAAAAACAATATAACATGTCAAAACCCAAAATGCATTTGAATACTTTCTTAGAAAATATAAATTATAGATTGTATATTTTGCCATGTTTACATTTCTTTTACTTGTTAAGTACTACATATTCTAGTTACCTTCATATAATTACTTTTCTCATACATACATGTTTCACTTATTCTTTTCAAGTGTTTTTAAATTTCAATGGGACTTAGATCTATCACATAGGTCCAAATTTCCTATTATATACTCATTGGTTGCATATACATAGGTTCCTCATTTGACACATTTGCCCATTTGTGGGCATCTTATACACAATTCTAATTACCAAGTTATATCATTCTACAATACACTATTTTTTACTAACTAATATTACTTTTGACTCAGCTTATGTACATCTTTGTTATTATATGTATTTGTACCACATGTTCATGCATACTTTCATTTCTAGATTTACTAGTTTAAACTTGATTGTGTCTCTATGCTTCTAAATCTATTCGAGGGTATTTGTATATGCCATCATTTTATGGATCTACACCACTTCTTTTCATTGTATGTATGATTTGGACATGTTCTCACATCCTTGTTTGTTCCTTATTGATTATGTATGTAGACATTTTAATGTCCTTCCATGTGGCTCCACACTATCTTGCTTGTTGTTTGCATATGTAGACATTTAAACATGTCTTTGTATGTATTGATTTATCATAATTAGTGATATGTCCATGTCCCTTGTATTGTGGCCCCTTGGCCTATTTTATGTTCCTCGTGTGTTTTTTTATGTATGATTTCATATATGCATCATACCTATGACACTTATCTTACTTATTGCATGCTCCAGATTTAGATGCCATGATGGACCTCATATATCTCCCCTTCCTCCTTGGGTACCTTGATGGACATCATGCCCCATCCCCCTAGGTATTTACTCATTTTATTTCTTGAATTTTTTGTTCATATACATGTTTACATTATTATATCTATCTTACATCCTTGTGAATGATATATCTAACATACATTGTACATTACAAACTTATGCTCAAATTATCTTACATTCTAATGTAACATATGCATATTATATTAGTTTATTACACAAATATCATATATGTTCCAGATAACACACATCTTACAGATATTTTTCTTTTAAATATAGTTCTTGCATAATTTCAACAACTCCCCTCAAAAGAGGGGGAATTCATATAGGTTTGGCATAGATATCAAGATATCTAAATGCACTCATAATATAGGTTTTATCACATTGTCATAGGATATAGAAACCAATTTCAAGAAAACATAGTGGGAAATAGTCACATATAAATGAGTTTTAGTTACAAAGAAATTAGTATAGTTAGACATTAACACCTAGAGAGTGAAACTAGCACCACCAATGCTAATCCAAATATGGTGTTACTATTTAAAAGCCTTAATTTTAGGAAATTATAGATTAGATATAAAATTAAAATAGGTATAGTCTAGGTTTGCATAACTTCAGTTCTAAATTACCAATTTTTATTCAACTTAGCACAGATTCATAAAAATCTGCTAAGATTGGGGGTGTAATATATGACATTATCATTCCCATTTTAATTTCATATACTCAGAAACATATTATTATAACTCAATCTAGAGTCCATATGCATAGATATAAGATTTGGGGGCATGTGCATGGCACATTATTTCCATATGCTCATTTTTACTCCAATTGATCAGATAGAGTGGCAAACTTCATGTCATTGTTTATGTTCTTAATCTAGACACCATTTGTACTATGACAATATAGATACCATTTTCACTAGCATAATCTAGATTTTTTCCTTACTCTATCTACAATGGTTGGAATTATGGAGTAGTCCCTGAGTTATATACCCAAGTGGTCACATAACTAACATATTCAGTTACATTGTGAAATCTAGTTACATATGCATATACTACACATGGGTATGGAATGATGGATTCATAGTCTAATTGAGTTATTTATGCACTCACACATGGGGATTGAGTAATCTATTTATCTCAGTCTAATTTATTAACTGATTGATTACTAACTACACGTGCACATAAGTTTTCACTAGGTTTATGCATTGGTTCACTTATCTAATAAGGTATAGTCATTCCTTTCCTTTCTTATCTCTTTACTCAATTTTCTCTTTTGACTTTGATATCTCTTAAGTAAACACTGATATATACACATTTCATTTGTAGGACATGTAATAGAGTATGCTTCACACATTCATATCTAGATTCATGAGGTTCACCTCTTAGGTAAGTCTAAGTACATTTATTTTCCTTTATCTTAGTATTTTAAATTTGTTTCATTTATATAATAAAGGCAGAGAGTTTAGTCATCTAAAAATATCACTTGAGTTCTAAGAGTGTTACTTGAGACCACCTATCACAACTTAGCCCCAGACCTATCTTAGGGCCTATTTAGACACATATCTAGCCTTCATGCAGGCCACACATGTCCCTAAACATCCCTAAAGTAGTCTTAGACCCTCAATTTAGCATCTTGGCCCCTATTTCCTTAGGTTCTTCCAATTATACACTCATCATAATGTGGACAATAATGCTAATAGTGCTAGTGTCCTAATTTGTGCATTGTTGTCCTTTTCATGCCTTTTTTCACCAAAAATATATATTGTTAGATTAAAAACCACCTAGGGTCAGCATAGAACTATTTAAAGACCCTCACAAGAAATATAATAGTAAATATACATGAATTTTATCCCTTTAGTTACTAAATATAATTCAAATGTAAATAACACAAACTAGCTCAGAACAAGTTATGCATAATCTAGGTTATCAATGTTTATTTTACCCTAATTCTACATACAATCATCTACAACCATCTCAAGATTAGAATACATAGATTTAAAATATTTAGCATTACTCAAATCACTCAAAATAAAATTGATAATAGTTTCAATTTCATTTTCACAACACCTAGGGGGAGAACTACATCGAGATTGATCCCTCCTCAGAGTATTGCTATGTAGGCAACTCTCATCATAGTGAGGTGTTGAAGATGTCTAGCCACCCCATCAACATCACACTTTTATACTTATTCCAATAATATGATTTAAAAACATAGAGGTATAGGTTTTACATGTAAAATTAGTCAAAATAGGTCATCGATAGGGAATCAAAACTTGTGCTCATAGGAACAGGCTTGGCAGACTCTGACATAGGTACACCCAGAATATCACAACAATTCTACATAGAGGACATTAGCATCATTAATTCTACTATCTAGCTAGTTACCTACTATCCAATAAGGATTTTGACACTTAGATCTTGTCTGGGACACTCAGATCAAATCTTGTCCTAGTTTGAAGCCTCCAAATATTTTGTCTTAGTCAGTTTCCAACTAAGTACTTGTTTAAATCATTTATTGTTATTTTTAGAAAGGTTAAACTAGGTTAATTTTATTACAAATTAGTGTTATATTTATTGAATATTTACTACCTAATTTATTATACTCCATCCCTTTAACAACCTAGAGCTTACACTCCATAACCTTAAAAATTTAAATCAATTGTCAACATTGAAGCAACAATTAGATATTTCCACCTCTGGTGCTTCATGGAAGGAAACTAACACTAAAAACATTTTGAGGGTGATAGATAATTTATATAACTAGGTTATTATCCTCTAATCATGCCCAGTAAAGAGAAGAAGTACCAATTTTTGCCTCAAGAATGCCCTTCCCAATTCAAGAAAATTATAGTTTTTAGGCTAAATTCAGATGCACATAAAAAGGAAACTATAAGTTTAATTTGCATGAAATAAAATAACTCTCACATACATGTTGAATCCCTCTAATTTCACCTTAGATCACATTGATCAAACCTTGGAGATGAATATGATGCTACAGTAATGAGTCTCGAAATGCAACTTTTTACAGTGAAGAGATAAGTTATTATCCTCTAATTGACATTTCTACCTCTCGAACCTCCACATGAAAAACCATCACTTCCAACACATTTAGATAGGAAACTTACACATGTTCCCATGACCACAAACTCAAAATACACTTGGATACATGTTTTCACAATTGATCGGAAGCTTGGAAAATTTGATAACAAATGTTGTCAACATTGAAATGGCAATTAAATATCTCAACCTTTAGTTTTTTTGGAATGAAAATGGTGTTACTAACACATCAAGAATGGAATATAATGTCTAGAAATATGTTCTTGGCTTTTAATCATGCCTAGTCAATAGACTAAATACCCATTCTGGCCTCAATAATGCCCTTTACGTAATAACAGAATACTTTTATTAAGTTTTTTTATCTTCAAGAATATGAAATTATTTACTAATAATGCCAACCACATGAAGATGGAAGCTTATTTGACACCACTAACCAATAAAAAAATTGTTAGTAAGTAATTAAAATATAAATTTATATATACTACCTAAAAAATCAATAAAATTTGATAAAATTAAATACATCTACATTTGATAACTCAACATACCTTGGAATTTCAATCCAACTAACCACTAGGATCTATCATAATCTTGATAGTAGCAAGAATAGCTTCATGGTCAGATTTAAAAACTTTCCATAGATTCTTGTTTAATGGCCTCCCATGATATTTAAGAAATTGAATATTTGTTACAAGAACCAAATTTTAATAGTGCAGTAGCTTCCTAGAATGAATAGTCTTAAAATAAGCATACATCTAAATTTAAGATATGATATCATCAAATCCAAGTTCTAGTGACTACCATAGACCCAATGGGATAGTCAATGTTTTCCCCATATGTGACTAGGGAAGTCAAAAAAAATCCTCTACACACCTAAATAAGCAGTAATGTTTTCCCTCTTTGTTTTCCTTATCAAAAATAACTAAAAACATGCCCTATATCAGAAAAATAATTTTCAAAGATGATGTCAAGATAGATAATGATAATTTAGTACATAATGATTAATCTTATACTTGGTTTAACTAGATCAAATGCATGGTCAAAGTCATGTGATGATGTCATATCTAAATTTTATAATGTTGTTTGAACCTGATATGTGTTGATTGTAATTATAGGTCTATAAATCCATTCAACCATCAAATCTTGTGACTCACACTCAATCAAAAAAAATCCATGCATGTAGAACATAAACATTCCAAGTGTCTAGTATGAATAGTCCAATAACCTACATTTGAGTTGTGAAATGAGTGTATCTTAATTGATCCAGTTATGATCATAAAATCCTCATACTTTTCCAATTGTTATTTCTTTATCAACCATAAATATATACAAAAACTATAATTTTCTTGACCATAATGACCCATTTTCTTATTACAACATTCAACAATGGTTTTTGCATTAGTAAAAATAACACTATCTTTAAAATTAAAATCCTCTCTTATAAAAAATATTTTTACACATGATTTAACATTATCATGCTCCCCTCTTTCATGGCTAGCCTCAATAAAACTCCAAATATGTTCTACACTATTGGTAATGTGCATCCTACTCAACTAGTAAAACATTTGTGCATTCTTGAATTGTGATGTGCAATTGTTTGACAAAATATAATTTTGATTGAAAGTAATGTTTGTCTCAGTCAACTTTCCATAGAACATCTCAAAAAAACTCTATATGCATATGATTGATCATCACTAGCATATAAATAATATTCCCTCAATACTTTTCAATCTTTCTCTAAGCTATTAGGTGTATGCATGAACTCTATATGCATGAATATGGTAACCTCTACTGATTTGTAATACTATGAATGAACTTCTATTTTTGATTTGAATGTGTAATTATTAAAAAAATCAACTACTAAAATAATAGAACCAATCAGGAATGTGTCCTTTTTTAACTTTAATTACTCATCCAAACTCTGTGTGTGGGCCTTACATACTAATAAATAATTTCATCCCTAAAATTGACCATAAATTTTGAAACATGTATTTGTTTTGTAACAAGCTCACACCTTTTCCATTATTTGCCATCTTTTAATTAATATGTCATAGATTAGTATTTTCTCAAACCAACTAATTCATGTCTAGTGGTACTTGTACTATCTTCATGGATATAATTTTTTAATTATAGCAATCCACCATAAATGTTTTTATTTACATCCAAACATGTTTTATTATAAAAAAAATTATTCATCTGGTCGTTCACAAAAAATGGTTGGAATAAATTCCCTTGTTGATTTTGGTAGAACTTCCTTGCCACCCTCCTAAAAAATATTGTCATTATGTAAAGTAAAATTTATATGGTGAAAAACATCATAGTGCATTGAAAATTCAGCATGTTTCCTATAACAAGTGGTGCGTTGGTGATTTATTTTTACATAAAAGGGTTTCACCATCTCAAAATATCTTTTAGTAATAGAAATTTGTGGATGTTTATGTAAAAAATTAGAGTAGAATTATGTTTGGGTAATATCCAATAAATTTTTTAGATGTGGTTCACAATTATGAGAACCAAATCTTCTTTTCACTACATCTATTGTATTGGGTAAAACTCTTGTATTGTCATTCCGAAATTGTGCAAGTAAATGAGATGATCGATTATAACCTTGTCCTTTCATGTAAGTATACTAGATAATTCCTAGAGATCATTGGTACTGACATCATTAAGTATTTTGTGTATCCAATTGTTGTCATTATTTTTTTCTAATTATGTTCAGTGCTATGCTAGTTTTTGAAATCAAGCATTTTATCCCTATTTGACCACGTACTACACAAGTTTTAATTATGATTTAGGTAACATTAAAATATTTGTTGTGTGTTTTAATGCCTATAATATGATATATTTTTTTGGTATTTTTCTTATTTTCACCATTAATGTTAGATGTTCTTAGTCCTAGGGTGTATATTCTAGGTCTCATCTTAATCAATTTCATCAATGAAAAAAATAATTGATATTATTGAATATCAAATTATAATTTTTCAAATAAATTATCCCAATTTATTTTAGCTAGTCTTATTGAATTACAGTTAGAAATTTAATATGCATTAGTTTTTAAATGTTTTCATCAACTTTAATTAAGTACTTTCCTTTTTTATGCAAAACCCTTAGAGATGTGACTAATGGTGGAATTTTTTGAGATGGTGTTTCCATATTGTTATGTTCACTATAGTTTCTTCATTTTTACTTTCATTGTTTAGTGTTTCCATGGGATTTCCTTCATTTATACTTTAATAATTATGTATTTCCTTTTGATTTTATTCATGGTTGGGAGGTAAATCATTATGCATAGATTCATCATGAAAAAATATAAAAACTTCATACTTTGAATGTGGACTTGCAACATAATTTAGACTTTTAAGTAAATATTCATCATCATTATCCATTTCATCATTATCTATGACATTTGGTTTATTAGGGATAGTGTTTGTACCTTTTATTGAGTGAAATGTTTGAATTTTTACCCTTTATTTTTATCTCAACACTTGTAATTGCTCTATTTTTTTATGCTTTAGCTTATTCCTCTTGTTTGAATGAGATATGTCACTATGACTAGACAAAATTGAGATATTTTGATGGTGGGGTCTATATACATATAATATTTTCAACTTTTTATCAAATAATGATGCTTTAAATCTTGTAGGAACTCATTGAGACTCAATCTCTCTAAGTGCACACCTTAAAGGGTGTACCAAGAAGGGATGGGTAGACCTTTGGTACTTTATAGTATTTTTTTCCCTTATTACCATATTCTTACCAATCCAAATAGCTCATAAAACCATTCCCTAAGCTATTACTACTCCTTTGCACACTCTTTTAGTCTTTTTTCTCTTTCCATCCCTCTTTTCCTCACCTTGATCCCCCTTTCACTAGTTGACTATACTAGTTCGATTGGGTCAACCCTATATAGTTTTTAGCCTATGATTACTATACAAGGTGGACTGGGTCAACCCTATACAATTTTTGGACATTTTCACTTGAGAGCTTTGTTATCCCTTCGATTGACCTAGCTTGGGACCTAGTGATTTATCTCCTAAAAATATATAGGGTCGACTGGGTCAACCTAGTATAGCTGACATATTTGAAAGGATTTAGGGTGAGATCCACATATAAATACAAGATCATTTTGTAATTATTCATTTGTACTTCTTTACAATCCATTCTTCCACTATTCTACTTGAGGAGTCCTAGCTTAGGGTTTCTACTTGGAGAATCTAGTCTTGTGGATAAGTATTGGATGTTTTGGCATCTTTTAGTGATCCTTACAAACCACAACCTCTTTTGAATCCACTTTTACCAATAGAGAGATTGAGTCTCGATGAGTTCACATTTAGGTAAGTATATTCTAAGTTAATTCTCCTTTCTTTAGTAGATAGAAGTAACATAAGTATTAGATTGAATAATATTGCTCTTCATATTCCATGTATTAGGGTCTTACTCATACTTATCTTAATTGAGATTCTCCTATGCCTATTTTTATTGCTTTACTAACCCCTTATGTTGTGCCATAAGCTTTGGTGTGCACTAGATTATATTTACTTTATTATTATTAAAATAGAGTGAGTACTAAACCTAGGAGTCTTTTAGGGTTGTTGCATGATTGTGTTAGAATGTAGGCTTTAGAACCCTTCCTAGCATGGTGTATTATGATAATTGATCCCTTAATCAGGTTGAACAGATCCCCATATTTGGTCATGCTCTTGATTAATAAATTTATTCCCAATTAGAAGTGTAGGTATGATTTATTTTCTCTAAGCCAGGATTGATTTATAGACATGATGAATTTTTGATTGCATACATTTTGGTGAACCTAATGTGAACTAACCCTTGAAGTATTTTTTCACCTTATTTCATTCTTTTTCATCATTATTTTTATCGTATATTTTCCATATTAGGTCGACTAAATTGACCCAGCTCTGACTTATATATACAATTTTTTAGGTATAAGCTATTAGATCAACTTAGATGACCTAGTATGGGTTTTCATATTTTTAGACTTCCAGTCAAGACTACTAGGTTGACCTAGTTATCCCTGTACATTCTAAGAACTCAAGAATAGGTTTTTGCAAAAGCTTGATCAACCTAATCAATCTAGTTAGTATAATTTGCAAGCATATATCAAGGTTCTTGAATGGAAATATTCATTCTCTACATCTCTGATCCACCAAGGTTCATTTATATCTCTGTCTCTTTATTTATAGTCTTTCCTTTTATACTTTGTAGTGTCTAAAATTTCCCCTGCATAGTGAATTGAATTGACCATGTCAACCCAATTCTATGTTTTATATGTTATTTGGATAACTAGGTCAACTCTATCGACCCTATTCATTTTTAGACCTTGTTTCCATAGTATAGGATCAACCCTATTAACCTTATTTTGTATTTTTTACATACACTATTAACTATATCAACATTATACCTTGTTCAAAAGTTAGAATTAACCTTATATGCTAGTAATTATTTCACACTTTCTTTTTTTATTGCTTTCATACTTAGAATAGATAACATAGCTTAATTAGGTGATTTTCAATTAACCGTTTATTTTCACTATTTTCTATTTTATGCACACACAATCATATCACAAAATATAAATAAGCATTTCAACATTTGTCTACCCAAGGCCAACCTACTTGGATTTCATCACCAAGGGGGAAGCCGATTTGATATTTTGGTCAAGTATAAAGTGTGGTTAATGGCATATTATAGCTAAGCACCCATCAACCTTATCATTACAGTGTTTGAAGTGAGGGGGTAGTCCCCAATACAAAGCCTATATCATTACCACTATAGATCCCTTTCAACCCAAACTACCTAAAACCATCCTTAGATTAACTTTTAGTTCTTTTCTTACAGCCAACTTCCCATCACATTTAAAATCATATTCTAATAATCTTATAAACACTCAATTTGACTAATTAGTTAGCTATTTACTTTTCAAGTTGATTTCTTGCTCTTTGATCAATTATATTTTGTATAGCAAAAACTTGCATTAGCCAATGTTGGTGTAAGGTTTTATGTTGTGTGCTTCAATTGGATTGGCCAGCATTGATTTAATTTATTTTTTGTTTCCCCTCTATTATTTAATTTCTAAATTAATTGTAAAATTCATCTTGTTTCAATTTTTTTTATAGGCCTCTTAATTTTCCTTATCTACTATACTAGGTTGATGCAGTCGACCCTATATCTTTTTCCAGCCTCTGTTCACTATACTAGATTGACCTTGTACTATTTATAAACCCTGTTTACTCTTTTTCTATCCTTTTTCACTATATTGGATTGACATAATCAATCATGTGCTATTTATAGGCCCTATTTTCTATGCTAGGTTGACCCAATCGACCCTATATTGCTTTATACCTTCCCTATTTATCAATCTAGTTCTCTATTTCTATTTATTTGTATTTTATTCATCTCTCTTTAGTCATAATAAAGTCTCCTATCAAAATATTATTTGATAATTTTAATCCATTTAGATACTATATGAGATGTTCATTTTTCCCTCTCTTTTCCTCCTAAGAGCACCATCACTCTTGGGGCACCTTTTCCCCTCCATCCATGAACTGTTATATGGTGAAAATAAAACCTCAAGATGAAGTTGATGGATCTAATCCTTTTTATCCTTACCAAGAAACTTATCATCTACAAAATATTCAAACTAATATGGGAGTAATTGATACAAGTTTACTTAACAATCCCACTAATAATCTTTCTTCTAGTAATCCTCCCCCTAACACCAATTTCGGGAGTGCTCTTACCAACACCAACCCACCTCTTGATATAACTCAACTTTATCCCAAGATATCCAAAAAATGAACATAATTCAAAATTCTAACACCAACCAAATGATTCAACTTCAACAACATTTAATCAATGTGGCTAATCAACCTCCAACTATCCATACTCAAGCTAATCCCAATTACATTCCTACACCTCTTCAAGATGCCTCAGGTAATGTTATTCCTAAACCCATAATGAATAACAAGATGCTTCAAACCATTAAAAATGAGCCTTTGTTTCCCTTCATTATATCCATTGATATTGTTAACATATCTCCAACTATCAAGTATGATGGGACTAAAGATCCTGCCTCATTTCTTAAAGCTTTTGACAACATCTACAAAGAGTGGATCCAAACTAATACCTTTGCCACAACTAAAATATTATTGAAAACCTTCACTAATGATGTATTAGAATGTTATAATCAACTTATCCAACATTCTATTTGGCAACTTGAGGATTTGGTTAATCCTTTGGTTAAAGAGTTTCAACATACTGATCTTCCTAAAAGTTATCTTAGCCACTTCATCAATGCTAAGCAATATCTCACTGAATTAACACATGACTTTATCAAAATATGGAAATAATGTCCCATAAAATTGACCATAACATGACTAATGATAGCTTATTCAAACTATTTATCACCGCTTTGACTCCCACTCTCCAATATAAGGTTTAAACCTTTGCTCCTTAAACATTTAATGAAGCTCTTAACCATGATAAATGCCAAGACTTTCTTATGAATCAATTCAAACTTAATCCTAAAATTATTAAAGGATATTTTCAAACATATAATTCTATCACTAGTAATACTCCATAATCCAACTAGGAGTTGACAAAATTGATGTTCCTTTACCTTCTCATACACCTCTTTAGGTTTAGCAAATGAAATAATTTTTACCACCCTCTAAACCTTTCATCTATCCCAATGCTCCTCCTAAGTGGTTGTGACCCCAATCTATTTTATTAGTTCCATAATAAGATTGGGAATTCTCATGAATATTTTAGAGGGATCACTAAATTTGATGTCTCTTATATGTTTGTTGATTCATTCAATCATGAAGCTATGATCAATCTTCATCATCAAGAATACACTGTTGCTTTTCAAAAATGACAATCTTCCAAAGCTTATACCTTAAATAACCAAAAATATTATTCAAATAATCATTCAAATACCAAGCATGTTTGTGCCACTGATGTTGATTATGAATAATATTTTAAAATTTCTCAAAATGTCAACACTACTAAGGTTAACTACCATCGCAAACTAACTCACAAAGATCCTATTACCAAGCCTAAGAATCCATCCTTAGAGGAACAACTTATTAAAGATACTACCACTACTAATATTTCTTCCAAATCCTAAGAGGAACCATCTCCTCATTATGATCCTCTAACCACATCTACTCCTCAAAAATATAATTTACCTCCTGAACCTCATGTTCGTTCTTTTAAGTCTCATTAAAACTTTCTTAAAGAACTCAACTCTATGCCTTGTAAGATTCCACTTATGGATTTGGTTCATACTTAACCCTGTCATCATAAGTTCCTTATGCAAGAAATACAAGAAATTTATGATACATCCTCCTTAGATGAAGAACCACATTTTATTGAATCTCAACCTACTAGCATAAATACCAATGAAAATATGTGTCCTTCTTCCAAACCTTCCATTGAATTTTTTTTTTTTTTTTTTTTTTGTGTGTGTGTGAGTGTGTGTGTGTGTGTGTGTGTGTGTGTGTGTGTGTGTGTGTGTGCGTGTGTGTGTGTGTGTACACACACACACACACACACACACACACACACACACAATATTTTTAACCTTTTAACAAATATTGATGTTTTACATCTTGCAAGAACCCATCGAGACTCAATCTCTCTGAGTATATACCTTAAAGGGTGTACTGAGAAAAGGGTGGGTAGACCTTTGGTGCTTCACAAGATTTTTGTCTCTTATTGCCACATTATTACCAATCCAACCAGATCTTAAAACCATTTCGTAAGATATTAATCCTCCCTTATACACTCCTTTAGTATTTTTTCTCTTTCCATCCCTCTTATCCTCACCTTGATGCCCCTTTCACTAGTTGATTGTACTAGGTTGACTGGGTTGAACCTGTACAATTTTCAACCTTTGATTACTATACAGGGTCAGCCTTATATAGTTTTTGGATATTTTCACTTGAGAGCTTTGTCAACCCTTTGGTCAACCTAGTTTGGGACCTAGTGATTTATCTCTTGAAAATATACAAGGTCGATTGGGTCGACCTCGTATAACTAACATATTTTGAAGGATTTGGGGTGAGATCCACCTATAAATATGAGATAATTTTGTCATTATTTAAATATAAAATAAATATTAATTATTCACTCATGCTTCTTTATAAACTTCTATTCCATCATTCTACTTGAAGAGTCTTAGCTTAGGCTTTTTGATTGGAGAATCTAGTCTTGTGGATAAGTCTTGGATGATTTGGCTTTTATTAGTGATCCTTAAAAACCACAATAACCTCTTGAAAAAACCCTTTAGCCAAAGGAGATATTGAGTCTTGATGGGTTCAAATTTAGGTAAGTATATTCTAACTTTGTTCTCCTCTCTTTAGTAGATAGTAGTATAAGTATTGGCTCGAATAATGTTACTCTTCATATTACATGTATTAGGGTCTTACTCATACATAGCTTAATTGAGATAATCCTATGCATATTTTGATTGATTTAATAACCCCTCATGTTATGTCACAATCTTTGGTATGAACTAGATTATATTTACTTTCTTATTATTAGAATAGAGTAAACATTAAACCTATGACTCTTTTAGGGTTGTTGCATGATTATGTTAGACTATAGGCTTTAAAACCCTTCATAGCATGGTGTATTATTATAAGTGATACCCTAATTGGGTTTATTGTATCCCCATATTGGTCATGCTCCCATTTAAAAAATATATTGCCAATCAAAAGTGTATGTATACTCTATCTTCTCTAAGTTGGGATTGATTTATAGACATGCTGCATTTCTGATTACATACAGGGTCTAAAAAAACAACTTGATTCCTTTTTATTTTCAACATGTAGGGTGTAAAATTATACAAATAATCTAAGTGGGGATATAATTATTGAATCTTAAAATTAAACATTAGATGAAAATTTTTGTCTATTATTCAAGTAATGTGTTCACGTTATAATGCGTACATGCTATAACATGTATGTATTATATCTATATAGTTATATATGATATAATTATGTTATTCAAATATTATGTGATTAAATTGGGATAGATTGATGTCTAAATCACATATATATAGCTAAAATTAGGTTCACATATGGTTTAATTATCCCCAAATAACATCATATACTTATCATTAGGTTCAAGGGGTTCAAATCAGCCCCAATTGCATTTGTGATACTATTGGGGTCAATTGAACCTTGAATAACATAATTAGGTTTAAAGGGCTCAAATTAACCCAATTTTACTTCTTGAATGAATTTTTGGACTATTTGGTTTAGGTTGTTATGAAATTAGGGTTGATTGACCATTGAATTACATCTTATATAGTCAGAATTAGGTTGTTCATGGTGTCCAATTTCATCTAATTTACATCATCGATTGTAGAAATTGACTAATTGGCTAAATATATTAGGAAATATAAGTTAATTTATCCTCAAATAACATCATATACTCACATTTAGGTTCAATAAGTTCAAATTGGTCCTAATTACCTTCATGTTTGCATTAATGATAAAATTAGGGTATATTAAGCCATACATTGCATCCTATACAATTGATTAATCCATAAATTAGGTTTAAGGGGATCAATTATCCTAAATCATATCTCTAATTATAAAAATTAACTAAATGAATCAATTCATGATAGAATCAGAGCTAATTAAATCATGTCATGATCTTGTAGTTAGGTTGAGGGGGCTCTAATTGGCCCCAATTTTGTCCAACTTACATTTGCAATAAAATTAAGGTTGATTAATCCATATATTACATCTTATACAATCAAATGAGACATAATTTAGGTTCACATGGCTTATTTTGGCCTAAATCATGTATTTAATTGCATTAATTGACTAATTAGATCAATTCATAATGGAATTGGAGCTAATTAAGCCCCAAATCATGTATTGCTCTTGTAATTAGGTTGAAGGGGCTAAAATGGGACCTGATTTCCTTCATGATTGAATTGGTGGACTATTTTATTTATTTTTTATTATATTATGGTTGATTAACACCCAAATTACATCTTAAATTGTCAAAATTAGTTTCATGAGGTTCCATTTCATCCAACTTACATCACTAATTGTAACAATTGACTAATTAGCTTGATATATCAAGATATATGAGCTAATTTATATCTAAATCACATCCTCGATTCATATTTAGGTTAAATATGTTCCTATTAGTCCTAGTTACCTTCATGTTTACATTTATTATAAAATTAGGGTCAATTAAGCCATATGTTGAATCCTATATAATTGATTAAGACATAAATTGGGTTCATATCATTTAATTTGTCCTAAATCATGTTTCTAATTGCAGCAAATGACTAATTGGATCAATTCACGATGGAATCAAAGATAATTTATCCCTAAAACATGTCATTCTCTTGTATTTAGGTTTAAGGGTCTCAAATTGGCCTCAATTTCATCCTTGATTAAATGAATCAACTATTTGGTTCATTATATGATGGAATTAGGGTCAATTTCACTCCAAATCAGATCATATACAATTGAAACTAGGTTCATATGGCTCATGTTTTAAAAAACATGTCATTGATTGCACCATTTGAATAATTATCTCAATTTATGATGAAATAAAATCCAATTTAACCTCAAATCACATTGTACAGTTGTAATTACTTTTAAGGGGATCATATTGAGCCTAATTACCTCTAAAATTGAATTAATTAACTATTTCATTCATTATATGATGAAATTAGAGTTTATTGAGCCCCAAACCACATCCTATACATGTCAAACTTGCATCTGTCATTAAACCAAATGATTTTTTTCCTTCATTCTCTAATAAAATTGGAGTTGATTAATCCCTAAATCACATTTTATAGTCATAGTTAGTTTAAAGGGGCTAAAATCAACCCCAATTGCCTTTAGATTGAACCAATGGATTATTTGGTTTATCTTGTTATTAAATTGGGGTAAAAATCCTAGAATTACATATTTTATAGTCAAAATTAGGTTCACAAGGCTCAAATTTTCTCAAATTGCATCACTAATTACACCAGTTCACTCACTCGCTCAATATGTTAAGAAATCTAAGCTAATTTAGCCACAAATCACATCTTATAGTCATAATTACATTCAAGGGGTTAAAATTGGTCCTAATTACATCCAACGTAAAAAAAAAATCAACTCTTTTATTAACTTTTCAATCAAATTGGGCCTGGTTGAACCCTAAATCATGTTATATACAATAAAAATTTATATTTGTGACCATAAACTCACTAATATTTCATCATTATATCCATATGTCCTTTTGTAGTAGTATATATATTAACACTAATGAATAAAAATTAGTTTTAGTTGTTATTTTTTAAAAAAATTGTCTTTAATAGGTTTAATAGGTCATATTTTGTTTATTCAAAGCTCTTCCATGCTTCACTTTGCCTTGTTTAAATCATTCTAGCTTGTTTTCAATTTTCATGTCAAAACTAGAAGTTCAAATTTTTTAACTTATTTTGAGTGTTTTAAAAGTTTTCTTATATAATAATGTTTTTTATGGTCATTATCCTTCATTTATGGGTCAAATAAGGTCTTAGGACATATTTTTAATAGTTATAAGGTCATAACTTATAACTGACTTGTCAAACTCAATCAAGGTTAAGACTTGAATTAAGTTTAGGAAGTTAATTAGATAGTTAAGGAGTTTAGAATGGATTGAGGAAGAGGAGAGATGGGATGTATTTTTTAATACAATATTATATATTAAATCAAGAAACTAATTCCAAGAATTTGGATTTGAAGAAAGAAAAGAAAATGTCTAAAAATAGGTTTTTTTTTATAGTTTTGTTGTAGCACATTAACACCATAATCAATGAAATAATGTATTTATTGAGTTATTATTTAAATATTATATCATATTTAATTAATTTTATTTTATTAAATCATATTATTTCCTTTTAATATTATTTATTCCATGTTGCACGCTGGAAAAGCAAGTACAATTTGTTACAGTCAAGAAAGAGGGTTATAACAATCAAGAAAAGTTGTTTTTCATCATTATGAGATTTTTTAAGTGTTAAAATTAAGTGTAAGATTAGTATATGTCCATTTATATTATTATATAATAAAAAATATTATAAAATAGGCTTTAAAACTTAAATTTCTATTCATTTTATGCTCTTAGCCTATACACAGTCAACTAGGGTTTTAGTGTACTAAAATCATCATAACTTGAAAAAGAACCTTTAAAATTCCATGAATTTTTTTACAGAGGTGTGTGAGGATTATTTTAAATGATTTAAATGGGTTTAAATAATTTTTTAGGCCTACATCTCAAACTATTCAAAAAACTCAGTCTGCAAGTATAAAATAAATCCTATTTAAAGCACTACAAACACTATAATCATCATAACTTGAAAACAACCTAGACAAATTAAATGAAACATTTTAGATATTTTAATGAATATAAATATGAGGTTTTAAATTTTTTCTAAATTATGTAGGACATTGAAGAGAAATTTATTAAAGAAACTCAATCTACAGACCTAGAAATAAGGTCCTTATTTCCACATTTTCTTGTATTTTCTAGTCTGAATGAAGGTTTAACCTAATATGGTGATTTGATAGAACATTTAATGAATATAAAATATGATATTTAAGGATAAAAATATTTTTTTATTTAAATATATCTCAATAAAGTTTCAATAAGACTCTTTGTTTGGTTATAATTTATAGACAAAAAGGTATTAGGCCTAATATTCCTTAATCTCTCCATGATTTTTGGTATCATAGTAAGGTTTAGTTGTAAGTAAAATGTGACATAAGCAAAAATATATTTCATTGATAATAATTAAGATAATTTTATGAAAAATAAACTTGCAAGATGTGTAAGATGGCACTTAGATGAGCAGCTAAAGGTGGTGTTAGAGGAGGTTTAAGGAGACAACTAAGAGATGTATTGTTGGAAGAGATGATAAATTTTTAAGAACATTTGAAGGCAACAAAACAAGTTTAAATAAGAGGTGAAATGATAGGATATGTGAATGATAAATAAGAATAACCACAAGAAGAGGTTGCATAAAAAGAAGAAGAAGAAAGAATGGAAGAAAGACTCTTGAAAGCAATCATGGGAATAGGAACTAGGCCCAAATTAGAGGTTCCAATATATGGAGGTATATTAAATTTTGAATAACTTATAGATTGAATGATTTAAATGGATGAATAATTTGATTATGAAGGAATATCAGAATAAAATAAGGTCAAGTTTGCTTTTACTAGGTTGAAGGGACATGCATCTCTTTGATGGGATAGTGTCCAAGATGAAAGAAGAAAAAGAGGTAAAGAGAAAATTAAGTCATGGGATATAATGATAACTAAAATCAAGTCAAAATTCATGCAATTTTTCAATAAACTCCAAAACTTGAAGTAAAAAGATATGAGCATAAAGGACTACATTGAAGAATTTTACAAGCTTACAATCAGAGCTAGTCATGTAGAAGAATATTTTGAGAAAATAGCAAGCTATATAAATAGTATGAGGTTTAATATTCAATATGAAATAATTTTTTTATCTCCAATATCATTGAAATATTCTTATTATTTTGATCTCAATGTAAAATATAAACTGGCTAGAAGATAAACTTAGTAATCTAGAAGAAGAGGTAGAAAAATCAGAGCTAAAGGACAACAAGGTGGTAGAAGTCAATTTCAAGTTCATAATGAATAATAAAGTAGCTCTTAAGGTTAATAAAATATTAAAAGAGGAGGATATTCATACAGAGAAATAGGTCCATATACAAGAGGTATATGAGAAGGCTTTTGAGATAAATATTTCAAATATAACAGGTACATTGGCCATATGTCATATTAATATCCTAAAAGTCTAAAAACAAGCCATACAATAATTGAAAGTAGTAATAAAATTGTTAAATATAAGGAAGAAAGTGTAGGATCACCATCACATGTGGAATAACTTGAAGTGGGAGATTCCTCATTGGTGAAAAAAGTATTGTTAAAGCTAAATAAAGAAGTGAAGGAATTAGCCTAAAAGAAGACATTGTTTAAGACTTCATACAAATTAAAAGGTAAGTGTTGTAAAGTTATCATTGATAGTGGTATTACAAATAGCGTATTTTTTTTAGAAATGATTTAAAACCTAGGATTGAAAATATTGACACATCCTACAATGTATAAAGTATTTTAGCTCTAAAAAGGACATTAAGTACTAGTTAATGAGCAAGGTAAATTTGATTTTCAAATTAATAGTTATAAGAATAAATTATTTTTTGACATTATGCCTATGGATGTCTACCATGTGTTTTTGGGTAGACCATGCAAGTTTGATAGAAGGGATATACATGATGGAAGGAGTAACACCTATACATTAGAGAAGGATGGTAAAAATCATACTTTGACACCATTAAAATATGGTAGTGAAGCTAAAAACAATACTAAGGTGTTGTTAGTGAGAGGAGAATAATTATTTTAAATAATAAAAGAAGAAGAGGTGGGTTGTACATTGATTTCTAGGCCTAAGATAGTCATTACATCTACTAATTTGATTGATTTGCCATTGAAAATTCAGAATTTGTTGGATGAGTATGTGGATATAGTGGTTGATGAGTTTCCTAATTAATTGACACCAATGAGGATCATAAGCCATTATATGAATTTTATTCTAGGATCTATTTTTTAAAACAAAGAAACCTATATAATGAGACTTAAGGAGAATGAAGAGATCAAAAGGCAAGTATATGAATTATTAGATAAAAGCAATCAATTAAAGGAAGTTTCCGTAAAAGGCAATAGGAGAGAGAAGTTTCCATGTGAGAAATTTAAATATATTTTGAAAATTAGCAAAGATAATCATGTCAATGAGGAGAAAAAGGTTGTCTTGAAAGACAAAAAGAGATTGAGGTTATCATGTGAAGAACCCAAAGCTGATTTTAAAAATATCAATAAGAAGGAAAGTTATGAGTAGCCCATAGAGGAAGGAGTTATCATGAAGGAAAAGATAGATGTGATAGAGTTGGAGAAATAATATGGTATCTATGAAAAGTTTCAAATGAATGAAAGGAGAAACCAAGTAGTTTTATAAATTTATGTAGAGGAAACATGGGAAATAGAAGTTATACAATCTAGTGTACACTAAAATATGATAGTGGAATATCAACTATGCAAAGGATCTAAAATCAGAGATATAGATGAGGAGATGACAACCTTGGAGATGGTTGATATGGAGTATTGGAAAACCCATGGTGTTAGTGGAGAACATGAATGATATGTTATAAGTGAAGAAGATTTGAAAAATATGTCTTTGAGGTATGATTAAATGGTTTACGAAGTATTTTTGGGAGATATTTATTACCTTAATGTTTTTTTTCTATGTGTAGATACAAGAATGGAGAAGAGGGTAAATAAAAGACATAAGTGTGGTTCATCTCAGCATGTTCATATATATGAGAAGTAAAGTGAAAGATATTGGTAGTAATATGACTTATCTATTTTAATGTGTTATAACTATATCTTTATAGAGTATAATAAGACACAATAAAATCACCTACAAATTTTGATGAATAGGTCATTGATTAGGAGCAACATTGAAGATCTCATGAGCAGAAGCTCATAAATACATTTTATACTCAAGGAGTTTGATGTAGGAGCATTATTTTTATTTATTATTTTTGAAAATTTTGATCTTTGATAGTTTTATTAGGTCATATTTTGTTTATTTGAATCTTTTCCATTATTCATTTTGCTTTGTTTTAATCATTCTAGCTTGTTTTCAATTTTCCCACCAAAATTAGACATTTAAATTTTCAAACTTATTTTTAATGTTTTAAGAGATTTTATCATATCTTATTATTTTTTATGATCATTATACTTCATTTATATATCAATTGAGTCTTAATATATGTATGGAATAGCTCTAAGGTCATAACTCATAACTTACTTATCAACCTCAATCAAAGTTAAGACTTGAGTTGAGTTTAAGAAGTTAGTTAGATAGTTTAGGAGTTTGGAATGAAGGAATGAGGAAGAGGAGAGATAGGATGGAATGGGGAGGAAAAGAGGAGATAGGAAAATAATAAAATAATCACAATAATTCAAATATTTAAATTAAAATTAAAAAAAAAATCTAAAAATAGGGTTTTTGATAGTGTTGTTGTAGCACATTAGCACCATAATCAATGAAAGAATGTCTTTACTGAGTTAATTTATTAAATTTCAAGATTATATAATGTGTAATTTAATTTTTTTAAATAATATTATTTATTTGGAAGAGTATTCATTTATGTTGCACGCTGTAAAAACAAGTACAAGTTTGTTACAGTCAAGAAAGAGGGTTATAACAATAAATAAAAGTTATTTTCTACCATATTTGAGAGTAGTTAAGTGTTAAAATAAAGTGAAATAGTAGGATATATGCATGTATAATATTATCCAATCAAAAATATTCAAAAACTATATTTAAAAATTAAATTTCTATTATTTTTATGCTCTCAGCCTGTATATAGTTAATTAGGGCTTTAGTGTATTAAAATCATCATAACTTAAAAAAGAACCCTTTAAATTACATGAAATTTTTTGGAGAGGTGTGTTATTATTTTTTTTTTAATTTTAAATTTTTTAAAATAAATTTGTGGACCTACATCTCAAAATATTCAAAAAACTCAATCTATAGGTCTAAATCAAGGCCCATTTAGAACACTAGAAACACTAAAACCATCATAACTTGAAAACAACCTAACCAAATGAAATGAAACCTCATAGAGATGTGAATTAAGTTAAATTGTAAGTTTTAATTTATTTTCAATGTTTTAGGACACATATAGAGAAATTTATTTAAAAAAACTTGGTTTACAGACCTAGAAATAGGGTATAGAAACTCAATTTTTCACTTTTTCTTATATTTTCCAATTTGAATGAAGGTGTAACCCAACATGGTGAGTTGAGAGAAAATATAATGAATAAAAATGAGGATACTAAAGGATACAAATCCTTGTTTATCTAAATATCTCTAAATAAAGTTGTAATAAGACTCTTTGTTTGGTTTTAATTTGTAGACAAGAATGTATTAGCCCTCATCTTTATTAATCTCTCCATCTGACATACTCCACTTTAAAATATAATTATAAAAATAAAAAAATTAATAGATAGATACATAAACATAAAAATTTATACATATATCCATTTTGTGTTTTGGTGAAATGTCAAATTAATTCATATGTGTTATGGCATATTTAAATTCAAAAACCATGCCTTGAATTGGATTGGATTACCGAGCCTAAGGCTTGGACCTACTAACACACAATTGAATCTCAATTTTTTGACTGAAAATAATAAGAACAAATTTACATCATCAAAAAAACTATGAATTTCAATGAGACAATCCATAAAATTATTACTACAATATCGATCACACTCTCCTCTTTCCAAATATATGACTTTTTTAATTTTTGGACTGTAATTGGGTTTCCATCTATGTTAATTTCTAACTATGGATTTTTATACCACTATAGACCACAATTATACATGCCTATATACATTTACGTATTTTTTATATTTATCCAAATGCAAAAATATATATATCTAGTCACAAACTAGGCCTAACTCTATACGCATTCAAAAAATTAAAAACTAATTTTCAAATTTTTTTGAGGTAGTCAGGTGGCATATGGTAGACTATCTATTTTTTTTAGCTTTCAAGATATATATATATATATATATATATTCATTAAAAAATATAAGTCACAAACTAGATGATCTTATATTAATTTCCACCAAAGGGTTTCAAATAATATTAAATTATGCTAAAAAAAGAGGGGTCATATGGCTGACTATCTACTCTATTTTTCCTAAAAAATCAGTAGTTCCTTTTCAAATTTTATATGTTTGACCTATTTATACTTAAACCATTTTTAAAATAATGTAGTTTTTAATAAACTAAACTTGAAATTATACAATTCATGTTCTTATACCATCTAGAAATATGAGTGTATCCATCTCAAATAATCTATAGAAGTTGAGATTTCTCAATTTTCAAAAAAACCATGTCCACAGGTAGGCCACTTTTTATCCCCAAACTTTATCCACCTACCCATGAAATGTATCATGTAACACATAATATGTAATCAACATAAAGTTATACATACCAAATACAAGTATTTATATAATAAAAATATAAATTTTGAAGGATAGTACTGTAAACCCACTGAAAATATGCCCCCAGTATAAGGCATACAATAATGTGAGAATGCCCCTAGGTGTGAGCATGATGAAAATGCATAACATCTATAAGTTCATAATAATATTAATATATATATATATATATATATATATATTTCATCTCACCCACAAAAATAATATTATGAGAAGTATGTGTGAAACATATATATGTAAAACATCTAGCATAGGTAGATAATCATGATATGTATCCTTCAACAAAGATAAAGGCAAAAAACCTATTTATTTTTATGTGTTATATTTGTTTTATGATTTTCCATAATGAATTCATGGATAGAGGATGCTAAGTGTTGAAATAAGGAGGAAATAAGTATAATAATATTTCAAATAACCTACAAATTCCCTTAAAATTTAATATATGTTAGGATAGAAGGTCTTTTTTCCTTTTTTTATTTTTTTATTTTGTGTGTGTGTGTGTGTGGATTCATCATCAGGATGTCTAGATAGGTATTTAAAATGGGATCAAAAATCAAGGAGAAATGGACACAAGAACATAGAAAGCAACATTAACCAAGGAGCTAGAATAATTTCAATGCAAACCAAGGTAAGAACATAAATGTCAACTCTAGAAGAAGCATGAGATAAGGATAAATCTCAAGGGAAGAAGGCACATGAAAAACACAGCATATAGAATAAATAATCCAAAACAAGCTATGTACAATGAGATGTTTTAATGAAACATAATGGATAGGATTACATAAATTAACCAATGATCCCATCTAAATTTCCTTGAGATGCATCATACGCTGCCAAATAATTCTTGAAGGTTGTACAAGAAGTGAATGTGAGGAGTCAAATGTGTCACTAGATATATCATGAATATTTTCATGAGTTTTATGGTAACCAAAATAATTATCTCAAAGAGATTCAATATGGATATGGGCTAGAGGATTCATCTTAACCTCGTAAAAATAAACATGTGTATTAGTTTGGATGTTTATTTGTATATTTAAACTATTTATAGGTATTTAGTGTTAACCAATGTAAGTAGTGTTAGGAAAATTGGATGAGGTGAAAAAATATATATCTTTGTGGTACAACTATATGAGTTATAACTCTCATAATTGTAACTCAAAAAATCATAAATTGTAGAAGAAATAATTATAGAAACCATTACTATAGGAGGTGAAAATGTAATAGATACCACATGAGGTTAACTAATTTTATTTTTCAAAATCACTTTAGATAATATCTCAATTTATTTTTGGTGTTGGATGGGTAAGTTTTAAGGTGTGCAATGAATAATAAATACTTTGTTATCATGAACAAACTTAATACACTAGTGTAATATGTAAGGGATATATTCCATTTTATTCATACATGGGAATCCAAGTAATATATCATAAATCTCATTATATAACAATGTATATAACTATACTAAGAGGGTCTTAGGACCTATGATGATTAATAAAGTAATAACCTTGATAGGTGTCTATGTGAGACCATCATAGCTCTTAAAAACCATGATTTTTCTAGGTGATTTTTATTAGGTATACCCTCTTCTAGTAATAAATGACATTGTAATTAAATTTTGACTGAACCATTTTTGGCTATAATGCCATGTGAAATCATTCATTATGACTCGATAAAAACATGTATAAAGATTACACCATTATTATTATTTTCATTTGGAATATCATGGTCATAAAATGTGATATATGGATATTTTTTCATAAACTGGTAAATATGCCTCTAATACCATCTAAGATATTTCCATTATATATTTTTGGTTCATGTGTACATATTTTCATGTGAACATTATCTTTCTTCTTGGTCTCATGATTCAAAAGTGGATTGTTGAAGATTTACAATTGTTGACTTTATATAGCAACAAATTAATTCAATGTTTTAATATATCTTTCCACTTGCATAAAATTACTATCAATTAGATATTTATCATTATGTCTCAATGAATAACATCAATTAGTACTATTTCTTGAATATATGTTTTGTCATTGCCTATAAGCAAAGGTAAAGATGTATCCAATTCATGTTGTAAAGGTATAGATATCATGTTTCATTTAATAAACTATTTAAGCACTTGGTGAGTATTCTTTGGTAACATTATAACTTTCCTACACTCTCTAAAATATGGAAGAACTAGACTATTAGGTATTTATGAAATAATTTTTATGTTTTTTGCCTTGTTTTTGGCTTATAAATTTAGAGTATCATTAGCCTTAGATTTAAATTTTGATTTAATTTGATATTTGGAGGTAGTATAAGGAGGGTAATTAAACCCATATTTGATCATATTGGCCTATAAAATATTAATCTTGTACTTGTAAACTATATGTAAAATCTCATCAAATTTTAATAAGTGTTAAACATGACTTTGTCTTTAAGTGGATGAAATAAACATGCAGAGGAATATTTTGTAACTCTTCATCATGTATTTTATGAAACATTTTTATAAGCATAATTTTTAATATAAGAACATAATAACATTCTCATTAGGTCCTTGTTCAAGTTGATAAAGATAAGAAAACATTAAATTTTAGATAATGTTAATAGAAATGTGAATAAATAAGATATTATCCAAATCATTAAAATGAGTCATAGAGCCCAAAGGTAAGGCATAAAACTAATCTAAAACATATTCCTAGATACTTCTCAAAAATAGTTTAGTCATCAATAGATAATCATATGCAAAACCAAAGCATGAAGAAAATTAAAATAAAAATTGATGTAAAGGATCATCCTTATTATAGTATACTTCAAATTTTGTTACTATTAAATGGGTGAGAAAAGAGTGGGTAAAACCCTCATTAGCAAATGGGCTATGTAATATATCTTAAGAAGTGACCACATTAATAGGTATTGATATACGTAGTAAATGTTTCCATATTTTTCTTGCATATCTTAAAGAGATTGTTATATGAATGTAATAGTAACATGTGTCTGGGTCAATGCAATACTAAAATTTTTAGGAATGGATGTTTTAATATTTTCACTATGACCAATGCCAAAATGTAAAGCATTAGAAGTTGTCTAAGATGGCATGTTAGTAATTGGAGATATAAAAAATATAGTACGTTGTATAGGAATAGTCTTAAAAACCTTAATAGGAGTTTTAGGTGGTGGAAAAAAAGTATTATTAGGAGCACTATGAGCACAAGCCTCATCACCCAACACATAAAGAGATCCTCCAATAGGAGAATTACAAATATTATAAGGATAATTAATATTATTTTCATTTATAGTGTAGATTCCTTAGCCAAAGATTTATTTTTTACTTATTTAAACTTAAGCAAAAAATATCTAAACATGTGGTGGTTTTATAAATTAGGATTCTAAATTAAACAAGTCTATTAACTCATTTTGTATCAACATCATCAAAATAATCTGAATCATTAAAATAGATTTCCTCATAATCATGTTCTTCGTATGTAATTTCATCATTCACATCTACATTTTCAGCAAGAGTATAAGAAGTAAGAATTTCACTAGCATTTGTCATTTTTTAATTCATATAAGCATGAGTACCAAGTAAATAAAGTTGAATCAAATCAATAGTATCATTACTCAATCTAAAATTTATCCTAACAAGGTTTGTATATATCTAGCCTTCTAACAGGCATAAGATGTAAATATGGGAAACATGAAGGAAGATAAGGGCTAATAATAAAGCAATTAGGAACATGCCTAAATTTGAAAATTTGATTTGATAGGTGGAAATAAAATCTTAAACATAAAAATAAATAAATTATATAACCTTGGTATTTTTATAAGTTTGAAAGTGAAGGGGTTCACTAAACTCTAAAGTGTAGATGTGAAAATTGAAAGGGCATATGAGGCTAAGGATTAATACAAGGAACACAACCACTATATGAATGGTAAAATTAGATCCTAGGGTGATTAAATATAAAATGAATTGTAATATTTATTACTCAAAAAATTGTGTTTACCAAACTATTTTAAGTATTTTTCACATAGTGGGGAAATATCACTATACAAAACTAAGTAAAATTAAGGCACAAAATAGACCTATATAAATACAATAACTACATATTTGTATTTCCCTAATGTGTTAAAATATGAAAATAAAGTACCTAAAAATAATTGGAAAATCAATAGTAGTGGAAAAAGAGATAAGTCATTGAAATAGACACACCTAAGTACTATAGTTAAATTCTAAGACTAGAAATAAATTCTAAAACTAACATAGAATAACTCATTAGTATTTATAAATAACCACTCATATAGTATGGGTGAGATGAGTGGGAAAGGGAGTGAAGGTGAAATTTCAAATTATTGGGAAGAGTAGGAGGAAGATGATGATTATGGGACCTTAGATTATGAGGGATGTGGGTTCCTTGGTGAATTTTCATGATTCTGTGACTCTTATGGTTTGAGGGTATCTAGTTGGATGGAAGGATTTGGAAAGGGGTCAATTTATACAGTGTTTAATGAAAATTTATCTTTATATCATAATCTTTGGGAGTAGTTTGAGGCTAGATCTGACTATCTCCTTATGGACATACTGGAATTTGTTTTCCTCCTTAGTGAGAAAGAAAGGGCTCATTATCTCAATAGTAATATTTTCTTCAAAGATACTAGAGCTCAATTTATTTATTTATGGATTCTATTTTAGAAGATTTGGTGAAGAGGTTTTTTAAATTTTGATGTTGGGAAGGAGGAGAAGGATGTTGATGGTGAGGGGGATGATGAAAATCAAGGGGAAATTTTGTATGAAAAGGCCAAATCTAGTATGGTGTTCTCCAATATGGGTTTATTGTCCTTAGATGTGGTTTGTGGAAGGATGTGTTAGTTTTCAATTTCTCTACCTCTCTATGACATGTTATCTATATGGGGGAAGCCTTTTTATATGGATCCACATCTCTATGTTAGACAAGCTCTCCATCAAGAAGCTAGAGTCTACCTAGGATCATGGTGGTAAAGGACTATCTCACAATGCTTTATTCTTTTCATCCTGGGTTGATAGTCTTCTTTCCAATCTGTAAAACTAAATCTTCTTGGTTTTGGGTTGGGTCCCTTCAAGGTAAAATTTGTCCTTTAATATTTTGATTGAGGTGTGGTTAGACCTTGTTACAAGGATGGTTAGGAGCCTTTTAAGGGATGATGACTATTGGTCAAGCATGGATGGAGGATTTCCATTATTGAGATTCTCAAAAAAGATATATGCCCTCTCAATTTCCATGATGGTCCTAGAAGTGAAGATTTATACTTCTGATAAGCTAGTTGTCTTGGCTCTAAGCTTTTTGATCTCTTCTACCAAAGGTAGTGGATTATGTTTGAATTTGGTTTTGGATATGAGGTCTCTATTTAATGGTGTGACCTTATTGGGGTTATTTTTTATTTACATTGGTGGATCTATCCTTTTGGATATTTCATTTCTCTATCAAGCAAGACATTTTAGTTCTAACAGAATATTTTTGTAGGTACAAGACTTAAGAAGCAAGTGGAGACTTTTGGTTGTTAATGGTAGTCGACCAAGTGTTGATTTTTGGCACTTTTCATTGATCTTTGGAAACATTTTACACTCTATTTCTCTCCCTCTCTTGGAGGTGAAATGCAAGAATAATTTTAAGGTAGATAAAGGGTTTTACCTTGAAGGGAGCTTGGGTGGACCAAACCCCCTTTTTGAGCATAAACCCCTAGTTTTTTGGTAAGTGTTAGGGTCCCTTTGGGAAACTAGGAATCCTAATGGGTGGTTGACCCCTGTTTCTATCCTTTGTTGGAAGTGGTGGTCTATGAAACCCCCATAGTTATTTTTTATTGATTGAGAGATCTAACCAAAACCACTCGTAATAAGATCTGGTTTAATGGCTACCCTTTTGAAGAGATTTGTAGGGTTTGAGTCCTTTTTGGGACCCCATTGGGTATTTATTTATTTATTTTATTTTGATATGTTTTTTGGTTGGTTTGTGTTAGGTTTGTCAATTTGTTTTATTGGTCCTTTTTCCTCTATAAGTTGATTTTCCATTCTATCTTTAGACTACTAGGGGAAGACCTGAACCTCCTAATTTGTCTGGGGTTGGTTTCTATGCCAGGTATCAAATATGGTTTTATCCTTAATTTGAACTCATAATAATTTATTGTAATCTATAAAATGGGAAAAATTGGTAGACCATATATTGTGACTTGGTTAGAATCACATGGTAATTGATTATATCCCATGAATATGACTTTGAGATATGATTCTGACCTCTACTACTTTTTAGGTTTTATAACTTTTTTTATTTTTTTACAAATAGATGATTCTAAGGATTATGATTTTTATTCATAAAAAAAGGTATATTGTCTCAATTTTATTTATAGAACATTTAACCTAATTCTCCATAATGTGCAAGTTAGTTAGCCTTGGAAACCTTTTGAGAAGCTATAATTTCATATCTTTCATTCTTGAAATTAGTGTTCAATGTAGTTTTAGTTATTATGAGTCAACATTAACCCAAATGAGAGAACAAACTTCACTTCCTTTCAATACATAATATAGTGTAATTATATGCTTTGGTGTGACCTTATTTGGGCAAAAGATGTGATAATACAAGATTTGTAATGATATTGATGTAACATAGGATCAATGTGCAGTATCTTTAGACAAATGTGTAGAAATATTGATAAGGGTTGATGAGTGTGGATGAGATAATTGATGTGTAATATATCTAGATGATAGTAAATAATTAATTAACCCTTCATCCTAAATGGATTATGATATATTTTGTATATATGGATCTCTAGTACACATATGCACATAGGTTGACCCTATAAGATCATGATAAGTGGATATCCATGCATGTGAAATCAAACTTATGTATGAAAAACCCATAAAAGTAAGAGATTCAAAATTGGTGGGACATTAATTATGACCTAACAAGAAAAAAGGCTTATTTAACAAAGTCAAGCTAAATTGAGGATGGATAATTCAGACCTTGGTATTGAAAATTTAAAGATCTAAGGTGTTTATAAGTTATAGATGAAACAAGGATAAAGAGAGTTTTATTAGGATGAATATGCCTTAAAATATAAAAATGTACATAAATGGACCAAATATGGTAAATAATGATGAATATATTAAGGAAAAGGGTCTTATACCAAAAATAAGTGTCTATAGTTTTTAGTAAAAGGGGGGAAAATATGATATCCTAAGGAAAAAATTACATACCATTATAGATATAAGGATAGAGGTTCAAAATTGGAAGTAAAAAAATTAGGGGAAGGCATGTGATACACAATTGTATTTCCATGGTTTCATGTCAAGATTTACATCAAAATAGAGCCATTTTTTTCATCTAAAATTGTTTTCCATAGTATAATGCAAAATTTTATGTGACACACTTTACATCAACCATGATTATGCAAAACATGTACTACCATTAAAAATCTTGGTGGAGATTAGGTGAAGCTTTTATTGATGGAACATGTGTCACCAAACATTGTGTCACTTTTTTTTCTGACAATTTTATTTATTTCTCTAAATTTTAAATTTATTATCTTTAATTTTTTAGAGGTAATTTTTTATGGAAATTGAAAAAGTGTCTAGCTAATTCAATTTTTTTCAAAGCTCTCTAACACAATTTACATCGAACCTGAAAATTTTCCAAAAAATGTGTTTTATACAATCTTGGATCTAGGTTGTTTAGAATCATTTTAGGAAGAAAGTTTTTGATACAAAGGAAGGCAAGGGTGAAAATAGTATTGAAATAATAGATAGTTTTCAATGTATTATTAATGAAATTAAAGTGATATAGGATTTTATATCTTAGGTTACTATTATATACCAAATTTTCATGCTAGAGAAGTCATTTAGACCACCTCAAATTTGGGATAACATGTAACTATCTCTATGTGTAGGCATATTGCTACAAGTGATAGATCTCTAGATTATGGTCTAGCTCCCTTGATCTAACTGTTTAGGCTCACACACTACCCTAGGCTAATCACTATTGGGGGTGAAAAGGGAAGAAGGAAACATAAAAATAGCCTACACTAATGGATGTGATACACTAAGGATATTTCCATAAACATACTTTAAACTTGCACTATGAAGGCAGATTACCAAAACTAATCTCAACTCAAGGTTCTTCTAGCATAAGTTTTTCTACATGGAGGAAAATTTATATGCATTTCCAAAGGTGGGTAAATAGGAGGTATAATATCATACACTAATAGCCTCTCTTCACACTTCAAATACACCTAACAAATAGTTGCACTTTATGAGACTAGAAGTATTACTCACACAATGCATACAAGAGCTAAATGGAAGCAAGAATAAACAATCATCATCACTTGTCATCCAAATGGACTAATTTACATACTTACACAAGAATTTTAGAGAATAAATTAGATTGACAAAACTTTATTCAAAGGAAAAACACTATGTCAAACCAATAGGGCTTTGCCATACCAATTGTGCATAGTTTACAATGCCAAAATGGCTTCAATATATAGATCATAGTAGAGGAGAGAGAAAGAGTGATGTTGAAGAGTCACCATGCCAAGTGTCAATTATTGAAGACTAGTTATAATGCAAGAGAAGGAGTTAGAGAACAAATAATGAAGTTATCTTAGACAAATTTCTATCTATAAAATGACATCTTCCTCAAGTTAGCATAGGGACACTTCATTGTCCTTCTTGAAACTATTTTATTGATGAGGAGTCCACTTATCTATCTTGAACTAACTTGTAAATCATAGAAACATGTATACTAACTTGATAAGGTGGAAACATGATTTTTTAAAGTTATTATATACTTCTCAAACTGATGATCTTCCCCTTTTCACTTGTTGTTACTTCCTTACAGTCACTCATTAGCCTTCTAGGTCTCAATTCTCACACTTGTCATTATGGTTACTTGCACACACTCAAGGAGATTCATTGCAGAGATGTGAGACACCTCATCAAGACTTATTTTTCCTCTAGTCTATCATATAGACTTCAAGAAATTCAAAATCACACTTCTCATAATAAACTTGACTGTCACCTTATTTATCATTATTTTAGCCAAGATTGCTTGAAACAACCAACTTAGTAGAGGGGTTTCTATGCATGAATAAGATGAGAATGAGGTAGTAAGAGTCCTAATACATCTCTACACACCTTCCACCATGAATTTCACTTGTTTATTCCCTTCTACACCTCCAAATTACCTCAAATATTGTATAAAACATATAAATTAACTCATTTGTACAAGTGATGGTACAAAAACATTGAGTGGTAGGGAGCCTAGGAGAGTGCCAAGTATGTCCAGATCACTTTCTATGCCACTTGACCACTTTTGGATGCATTTCTCATTGGGTACTTATGAGGGTTTTAGGTCATTTAGGTTCTTAAAAATGATTCATAAATGTTAATCCCTTAACCCTCAAACCAATGTCACTTATTTAAATTATAAGACCCCCATAAACTTACCTAATTGATTGAGACCCCATATTGTTTGTCTAAATATGAGTGAAAGAAGTTGGATCTCGAGTTCTTACTATGCATTTTGGACACCTTTGAGATAAATTGAGGCCAAAATGGCTAATTTGAGTTTTCTTATGCAAACCACATAGCCTCATAAACCCTTCATTCTCCCATTAGACCTCTCATAGTTTTTGGGGAGATCAAATGATCTTATGAGTAAAGTTTGGAATCTTGATGGTCATATTCATTTCTTAGGCCTAGTAGGCATAGACTATGTTTTTGAGTATGTGGTCACTTATAAGTGTTTATAGTGACTATAAATCCTTATCAACCTTATTAATATAAAATTAAACCCTTTACATCATTCCTTAATGCCTTATAACTCTACCATTTATCCTTTCACCATCAATGTACTAGGTCTATAGATTGCCTTGACTGTGGAGTACCTCAGGTCTGAGATAAATAGTGAATGCTTCTACTACTAGTTCGATCAAAAAGAGACCATGGAGGCATATTAAAACTCATGATGACCCTATGTATCAAGTTTAAAACCTTGACCATGATTTTAAATGTTTCAAACAACATATTTTATAGACTACCTTCTAGGCCTATGACTATGTGCAAGGTTTTGATAGAGCTTAAGAACCTTTAGCTATGATTGTCTCTATTCATCCTTGATTCTGGGAATCACATGAAAATTTTATATTATCACTCTGATAGTGATTTATACATAATCATCTCCATCTTATACCTCTACCTATCTTATAAACCCATATCATTCATTAGCTTAGACTAGTCTGAGTATGAGTCAAACTATAGGTGTTCATTAGGTAAACCAAGGGATTCTTGTAGGAGATGATCCATGTTTGAATATTGTCCTTAAAAATTTTGGTTACTCTTAACTTCACTAGGGCCATTTAACACCTGAATAGATTCATTTCTACTTTGAAACCATTCCTTTATCCTTTACCATTAATGCACTAGGTGTCACTTGCAAGTTGTAGGTTCATTTTGGTTTAATGGCACTTTATGTCTTTGAGTATCTCCATTATAAACTTGACCGAGTTGAGATCCATTCAACCATCAGTCTCTCTTGACCTATCAACCTCCTCTTGTGTCAAGATGTGACTTCCTCATCAAGGCTACAAGAATAGAATTATTAGGCTTGCCTAGACCTCATGGACCTTCACCATAGGATGACACTATGTACAACAAAATCTCTTTTTAGAGAAGTTAAGTTAAATCATCCCATTTGAAACTTTATTCAACTTTGTAACTTGCACCTAGATTTGGTTGTAGGTAATGGCCTTCTAAACCTTCAAATAATCATCAAATAGTATAATGTTCCTATTTGTTTTAAGAGTTTAGAAACATTTATCAATGCCTTATAACCTCTCTATTTTCATTAGACATTACTATCTAAGGCAAATATTCTTTCACTACTAACTGTAGGTGAAAGTCATAAGAAGGTCTGATTATGTATGTAGTCTGACTACATTATAGGCCTTCCTTTACTAACATTGAACCTCTCAATGGTTTTATAATGTTTTTAATGATGTCTTGAGATCTAATGAGTTTTTTTTAGTTCCAAACTCATCAACATCTATGTCTAATCACTACTACATAGTCTTGTAGGTGAATGTCTCCTAGGCATGTGAGTTCAATCTTCAACTTCACTTGGTTTCAAAAGCTTTGAGATTTCATTTCCATTTGTCCATTTAATTATTCTTATACCATCACCATGATATAATATTTTTAAAATAGGTGTATTACATTTTATCTAAATCTACTCATAGTAGAATGAAATCTGCAACTACCAGAACATTATTCTCAACTTTCACTGGTGTTCACTCTTAGCACAAGAGAGTGATTTTGATTATCTTCCATGGTAACACATGCAAAAAAAGGTTTAATACAAAATTAAATGGATGGATATGCTCTAAAATTCTACATACACCACTTGGTTCACATAGATCAATCACCAAAGTACAATCAAATGAGAAAAACTGAGCCATTAGGATTTCATAGGCAATTTGGATGTACTAAATATATTAATAAATTTTTATACAAAATAAACCACCAAAATTGAAAATATGACCATTAAAGATAATTACATAGGTACCCCTAACATCCACCAATTACACTCACTCCAACTCCTCTTCTCCTATCCATACCAAATGAAAATGGTTGACCCTTTTTAAACTATCCAAGGGAGTGATAGGAGGGAAAAACTAGATTTTTGACAATTTTAGATATGTTGAATCCACATGATCATGTAAATTACCTATGCATATCTTAATACACTTTATTAAAACATTCACACCTTCTAGATGAGTCACCTTAGTCCATACAACATCTAAAACTTCCCTTTTTGAGGATGATCTTCTTTTTACATTAAACCTATAATATTTAAGTTTAAAAAATATATCTAACACTTCCTTGATATGAAATAAATTATATTTATTCTTGAAAAAAATTTATTTTTGTGTAAAACCATATAATTCCTTGGCATGACCTAAAAGGTCGCAGAAAAGGACATTGAGAAAAATAGACAAATGTGATAAAGGTTGAAACATATTAGGTGACTTTAAAAATATGACTTGACTTCACTTAGGACCATGGTGATTATTTCCAAACCTAAGGGACCTTATGAAAAGTTTTAATATGCAGGGGTTTGACCCAATTTGACCTAGGGTAAAATTTGGTCAACACTTTGGCAATTTCTAAGGATAACATGCCTGCTATGCTAAGGACTAGTTGAATTGACCTTCCATTAAGAAATGGAGTCACCCATATACTTTAATTAACATTTATATGCCTCTTAAATGACTCAAAAATCATACCAAACATAACAAGAAACAAACAAACAAAATAAGATGCAAAGACACACACTTGTGCTCATCATCTCAATACTTAGGGAAAACACACAAACAACTCACCAAATAATGTTATTAGCACTATTAAAAAACACACACCTATCCTAATATATAAAAGACCCTAAAATACTTGAGGTTAAAGATAAATATTCATTTCTTCAAATAGGATCAAAGTTAATGCTTTTAGAATCACTATTGCTTCATGAAAATAAACCATCATAAAAGGAATGTTTGTCAATGAAAACTTGCTCATGGAGATAACAAAATGGCTTACCATTATTAGAGCTTATGATAACTATAAATGTATCACTTTTATCTCTCATGAACACTCCATATATCTCTCTTAGAGGCTTGTTTGACTTTGTAGCTTGCTTGACCTTTATCATGTTCACTTAGCACTCCTCAATCTAATCATTGGAAGTCATGAAATCCTTCCCAACTTCAAATGTGTTTGAATCATGATATGCTTGTTGTTAGGATTCACCAAGACTATTTTATTTATGCTCAATAGGTACATTATTTACCTCATTATTAGGTCTATAATCCTTTTTAAATAGCTTCAAACCTACTTACCTCCTAAAATTCCTACACTATGGCATTGAATTATTACCACATATCATCTACCTTTTCTTAAGGTTCATGCTCATGAGCATTCTCTTCTTTGGAAAGTAGAGTTGAATGCTCACCAGGACTATCATGCTTGGTTATAGTTGGGATATGAACATCATCATCCATGTCTAAAAGGTAGTTTCCCCATACAACTTGTCTTTGAGTGTCATCAGAATCTACCTCAAGAATTCCATCACGTTATTCATGGAGGATGTATGTACCAAGACTAGTTTCTTCAACATGTTTATATGGATAAAATTCATACTAATCAAATCCCCATTAATAAAGGTAAATTCATTTATACCATCAATAAGTGTTAGAGTTTCTTGATCACTAGGATGATCTTATTCATCACTGACATTACAATTCATGTTAGATGTATAAGGCGCATATGGATCTACATGAAAACTAGATAGAAGTTGAGATTTTATTGACACCATAACACCATACCTAGTCCTAAATGCCATATAGGACCAATACGAAGTCAAATATAATCCAATATTAGTAATAAAATCTCTTGACAAACAAAGGGCAAAGTGAGGTGGCACATCCACAACCACTACATCTTGAGTAATAGTGAAAGTAGGACAATAATGAAGAACAAGTTTCAAACCTTTGATTATGCCAATTGTCTTAGTAGTTGACCCATCCAGTTGTATTAATCCCTTGGAATGAGGCTCGTACTTCAAGTTCAACTTATCAAATACTTGTTTGGGCATGATATAAGTACTTGTTCCACTGTCAATAAAATAATTGTGAACCAAAACATCTCTAATGATGATAAAGAGGTATAATGGAGGAGGTTTGTCTACTTTCTCAATTTTTTTTGGTTGTCCCTCATTATGCTTCAATGTGTTTTTCAAGGCTGCCTCTTTCCCACCAAGCTTATTGATTTCCAAAATAAGTTTGGATAGCTCCTCTTAGATCATGTCTTCTTGTTTAATTATTTCAAGTGTCTCCCACATTGATAAATTCACATGAGCCTTCTTCATCTTCTCTACAATGTTAGTGAAATAGCCACTAACCTTAGCTTGTCCACTTATAGGAATGGTATTGCTTATACGTTAGTAATTTTAAGGTATGAATGGACTCTTATCATTCTAAATTATTTGATCTATTTTTGAATTTGGTATTTCATTAGACATACATTCCCTTTGATATGTTTAAACACTCATTGATGAACCATTACCATCCCCTTGAACCTCTTCATTTACCTTTCTCTTTGCCCTTGAATTTGAAGCTATAGGACTTGAGTCTTTACTTGATTTCCCTTGGTAATTCATAAAGCATGAGTCATATTCATGCCAATTGACTAAATTAAACCCCATTTTATCTCTCTTTCCATTATTCTCTCCTCCATTAGGTACCTCATCTTAAGTCATGGATTGCATTGTTCCTAAATTTACCATGAAATCTTGATTAAAGGACTCATTGACATAGGTATATGGATCATAAGTTTGACCCCATGAAGTATAACCCTCATTCTCTTGATCAAGGTTATTTTCAATTGGAACTAGTTATTTTGAGGTGGAGGGATCATTGAGACTATAACCATTATATGATTTTGCTTTAACTAGTTATCCTTGACCTTGAGGATGACCTTGAAAGGGTGGTCTATTGCCTTGATAGTTTGGATAGGACTGATTGTGTTGATAATGGATTTGGAAAGGCCTCAGTTGTTGATTTTGTATAATCCTCTTGAGACCTAAAATTTCTTTCTCAATATACTTCATCCTTTCTACCTCATTATATTTACTTGAGTAACTAGAGGTAGTTGACTTATATTTTATTGTAGGGATGGGAACAACAATAGGTGTAAGGGTTTATAAATTATGAAATAGAGTCATATGAGGTCTTGGGTCAATCTTCCCATCCTGAATCAAACAATTCTCATCTCTAATGGCCACTTCATAGGCATTAGTCAATTTAATCCCTCCCATAGATTGTACCATCATAGAAATATCACTATCAAAAGCCTTAAGATAATAAAGGAAAACATGATGAGTATTAGGTCTTAAAAATATTGGTATCATATCCCATATCTTTTTAAATATTGTATTGAAGTCTTGAAAATATTATTGAGGTGTTGTTAGTCTCCTTATGTTGGTCAGTCGCTCAGTCAATGATAAGTTGTCACTCTTGTCCTCAAACCTTATCCTCAAAACATCTCCTAATTCATCCCATGTGGTGATAGATTTAGGGGCCAAAGTACCATACCAATCAAGATATTTCCCTTTAAAATATATATCCAACAACCTAATTTTTATGTTCTCCTCAATGATATGATGTATATTACAGAAGTTATCAATGTTTATAATATGTTCAATAGGGGCAATGGCAGTCTCACCAGTATATGAAAGGACACTTTTGAGGGTAGATATGGGAATTTCATCATAATGGGAAATTCTTAGATGACTATAACCATTTAAGGAAACAAAATTTAGGTTCCATGCTAAGATAGATTTGGTATTTTTCAATATTGGGCTAATAAAAAAAAAATTTATAGGTCGATGAGCAAGGTATGATCTTATTGGGTAAGGATGGGTGTTCACAAATCTATATGCTTTAACTAAATCAAAAGGAATGCCTTTGGCATGAGATCTTGTGTTTACCTTAGGCATTAAACAATGCACTAGTCTGCCACCAAGATTCAATTGTTGGAGTCACCAAATACTATAGGAAGTAGACTATTATAGCCTCTTGTTATCAAAATCAAAAACCACCTTAAACAACCTTCTTGGAATTCATGTCCCATCGGTCATGCCATAATTATTATATCCCAAATTTTCACCTTAGAGAAGATGATTAGACCTTCTCAAATTTGGGATAACATGGAACGATCTCTGAGTGTAGGCAGATTGCTATAAGAGATATATCTCTAGATTATGGGCTATATCCTTTGATCTAACTATTTATACTCATACACTACACTAGGATAATCACTAATAGGGGTGAAAAGGTAAGAAGGAAACATAAAATTAGCATGCACTAATGGAGGTGATACACTAAGGAAATTTTCATAAACATACTTGAAACTTGCAGTATGAAGGCAAATTACCAAAACTAATCTCAACTCAAGGTTCTTCTAGCATAATTATTTCTACATGGAGGTAGATTTATATAAATTTCCAAAGGTAGGTTAATAGGATATCTAATATCAGACACTAATAATCTCTCTTCACACTTCAAATACACCTAATAAATAGTTACACTTCATGAGACCTATTAGGACAAGTATTACTCACATAATGCATACAAGAGTAGAAGGGAAGTAAGGAGAAATAATCATCATCACTTCTCATCCAAATGGAATACTTAACATACTTAGGCAAGAATTATAGAGACTAAACCAGCTTGATAAAAATTTATTCAAAGTCAAATTAATATTTCAAATGATCAAGGCTTCACCATACCAATTATGGATAGTTTACAATGCCAAAATGGCTTCAATATATAAAGCATAAGAGAGGAGAGAGAAAGAGTGATGTTGAAGAGTCACCATAACAAGTGTCATGTCTTGAAGACTAGTTATAATGCAAGAGGAGTAAGAGAATAGATCATGAATTTCTCTTAGGCAAGTGTCTATCTGAAACATAAAATCTTTCTTAAGTTGGCGTAGGGACACTTCATTATCCTTCTTGAAATTATTTTCTTGATGAGAAGTCCATTTATCTATCTTGAACTGCTTTGGGATTCATTGACACATGTATAATGACTTGAGAAGGTGGAAACATGATTTTGTAAAGTCAATATACACATATCTAATTGATGATCTTCCCCTTGCCACTTGTTCTTACTTCCTTATAGTCACTCATTAGCCTTCTAGGTCTCAATTCTCACACTTGTCACTATGGTGACATACACAGACTCAAGGAAATTTTTTACAGAGATGTGAGACACCTCATCAAGACTTATTTTTCCTCTAGTATATCATATCAACTTTAAGAAACTCAAAATCAGACTTCTCACAATCAACTTGATAGTCACCTTGTTTCTCATTGTTCTATCCAAAAATATCTTCAACAACCAACTTAGCATAGGAATTTACATGTATGACTAAGGTGAGAATGACATATGAATATTCATAATACATCTCTACATGCCTTCCACCATGACTTTCACTTGTCTTTTCCCTTTTGCACCTTCAAATTACCTCAAATCTTATAGAAAACACATAAATTAACTCATCTGTATAAGTGATGTTATGTAAAAATTGAGTGGTAGGGATCTTGGGAGAGTTCCAAATAGTTCCAAATCACTTTCCAGGCCATTAGACCCATTTTGGATGCATTTCTCATTATATTTTTCTCATCAAGTTCTTATGAGGGTTTTAAGAGGGTTTAAGGTCATTTAGGTTCTTAACAATGATTCATAAAGGTTAAGCCCTTAACCCTCAAACCAATGCCAATGAATTCAAGTATAGGAACCCCTCAAATATCCCTAATTTATTGAGACCCCATGCATATTGTCCATATAGATGTGAGTGAAATAATTTGGCTCTCAAGTTCTTACTATGCATATTGGAAACCTTTGAGATAAATTGAGGCAAAAAATGGAAATTTTGAGTTGTATTATAGAAACCAATGAGCCTCATCAACCCTCCATTATCTTATTAATGATATCACATTATTTGGGGAGATCACATGATCCTATGAGTGAAGTTTAGAATCTTGATGGTCATGTTTAATTCTTAGGGCTAGTAAGCATAGACTATGTGTTTGAGCATGTGGTCATTTCTAAGTGTTAATAGTGATTTTAGGGCCTTATAAAAATTTATTCATGTCCAATTCAACCCTAAACATCATTCCTTGGTGCCTTCTAACTCTGTCATTCATCCTTTCACCAGATCAATGTACTAGGTTTATAGATTGCCTTAACTGTAGAGTGCTTTAGGTTTGAGACAAAATAATGAACACTTATCCTATTAGTTTTATCAAAAATAGAACATGTATGCCTATTTTAACTCATTATGACTGTATGTGTCAATTTTCAAACCCTAACCATGCTTCTAGAGGTCTCAAACATCAAATTTTCCAAACTAGCTTCTAGGCTTGTGACTATGTGTAAGGTTTTGATAGAGCTTAAGAAAATTTAGCTATGATTGTCTATGTTAATCCTTGATTCTTTGAATAAAATTAAAATGTGATATTATAACTTTGATATTTATTTATATGTATTCATATCCATATTATACCTCTACCTACCTTCTAAACTTGTATCCTTCATTAGATTAGGCTAGTTTGAGTATGAGTCAAACTGTAAGTGATAATTACATAAACCAAGGGATTATTTTAGGTGATGATCCATGTTTTAAAACTTTAATTCACACTTTTATTTCCTCCTAAATTCACTAGGGCCATTTCACATGTGAATGGATTCATTTATGCTTTGAAGCCATGTGTTTATCCATTACCATAAATGGACTAGGTGTCACTTGTAAGTTACACGTTCATTTTGGTCTAATGGCACTCTATGTCTCTAATTATATCAATTATAAACATTACTAAGTTTAAATCCATTCAAACATCAATCTCTCTTAACCTAGAAACTTCCTCTTGTTTTAAGATGTGACTTCTCCATCTAGGCTACAAGAATTGAACTATTAGGCTTGACTAGACCTCATGGACGTTCACCATGGGACGACACTATGTAGAGAAAAATCTCTTTTCATATAATTTAAGTTAAATCATCCCATTTACAACTTTATTCAACTATGTAACTTACACCTAGGGTTTGGTTGTAGGTAATGGCCTTCTATACCTTCAAATAATCCTCAAACAGTGCAATGGTCATGTTTCATGTTGAGAGTGTAGAAACATTCATCAATCCCTTCTAACCTCTCTATTTCCATTAGAAATTATTGTCTAAGGAAACATTCTTTCACTATTGATTGTAGGTAACAGTCATAAAAAGGTCTAACTGTGTATGTAGTCTGACTACATTTTAGGCCTTTCTTTACTAACATTGAGCCTTTTAATGGATTTATAATTTTTTTGATGATGTTTTTAGATATTATGAGTGTTTCTAAGTTATAAACTTATCAACATCCCTATCTAAGCACTCCTACATTATCTTTTAGGTGACTTTCTATTAAGCATGTTAGTTCAATCTTCAACTTCACTTGGTTTCAAATACTTTGAGATTTAATTTCCATTGGTCTATTGAATTATACTTATAAAATTAACATGATTTTAGAGGTTTCAAATAAGTTTATTTCCTTTAATTTGATTCTACTCATAGGATAATGAACTTTGCAACTAAAAAAACATTATTCTCAGCTTTCAATAATGTTCACTCCTAGCACAAGAGAGTGATTATGCTTATATTCCACGGTCACACATGCCATACTAGGTTAAATTAAACATGAAATATATTTATATTATTTTAAATTCTACATACACTAGTTGATTCACATAGACCAATCACCAAAGTGTAATCAAATGAGAAAAATCAAGCCATTGGGATTACATAGGCAATTTGTAGGTACTAACAATCTTAATGATTTTTCATACATCACAGACCACCAATTTTGAAAATATGATCATGAAATGAAATTACATAGGTACCCCTAACATCCATTGAGCTCACTCACTCCAACTCCTCTTCTCTTGTCTGTACCAAATGAAAACCATTGACCCTTTCTAAGCTATCCAATGGAGCAATAGGAGAGAAACTAGTTTTTGAAAATTTTGGATCTGTTGAAGCCATCTATACCTATAAATTACCTATGGGGATCTCCATACACATTCCTAAATCATTCATATGTACCATATGAGTCACCTCAGTCTATACAACATCTAGAACTACCCTTTTTGTAGATGATCTTATTATTTTTCCATTGAACCTACAACATTTTAGTTTAAAAACTATCTCTAACACTTCCCTGATAAGAAGTATGTTAGATTTATTCTTGACACATTTATCCTTTTGTTTAAAACCATTCAATTCCTTAGCATGACCCAAAAGATGGCATAAAAGGACATTAAGAAAAATAGACAAATGTGACAAAGGTTGAAACATATTAAGTGACCCTCAAAGTATGACTTGACTCCACTTAGGACCATGTTGATCATTTTCAAATCTAGGGGACTTAATGAAAAGTTTGAATTTGCAGTGGGGTTAACCCAATTTGAACTAGGTTAAAATTTGGTCAATGGTTATAATATAATTTTATCTTCATCAAGTACCATGAATCATTCTTTCCTAGTTGAAAAATATATAGAGATATAGCCAAGTGATTCTGAATCATATATGTTAATCTCTCAATTCTTAGTACAAACTATAAACCTAAATAATGTCTTGATTGGACTTTAGATCTGTGATTAAATCCAAAATTACAATCTTTAGAGATGAATTTTAGGTTAATTTTATTAGTCCTATGTGACACTATCAATAAATTTTATTCTTAAATATTATAATATCAATGAACTAATATATAGATATTCCTTCAAGAAATCTACACAATTCCACAATGTAAAGAATCAACAACATAATGGATTTTTGTCATTATTTTAAAGAATTTGAGGAATAATATCATAAAATAAATAATCTCTTTCCCTACAACATCTTCAACCTAGAACCAAGTTGCATGGTTTTACCAAATGCAATGACAAACTTATCATTTCACTTTTCTTAGTATACTCTTAGCCTATAGCAAAGCTCATAAGTAGTAATGGATTTTTTCAAATATTTTGGACTATGATATTTTAAACCTATTATTCTAAATCATTATTTCAACCATTGTTTATTCAAAAAAATCAAACCATCTTATTTATATCTATGGATGGTTAAACATAATGGGAGTTTCTTTTTATAACCTATGGTACGAGCAAACATAATTGCATCAGCATTTGTATTATCTATATTTAATTTTAATTTTATTGGGATTTATTATCAAAAATAATTGGGAATGTTTGTGTCACATTTTAAATCACACTTTGCATTAGACCTCATTTTTTGGACACTAGCACAGTAAACCCCTCAGCCAGATCATCAAATTCATATATTAATCTATGCTAGATTGAATGGAATCCTTCCTCTTTAATGGATAATGGGATCACATTACTTAAATGGAAATCTTTTCCCTCTTTAATAGATGTATCTATATCTATGGCCCATCCACTTGGGGATTCTACGCTCAAATCTAGGCCAAAAGAGATAGAACTTGGTCAGAGGGTGCTCTAGCTAGTAGATTTCACTTTGATGTGGATATTTGATCTAATTGATTAGACATGGAAACATAGATAATAGATATAGACCTTTTATCACCAATTAGATAGTCAATTATTGGTCCCCTCCACCCCCTTATAATCATAGTCAAGGAATCTTGCTATATAGATATAAAGTGATCTGGCTATATGGATATAGGGTAGCTAGTAGGTCATGGAGAAAATAAAATTAGTAAAACACCCTACACTACCCTACCTATATCTATCTATCTATATATTATAAATTGATCATAGGGGGATTCTATCTAGCCAAACATATATATTCTTATCCATGACCTATATCTATATAAGGCTCTAGTTGAGGCTCTTATCTATCTATCTATCTATATCGGTAATATACTGGATGCTCTACTCTAATCAGAATAGATGCCTTATATATATTTGGGGATGGCTTATATGGACTCTTTCTTCTTATATTGAAGGACCTGACTAGATCTATATAGATAGATATATAAATAGATAGATAGATAAATAGATAGATATATAGATATGTAGATAGGGGCCTCCCCCCATAGATATATAGGCCAATCCCTATCAACTATCGATTTCTAGAGGGCCCTCTCCTAGTTATCTCTATCTATATAGAGTAGGGTAGGCCATCAAGAGGCTCTATAAAGGGGTTCCCCCATATAGAATAGATATATAGGGCTCCTCAAATCAAAAGAGTTGGGAGTGAATACAAAGTCTATCTATAATCTATGATATATACATTAATATCATATCAGGATAGGAAGATCCAATCTAGTTGGGATGACCCCCAATCCCATTTATAGAAAGATGATATGGCACCCCTCTCTCATTTATATATGGGGTGAGAATAGAGAACTCCTCCCCCCCCTCAAAATATGGATTATATCCCCTCTACCCTCTCTAAGTAAACTAACTCAATCCCCATCTATATATAGAGGGGTTGCCAAAAAAATGATAAACAGTTGGCCCCTTCTATATATATAGATTTAGATATATTTTAGTGTATATAGAGGGTATAGGTCTAAAAAATAGATATTTGGGCCCCCTCTCTAGATATATGGAGTTTCTTTGACCCTCCCCTCTATATAAACTAAACTAAACTAAACTAAATTAAAATAAATTAATTAAACTAAATCTAATATATACATCATGTTATGTATATAATATGGATTGCATCACTATCCAAATCACTTCACTATAGTCTGGCATGGGCTAATTTGGATATCACTCACTTCATCACTGCACTATAGTCTAACATCACTCACACTACATTATAGTCTGACATGGGCTAGGCTAAGCTAGATGGGATAGGTAGAGAGTTTACCCTAGATGGTTATGGAATCACTCACTTCACTAGAGGGCATCACATCCCCTATCATGTCATATGCATTCCCCTATCCCTATTATGTCATGTTCATGCCATAGTGGGAGAACTCATAAATGATAATAAATCTAATCTAAATAGGGTTAGGTTTGGCCTAGTCTATATAAATTAGGGAATAGGGAGTAGGCCTACTATAATATAGATAAGTTAGACTATAATGGATGTGATGTACCATGGATATTACCATTATTAAATTATAATTATGATATGGTATTTTTGTCATCAATAATAAGAGATAAGCATGGAGAGCTATTCATGGGGAAATTGTAAGTATAGTTTAGTGGGTGACTTTCTCAAGAATATAGAGAGAGGAGCATTGACCCAAACTTATGAGTATTTAGACTATAATAGTTGAGATGAACAATCACCAACTTATGATAGTCATATGATCAAAAAGGATGATCCATAACTGGGTCAATCATGTTTATTGGAAGTGGACAATCAAGTGGTTGTATCAGCCAAAATGTATCCACATATGATTATAACATCTATTGATGCACTTAATAATTAGGTTGTCCCTTCCTTAGGGCTCAAATTCAATGTTATACCTAGTCATTTGAATCAAACTTCCATTATACCACAATGAGAAGGAGTTTATTACGATCAGTGCAGTGAGATCCATGAAACCAATCATGCCTTTATGCCTATTGCCATAGAAGCAGTCTCTTTGAAGTATTATGTCTCTCAAGCATGCAATCATATATAGGATATCCTTACCCCCACCTTGGTCTCTCAGGTATCCAATCATATCAAGGCCCCTCATCTTCACTCAAGTTCCCCCAAGGAATATATAGGGCTTAGGGATGGATCTCAACCTAAACCTCTCCCTAGCATATACATCTATTATCTAGTTGGGTAGTGGGGTAGGGGATGCCTCTCCCCTTAGTAGAGGACTAGGTATCAATAGTGGAGTGGGGGAGGACTTTTAGTAGAGGACTAGGTATCAATAGTGGTGGAGTGGGGGAGGACTTTATATAATTATCAGGGTGGGTTTTCATCATCTAAATATGGGCACATGTCTTATTTTTTGACATCCCCTCCCCCCATATATAGATAGGTCTGGTGGATTCCATTTCCAATCAATGGGGTCCTTTATTTGGGGCTATATTTAGGGCTAGATGGGATGGCACTACATGATCTATTGGGACAAGATATATATATATATATATATATATATATATATATATATATATATATATATATATATATATATATATATATATATAGGTCCCTCATAGATATATGTAGAACTCATGGATCTATTCATCTATTCATTTATTCTATAGGGGATGGGGGAGGGGGCCCATCCCTACCTATATATCTATATGTCCCCAATCCCAAGTTGATGTGATTGACCCTAATGGGAGCCATTCCTGGTATCCACTCTACATGAGTAAGAGATTTTCCCAACCCCAACCTTTATCTATTCTAATATATTCTATAATATATCTATCTATCTCTTGATGAGATACAAAGGGCATGGGGTTTAGGTTGGAGTGTTAAAGTAACTGAGCCATCCCCCCTCTCCCTCTCTCTATATAGATTGATCAATAAGGGAGATGAGATATAGTCACTTTGAACTAACTACATATCATGTAAGGACTAGATAATAGAAATAGTTGGTTGGCTTGACTCGAGATATGCTTTGAACTATATATCTTTTAGAGACTAGACTATGAAATACATACACTCTAAACTAACCATTGATTCTCTAAATTATCACTTGATGAACTGTCACTCTATCTTGGGGAAGATAAGAGACCCCATCTATTGCATCAGTCATGTATCCTACCTTTATATTACATATGTAACATAACATGAATTGTGCATGAATCAAACAACCCCCACATACCATATATAGATAGGGTCACATGGTCACCCATCACCCATATAGATCCATGCCCTTGACCTCCTCTCTAATATAAATCTAAGATAATATAAGATATATAGGGAGGGCCAAAGAAACTCCATATATATATAGGGAGGCCACTCAACTAACTCTAACTAAGTCTAATCTAATCTAATCTAATATAATCTATATATAGAGGGGAGAGGGGAGAGGGGAGAGGGCAGCAAAAAAAATAGAGACTATGCCCCCCACCCCATATCTAAACTGAATATAGACTCCCCATAGTGAATGGTAGAATCTATCTCTATCTCTATCTATAAACTGAGCCAATGCCAATGAAATTCTATCTCTATCTATAGACTATCCAAGTAAACTATATACTATGGGTAATGGATCTCCTATCTATATATAGGGTGCCCTATCTCTATATCCAAATGATAAACCATATAGGTTAGATTAAATCATTAGGATCAACCTATCTCTATCTATATAGGGGAAAGGCTAGCGACCTATATAGAGAAGGGCTAGGATACCCCTATCTATATGGTATGGTAGATTGAATTTTGGATAGAATTATATTATCTAGAACCTAGTGGAGGGGAAGGATAGAGTCATAGAGAGTCAAGGTTCATATGTCCTACTTAATTTAGAGATTCCCAAATTGATCTAAAGTTTACCCCCATATATATATATATATATATATATATATATATATATATATATATATATATATATATATATATATATATATATATATATATATAGTGGGAGATCATAGTAAATCTCTAATTGCTTATCGGCCTTTTCCCATATCTATATCTCATAATGAATAAGATATAGAAGGAAGGAGTTGACCTATCCTTCCTTATATATCCATAGGGCTTGTCAACCAGGGTATATGGCTATAGTTCCCTCTATATCCATATGGCAATGGCCCTATCCTATATAGATACATAACTAATACTTGAATCAATCCAAGGGGAGTAAGATAGGGGTACCATAGATATGGATAGGTACCCATCAATTTCTAAGTCTAGGGTACTCCCCTATCCACTAGATAGATACCCTAGAGTGGGACTACAGGTATAGAAGGGACCCAGGGTCATATCCCCATATTCATTCAATAGAGGGGGCCAGCCTAATTGACTCTACTCAGTTATAGTTATGTTCATTGGCTAGTCCCCAAAGGCTAATGATAGATACCCCAGTATCTATATATATCTTACAGAGCCCCTAGAAAGGATATATTAATCAATCCCTATTAAAATCAACTTATATGTAATGGCTTGGGGGTCCCATTAAACTCAACTCAACTTATATGGCCTGGGGGGCCATTGAACTCAACTCAACTTATATGGCTTGGGGGCCCCATTGGAATCTACATGGCTCTCTATGGAGTTCCAATAAAATATATAATGTGCCACCATATCGATTATATAATAGCCATATACATAAGATATATAGGGAGGAGGTGCCAATGCCCCATAGTGAATGGTAGACTCTATCTATAGACTATGCCAATGCCAATAAAACTCTATCTCAAGCATCAAGCCCTATTTATCTATCTATATAGGACCTGACTAGAGTATTTTATTCTTAGACTCTCATATATAGGGTAGGGGTAGGCCATATAAATATATAGGGACCCCCTTCCTTTTTATAGATGGGATGGGATGGCACTTGATAGACACCTGTATAGATGCTCATTTCAAGGTTCTCAAGATGGCATTCCATATAGATATATATGGACCCCCTATCTATATATATGGGATGGTAGTCACTCAACTACCAATGAATAGATTCCCATATCTATTGGTACTCGAGCACTTGAATATTGAAAAGACTTGACTAGTGAGAAAGAACTAGTAACTAGATAATTATATACATCAAGGAGATTTATATATAGGGGTCCCATATAGATATATAGGGCCCAACCCCATGGCACTTGACCTAAAATCACTAATATAGAGTATATAGAATAGAGGGGGGGCACTCAACCTACAATATCAATAGTGCCACTTGCCACTCACTTGCACTCACTACTCAACCTTAGGAGACCTATCCCTAGATATAATTAGGATGGGGGCATCAGATGATTGATAACTTAAGAACCCTAACATCAATTAGTCAAGTGCAGTCACTCAACTTGGGGCCCTATCATTTTAAGTAGGTGATACATGAACCAATAATGGAATTAAAGATCAACCCTATATATAATTGGTGACCAACCAAAATATCAACCCATATATATTAGATTTATAGTCAACCCCCACCCCATATATATTAGATTCGATTAGATTAGATATACAAGCCAACCCCCACCCTATATATATTAGATATATAGGTGACCAGCCAAAATTGACCAACATGTCAATATATACATAGAATCTATATGGGACATGTCAAGTTGATATCATTTCACTCTCCTTATCTAATCAATTCTCTCCCTATCAGATTGATGACTGACCATATGAATGGACCAATGATTCAATCAATCGACTAGCATACAAATCTATCTCTAGGTCAATATTCGGTTCCTCACTAGTTATATATAGGGCTATCACCCTCTCACCTATACTTGAATATCCCTTTCCCCTTTTGAATCATTAACATTAACCTCAAATCCATATTCTTGACCTTGAATCCATAGATTGGTCTATATATCTCTACTTTATTTGGGATCAACCCAACATGACATGAATGGAAGTTGATCAACCTCCCCCATAGATATATAGGGAAACCCATATATATTTCTCTTGAATCCCTCTACCATGCTTCACTATATCAAATATTAATCAAGTGCCCTATCTATGGCTACCTAGATATAGATAAATCAAGTGCCCTTTCTATAGATATGGCCACCTAGATATATATAATCAATAAAGTTCCCTATCTATATATACGACTGCCTATCACTAGTGTCCTATCAAATACCCATATCTATACATATGGCACAAGTGGTGTGCCCTATCTATCCACTATGAATCTAGTTAGGTATCAGAATTGGTAAGTGTTTCCCCATCTAGAGTTATTTGGGTGGTTGAATGATGTAATCTATAATTGGGGACTAAAATTGTGATCCTAATGAATGGTTTATAGGGGAAAACTAGAAAGAAACAAAACATTATGTTTGAAGGAGCAGTAGAGGCTAATGGTGAAGGATTGAGGAGTGGTAGTTTAAGTTTATGGATAGGTTAGTATTGGGTACAGGTTAGCACAAGCCCCTATCTATATATGAGGAAGGCCTTATCTATATATATGTGGATTAGAGTGGAGTAGAGCCCTCTTTATCTATCTATATGAGTCAATGGATAGACATCTATCAAGGAAAAGGAGAGGAGCTCAGGTTGACCTATGTTATGTTGAAGGAGCATCAAGCCCCTATGTAATCTATAACTAGTCCCTGGGAATGGGGGTATGCCCTATATAGATATCTCACCCAACCCCAACTCTATATAACCCCTTAGTGGTATGATCCTTGATTATAAATTGGAGATCTATCCTTAGTTATAGGGATGTATCCCCAGTTAGCAACTAGAGATCTATCATTAATTATCTTTATCAAACTATGGATATATCCTTAATTAAAAACTAGATATATATCCCTAATTAGCCTATCCCTATTATTTATAGGTCATCATTCCCTAAATTCTATATAGATAGGGTAATCTAATCTTTTATCTAGGGCCCCACCCCATAGAAAGTCTAGATAGGGCAATTTGGTCCTATCTCTAGGGCTCCACCCCATATAGATATAGATCAAGTCTAGATAGATAGGGATATATAGATAATTTTGTCCTCTATCTAGGGGCCCACCACATATTTATTCTCTAAAGTCTAGATAAGGCAATCTGATCCTCTATCTAGGGCCCCACCCCATAGACCATTATCTAACCCATTATAAACTAAAGAGAGAATCCTTATCTCTCTATCTCAACTCACTATTAATTATTCTATAACCCCATACTAATCTAATATAATATCAATTTAGGGGAAGGCCAAAAACTCTATATATTGGTGGGGTCACCTATTTATCTCTATGGGTCGACCCTTCCCATTCCCATCTATATAGAGTCAACCCAAGAGTTGGGTGGGGGGGTTGCCTAAGATAGGGCTTCTCTATCTAAAATCCCACTCTATGAACCCCATATAGATAGATGAGATGAGATAAGATGATACAAGATAAGATAAGTCATCAGAAGACTAAAAAAACTCTATATATTGGGGGGCTCACCTATCTATCTCTATGGGTCAACCCTTCCCATCTAGATTCAACCTGAGAGTTGGGTAAGGGGTTGCCTATTGATCTAATATCTATGATAATATATAATCTCTATGAGAATGGGAATAATAAGATGAATCCCATACCATATAGACTAGACTAGACAAGTTATATTAGTTAGATAATAAAAGTGTTAATCTATCTATCTCTATGGGATAGTCAACCCTTCCCATTCTAATCTGATCTAATCAAATCACCAATCCTCTTGATATTTCTTAGCTAGCTAGAGTGAAGGGATCAATAATCATGATCCCAATTTTATGTAGAGGGGGCCTCATACTCTACTACACCCTATCAATATGATTGAAGGGGGATTTTTGTCTTATTTTATATATAGAGGGGGCCTCTCGATCTACCCCACCCCATCAATTTGATTGGTGTGGGTTGGGGTGATATATATAGTCTATCCCCTATCTATATATCTATATAATATATAATATAGATTATATAGAAAGAGAGGGGGAGGGGGCCTCCTAATCTAGTGAAGGGAGTGATCCAAGCCTCCTGACAAACCCACTACACTCGATCTAGGCTTGCTAGAGTGAAGGGAGTGATAATCTAGAGACCAACTCTATCTATATCTAGAGGGAGCCTATCTATTTTATATGTTGGTTGTGGTTTTTTATATCACTGTATGAGCAAAGGGAGTGATCCAAGCCTCCTTTTATCGAATAATAACCCCACTTGATCCCCTATCTATATATCTATTTATGGGCTTAGAATAGAGTCTCTACCAGATAGATAAGATAAGATATATAGACCCTATATATAAGGGGCTACTCCATCTATATATTATTTTTTATGCTCAATATAATATCCCAAGATAGACCCTATATAGAGAGGGGGGCTATTATCAAGTCTAGATAGACTTGAACCTATAGAGAGAGGGACGATGCGATCAATATAAGATCCCCAAATAGACCCTATATATAGAGGGGTCTATGATTAAGATAAGTATTTGATACACTCAAGATAAGTATTTGATACATTCAAGATAAGATAAGATATATATAAGGAGGGCCAAAAAAACTCTATATTGGGCCCCTTCCTCTAGATAAACTAAACTCTATTTAACTTCATCTATATAGAGAGGGGGACCAAATATAGTTCTGTTGGCCCTCTATCTAAACTAAACTCTATCTAAATCCCATACATATACATAGATATAGGGACCAAGATAGAGTTTACTTGGCCCTCCCCCTCTATATATATGGGTAGCCCATCAAACCCAATCCCCATATATATATATATATATATATATATATATATATATATATATATATATATATATATATATATATATATATATATATATATATATATATATATATATATATATATATATATATATATATATATATATATATATATACATATACATATACATATACATATACATATACATATACATATACATATACATATACATATACATATACATATACATACATATACATATACATATATATATATACATATATATATACATATATATATACATATATATATACATATGTATATATACATATATATATGTATATATATATATACATATATATATGTATATATATATATATATACATATACATATATATATATACACATATACATATATATATATACATATATATATATATAGGGGTGGGGGTGGTGCAAGCCCTATATATCTATCTGGGTTAGATCTATATAAGGGGGCCCCTCCCCCCTCTATATAAACTAAACTAAACTCTATCTAACTCCCCATGTATATAGATAGGGGGAGGGGGAGTTATCTAGATAAATAAATATGGGCCAGAGTTGAGCCCAGATGTAGCCATCAATGGAGAGTGGTTGGATTCTATATGGTGAGTGTTAAATTGGTTATGTTGTATTTTGTCTTCACACCCATGTCCTAGGATCTATAGAGGGCTCTTGCACCCACATCGGTAAGAGAGATTGTTTGGTGGTGTTGATCTAAGAAAACCCCTATAGAAATAAATGGCAAATATTGAGATAGATAGATATGGGGTCAGGGGCAAGAGTAAAAGGGCATTTATTTATGCTCTTGACTACCTATATATCTATCTAGATTGCCCATTATCTAACTTTGTCTATAGATATAGCAATGGGAGAGAGAAATATATCTCTTCTCTTTATGTTAAGGGATGGAGATGGTGTCATCCCCCACCCCTCTCTATATAGAGCCTTAACCTCTCAATTGAGGCACCCTATATATATAAATGGCCATGACCCCCTATATATGTAACTATAGGTGACCAACACAAACATTTATGCTCTCATTCGATTTGATAGGATGAAAGAAGATCTCAACCACCCCCTCTCTATAATCTCCTATATATAGATATGGCTTCCCTATCTATAAATAATCAATCCCCATTAAACTCAACTCAAGTTATATATATGCCCTGAGGCCTGGCCCCATTAAACTTAACTCAACTGATATGGCCTGGGACCTATCCCCATTAAACTCAAGTCAACTTATATGGCTATCTATGGTTGGGGGGAGTCCAAAAAAATAGAATACATATCTATGGGGTGCCACCATATCCATTATATAATAGACTATATATATATATATATATATATATATATATATGGGATGAGCATCGAGAATACCCCTCCCACTTATATAAACTAAACTAACTCTAATATATATTGTGCTACCATATCCATTATAGAATATAGATTATGCCCCATATCCATAGATAACATATATTGTGGGGGTGCCAATGAAGACTATGCCACACCCTTTATCTCTATCTCTATCTCTATCTATATATATCATAGTGAATAACCACTATATATATATATATATATATATATATATATATATATATATATATAATATGGGGCCCTCTATCTATATATGGGAGTTTAGATATAAAGGGGAGGGGATCCCCATATATATATATGGGGAGCCCCTCCCCTTTATATCTAAACTCCCATATATAGATAGAGGTCCCAAATTAATATTTATAGAGGCCATATATAGAGAGAGGGTTTGGGGGTGGCCTCCCCCCTCCCCCTCCCCCTCCTCCTCCCCCTCCCTATATAGATGGGGATGGGGCCAATACCAAATAAACTCTATCTCTATCTCTGATGGGGAGAGGACCAATCCAGCACTTCCACCATGCCTTTTTCATTGTGTATATAGAGTATACAGACAAAGGTGAATAATTCTAGCAAGTGAGGAATTGGTAATTAATTGAGAAATGACAAGGAAGTTTCCCTTATAGATAACTAATTAATTTTCAAATATCTAAGAGAGGCTTCACCTAATAGATGGGTGCATAAAATGGAAAGACCAGAACATGAGAATGTCCCATATACCGATATACCACCCATCTCAATTACCATGGTTCAAAAAATCCCACACCTATACACATTCTTAAGTTCTAATTGATATCTACAGAGTTGATTATCCCTCCCAAAGATGAAGATTTGAAGTGGTTCATAATTCACCAAGTACTTAGTATAACCCACACATTCATGTACAAACTAGTGTAGATAAAATAACATGAATATCTCTGGTAGTCATTCCATTTCCATCAATCAGTTGATGGGAATGAGAAGTATGGGATATGTCTGATGTTTATTCCATCAATTATCTAGATCTATGTCATATATCAATAGATCAAGGTTTTGAGGGTCATCCATTACAAAAAGACTCTCCTTGAGTGGATATGTGGAAGTATGCTATGATGATCTTGAGAAACATGTGGTTTTAGAACCAATTGAGATGACCCAAGAATCTTGTTATTTTGATTTCGCTAGTCCTTAAGAATAATGGCACATAGTGAATTCAAAGAATAGAACCATATCTCTAGTTTTATTGTCTTGAATAGATGTGAAATGATACCAATCAATCAAATCCCTATACCTATACCTATGCCTATATATATCACCAACACCGGTATCGACCTTCCTCCCTTGCCAGATTGAGGGGTGGGGTGAATGATTCCTAGGATTTATTCCCTCTCCTATCCAAATCAAATTATTCATGACATGATGGGAAGGGATCAAAACATTGGAAGGTGATTCTAGTTTGAATTCCCTAAAGAATCATATCTGGTTAGTCCAGTTAGTTAGAGTTAGTCAATTAAATTTATTTATTCATTTAGTTAGTAGTTAGGGAAGGGGTGTAGAATCTTTCAATATTCCCATAATCATATCCTAGAGCATTGATTTTTGATTTCTTTGCAGAGGCATTCATGGGGTGTAAGATCCACTCTCATGCCTCAGTCTAATGTTATCCTCACAACCTTCCCTTATTCTATTCTATTTTATTTTATTCTATTATATTCTATATGTATGCCTTATCTATCCATAGATAGATAGGGGCACGCCAATATATACATACATACATATATATATATATATATATATATATATATATATGTAATTAATCTCATATCCCCTATAAATCTATCTAGCTATCTGGAAATAGTTGAGTCATATATAGATTAGTTGGTCATGTATAGATATCTTCTCAACTCGACTGACTATTCCCATATAGATAGATAGGGTGCCCCCATAGTATAAATTTTAATTTCACCCCATAGATAGATTACTATATTAGTTTAGATTTAGATATAAAGGGGTATTAACTACACTCACCCCATATATAAATTCTTTATATGGATATTAACTATGTCTATGGTGGTACAATATATAGTTTCATTGGCACGATATAGATATTTTTGGCACCCCCACCCCTTCCCATATATATATTTAAACATATAGAGTTTAATGGGGACATATAAAATTGAGTTTAATGGGGATTGAAATTTAGATTAAGGATAGATATGGGCCATATCTATTTATTTGGCATAGAATAACTCAATAATCTCTCTGATTCGCTTTAGAGAATTCAGTACTAACAAAAAATAGATTGGGGGGCATATAGATAGATCTATCTGGCACCCCTCCCCCTCTCTATATATATCTTAGAGTTAGATAGATATAAAGGGGCCTCCCCCAACATATACAGTCCCTCTCTATTTAAACTAACTCCCATATAGAATTTAGTTTAATTTAGTTTATATAGAGGGGGGGGAGGGGCCCTCCCTCCAAGATAGAACCCATTAAACTCAACTCTATATGGTGCCCCCCCCCCCCTCTATATATGGGGATTTTCTTTGTTACCTTAACCTACCTTTCAATTAAAATAAATGCATGAAAATACTTTAGTTTTTATCATGTCAAGCATAAAAACTATATTTGGTAACCCTAATGATACAAGGATAAATATGGATAAGAGCAATGTGGGCATACAAAAATGTGTCTAAAAATTGAGGTATGCAAAGATCTCATAAAATATGGTAAAAAGATGGAAGTTTAGATAGCCACAATGGTAAAGGATAGATTAGGTCCAAAAGGCCCAAAGGCAAGATGAAATAGTAGGAAAGAAATAAAATGGGTCAAATAGCCACAATGTAAAATATAGATTAGGTTTGGGTTAACCAATGATGGTAAAATATTATAAAGTATAAATGGTAAAAAAGGGGACATATAACCATAATGGTAATGCTAAATTAGGTTTAGATGAACCAAAAAAAGGATAATAAAAGTTCATGGTCCCAAACATAAGTAATAAAAAACCTATAAAAATAAGGCAAATGACTAATAATTCATCTCACAATAATTCACATATGCAAGTTCAAAGGGGGAACCTTTGAACACTATTATTGTCATATTACTATCATTTTTTAAAGATATGAAAAAATAAATACATAAAATAGGAGTGATTTAGAAATAAGACTATCCATAAAGGTAAAATAATTAAGGGAGGAAAGAGAGGGTACCACTACTTGGTGATAAAATGTTTTTATTATAAATAATATTCTATAATGTGTTTGGATAATCTAATATTTTATAATATAAATGGACCTAAAGAACTCGACCCAATAACCATATAGATTTAGGATTGATAGTGAAGTATAAATATCATCTTGTGAAGGCTATATGCTTTAAAATTAAAAGGCTCCTACCTTCCCATGATGTGTTCTCCATTCCTCAGGAAATAATGGAGCCATCGATTAACTACAATGATTAGATACTTGCATGAGAAGGTAAGTGACACTAATAATATATATGGAGTATCCTAACCTAGTCTACTAGCCTAACACACTCTAATGGACCTTAGGGTATACTATTATTCCAAATTTGGATTTTGTGCTTCAACTAGTATAGGGTGTGTGTCAATGATATGATCATGTATTTTGGTGTTTTCTACTTTTGAAATAAATTTTGCCTTTTGCAAGTCCCTTTTTCTTTTGATTTTGATTTTTTCCCTTTAATATTCTAGCTTCTAGATTTTTCTATTTTCCTTTTCCACACAAATTTAAAAGACTAACAATTTTTGTATAAATTAACTAACATAAGTGGTCGTACACCTATCCGCTAAAGATGATAACCTGAAATAAAGACCTTAGATTCTCCTAGACTTTCACCTTAGAAAAGTGTGTAATCTTGGAATTGAGCTTGGTGTGACAATAAGGGAGATGTAAAATATGGAAATAGATATTAACATTTTAATTAATAAGTTTTCATAATCACAAATCATTTCACAAATTTTAAATTATATAATGGCAAATATATTTGAGACTTTAATCATAACAGGGGGTAAAATGTGAATGAGAGACATGTAGAGAGATTGTAATATTTTTCCAAAAAAGAATATAACTAACTCTAAGTGATAAAATATCACTCTTAACCATTGCCTTATCTTTATAATAAATAAACTATGTTTAGAAGTGGGATAAAAATAGAGTAGGTAGTGCATGTGGATGGGTGCTTGTGAGGAGGGTTGACTGATAAAATCAATTCCCCAATTAAACATGACATAGTCAATTCAATGTGTATAACCCAAAAATTGTGCTCTAGAGGGGTAGCCACTTAGTTTATTGAGAATTATCATTCATTAAAATGTCATCCCAGATTCTTTATACTTTGGTAATGTATCATAACTATATGTGCACATTATGCTCTTTGGAAGTTAAGATAATAATGGTTGCACATAAGAAACACACTCTACAGAATTGTAAATTATAGAATGTAAGCACTATTTTATGAATGGAAAGATACATAAATGAAACTAATTTTTAAGAATGTTATTGTATTTGAACTTAATATAATCAATCAACCATACATAATAACATTTACTTATAATGAAATCAATCTATAAGAATCAAGAGATATAAACACATAGAGTCGGAAATGTAAACACACAACTCAAATAGAAAATATCTACTTAACATATAGGATTTTAATACCAACTCCTCATAATGGGCCCTACTTGGTTGAATTTTTGCTTCAAATCCATTCCTCAATTAGGAATTCTTTAGCTCAAATTACTTCACTTGCATTGATCAAATTCTATGGTAATAGAATGATTGCTACATGAAAGTACAAAATATTACAATAACTTCTTCACATAATATGCTATATGCTTATGCTAATATTAATTGGAACTCTTAATCACCTAAAACTCTTTCCATATAAAGAGAGAGGATGTGTTTATTAGCTAAGTAAATACATAATATTTATAACTACAAGAGTATGTATAATGAATTAAATTAGAATAAGACAATAATATGTTGAGATGGTTAAAACCATATGACCATACAATCCATAAATGAAAAGGATGATTTAATTGCCTTCCCATATATTTACAACTTCTCATCATATTTCATGTTTTTGGAGACCATTGAATCAGTTAGAAGATGATTAGATTTGGTAACTAAAATTTTTTTTACGAATCTTAGGGTAAATTTTAGCAATGAATATCATTAATTTATGAATATTCCAATTTTTTTGGATTTTAGTTTTGGTGATTTTTTAGGGTTAGTAGATGGGACTGGATCACCAAAATTTTAGGGATATAAATTATTTTTGGGGTTGGCTCACCAACCCTTTACAACATTATCTTCAAAAATAGTTTAATTCACCACATATATAATATACCCCTCGATCTTGATATCAAACAAGACAACACCTCTAAATCCCAACATAGCCAAATAAAAGTGATGAATGGTAGTGTTGAACAACACTATTGAATAATAGTGTTGAATGACAATTCCAAATGGAACTATAAAAACCTTCACCATGGTTAAATCTGAAGGGCATGGGAACAATAAAGGAAAACAAAAAATCAAGGACTGTATTCCCAAATCCTACCATTAAATGTACCTCACCTTTGAATGGGAAGAAGAAAGGAAAAGAATAAGGAAACCAAAATATTAAATCTTGAAAGATAGAACCATTAAATTTACCTCACCTATTGAAGGATATCGAAGTGACTTTCAATGGAATGTACAAATAAAACACTGCATGTGCACCTTTACATTTTCTTGTCTATCCTATAGAAATAAGAATTTCACATTTTGTTCAAGGAGAGTTTTCTGAATATGAAGAGAAATCAAATTTACAAGGGGTTTATAAGGGGAATTTATATTCCATGTGTTAGTAGTAAGCAAAAAATGATGGTGCATCTTCTTCAAGTATTGCCTTTATTTTAAAAACCAACTGATACAAAAAAGATTAAATCAAGAATTAGTAAAGCTACCTGTAGTAACCATTCATGGATCCATTGGATAGCATTAGAATGCATCTAGAATCATATGAACTAGCTAAAAAAATGGTCTATAATGTATATTATGAAGATGTGTGCATGATTCAGATGACAAGGATAATGGACAACAAGAGATGGCAGTTAAACAATGATCAAATAATAAAAAAGATGAAACCTTTGGTGACATAAAGATTGAACTATTACATAGAATTCAGGATTAACGATCTATCTATATGGTGGTAGCTAATACTGAATTTCACGTAATAATTCAATCTTTATGTCACCAAAGGTTTCATCTTTTTTATTTACTAATCGTTATTTGACTACCACCTCTTGTTTTTTGTCATCCCTAACATCTAAATCATGCCCCATAGATTTAAAATAGACATTCTTAACCATTTTTTAAGCTAGCTCATATGATTCTAGATGGATTCTAGAGGTATCTAATGGATTCATGACATTGGTTACTAGAGGTAGCTTGACTAGTTCCTGATTCAATTTTTTTCATATCATCTGGTCTAAAATAATGGTAATAATTACACAAGCATACCATCATTTTTACTAACTCCTGACACATGGAATCTAAATTCCACTTATGAATCCCTTATAAATTTGATTTCTCTTCATATTCAAAAATATCTCCTTGAAAAATGTGAACTTTTTATTTTTTTAGGATATATCTAGGTAAATCTATAGGATATTCCTCTAATCATTGTACATGGTACGTATCTAGCAGTGGCTATTATACATTATTCAAACTACATAGGCTTGGCATTGGTCAATGGTGTATATACTATGGGTGGGGCTGAGGGGGGACATGGTAGTGGAATCAAATGCATCAAATGAGGTCTGAGGGCGTAATTTATAAGACCCCCTGGCAACCCTTTGGTTTAGTTTAGTCATTCAATTTAGTCATTCAATAGAGCCATTCAGTCTGGACATTCATCATAACCATTTGATATAGCCATTTGATCTGTTGGGGATCAACCAACAATGGATTACACTTGTGAAAGCAATAAATGCAGAAATAAATCAGATAGATAAGTAACTGAAATGATAAATAGCATAGAACAAGATATACAAGAAAACACCCTGAAAACTTGTATTAAAACTCTTTACAATAGGAATACAATTGAAGAAACTTCGTTCTTCCACACCTCTCTTAGATGCACACAAGATCTCTCACTAGATCTCTATTCCTCAAGAGCTCTCTCTCAAGTACAATCAAATCCAACAACCTGGATTGATGTAACTTAGTACTATCCTTCAAACATTCACAATGTTCTACTCATACTATTTCACTAACTAAGCTAAGAAGATCTTTCCTACATATAGAAATAGGAAACTTGAGCATGCTCTTACAACAAACAGTTAAGCCTCTTCAACAAGGGCTCTAAAAATAATATTGCTAATAATAGAGACGTGAGCTTGAATCTACAACTCAAACTTATCATGCAAACACTCGCTTCTGTCCTCGAAAATCGCTTTCTGGACACACAGGTAACCGACGTCGGTTCCTGCCTGTTCGCCTGTGACCGTCACTGGCCGACCCTACTGCCGACGTTGGCACCTCTGTAACTACAACTGACCGACGTCGGTCGCTCTTGACCGATGCCAGCGTCTGTGTAGACCTGAACCTGTTTAGTATGCTCCTTGGTGAAGCTTTTAGCTCCACACCCTAATAATCTCCCACTTGGAGATAAACCAGCTGCACCAGTACCTGTACAGCAACATCTTCTAGCTCCTCCATCTTCAACTCAATCATGAAGACCAATAGAAGTTGAATGAAGATTCAACTTCTCCTTAGTAACTGGCTTTGTTAGCATATCAGTAGGATTCTTGTCTGTATGGATTTTCTCCAGCTTCAACTCACCATCTTCCAATACCTGCCATATGAAGTGGTACCTTAGCTGTATGTGCTTGGTTCTTGAGTGAAAAGCTGAGTTCTTAGCCAAATGGATTGCACTCTGACTGTCACTATACAATCTGCAACTTCCATGCTCCCTTCCAAGCTCTTCCATGAACTGTGTCATCCATATCATCTCCTTGCTATCTTCTGTAGCTGCAATATACTCTGCTTCTTTAGTTGACAAGGCTACAACCTTCTACAACTTAGATATCCAGCTAACCGCCATTCTACCTACAGTAAAAACATAACCTGTAGTACTCCTTCTGCCATCCAAATCACCTGCCATATCTGAATCTACATAGCCATGTAGAGAAGTATCTGAACCTCCATAGCACAAGTGTCTACTGCTGGTTCCTCTCAGATATCTAAGGATCCACTGAACTGCTTTCCAATGTTCCTTACCTGGATTGGCCATATACTTACTACTCCCACTGCTTGGGCAATATCCGGTCTAGTACACACCATTGCATACATCAAACTTCCTACCATGGAAGAATATGGAACCTTACTCATGTACTCTACCTCATCATGTGAATTAGGACATTGTTCTTTACTCAACTTAAAATGTCCAGCCAAAGGTGTGCTTACCGGTTTAGCATCCTGCATATTGAACCGTTTCAACACCTTGTCCACATAATCTTCTTGAGACAATATCAACCTGTGATTTTTCCTGTCCCTCCTAATGCTCATGCCAAGAATTTTCTTAGCTGCTCCCAAATCCTTCATAGCAAATGTTTGAGCTAATTTTACCTTAAGCTCTGAGATATCCTGCATGTGAGACCCTACAACCAGCATGTCATCTACATACAACAATAGAATAATATATCTACCGTTATCAAATCTCTTGAAATACACACAATGGTTTGATTGACATCTGCTGTAGCCATGCTCAGTCATAAACCTATCAAATTTTAAGTACCATTGCCTAGGAGCTTGCTTGAGGCCATACAAGCTTTTCTTCAACCTGCACACAAACTTCTCCTTACCCTTGACCTCAAATCCTTCTGGCTGTTCCATATAAATTTCCTCATCCAAATCTCCATGAAGAAATGTTGTCTTAACATCTAGCTGCTCAAGATGCAAATCCTCAAAAGCAACCAAAGACAATACAACCCTTGTTGAAGTCATTTTAACAACTAGAGAAAAAATCTCACCAAAGTCAATACCTGGTTTTTGTGCAAATCCTTTAACTACCAATCTGGCCTTATATCTCATATGTCCATCCTCACCTTCCTTTAACCTGTAGGTCCATCTGTTCTTCAGTGTTCTCTTACCAGCTGGCAACTCAACCAAATCCCATGTTTGGTTCTCTCTTAAGGACTCCATCTCCTCAACCATGCCACGCTCCCACTTACTCCTAGACTCCACCTGTAATGCTTCTTCAAAACTTTTTTGTTCTCCACCATCAGTTAGCAAAAAATAATATAAGGAAGGAGAATATCTAATTAGAGGCTTACTTACCCTTTCAGACCTCCTGATGGGTGTCTTAGACTCGTTCTCAACAATCTGTCCACCCAAATTTTCTGACAGTGACCGACCTTGGCCACCTGTAGACCTGTTACTGGCCGACGCCAGTTCTTCTTGGCCGACGTCGGTGCCTGGTCTGCCGACGTCGGTCTCTGTATGACCGACATCGGTTTCTGTACTGCCGACGCCGGTTCCTAACTTGCCGATGTCGGTCTCTGTGTTTTCCTGTAAGTGATTATTTCTTTTTCCCGCGAGCTCATTTTGGACCATAACTTCGTCCAATTCACCATTGCTCTGCCCAGATTGATCCAGCTTCCTTATCTGATCACTGTACATCACTCTTTCATTGAAAACAACATCATGGCTCCTAATTACCTTGTTAGTTCCTAGATTCCAAAATCTGAAACCAAAATCATCTGAGCCATAGCCAATAAACGTGCACCTCATAGACTTAGCATCAAGCTTCTTTCTATTTTCCTTATCTATGTGCACAAAGGCTTCACAACCAAAAACTTTGAGATATGAGAGATCTACCTTTTTACCTATCCATGCCTCTTCTGGAATTCCACCATCCAGAGCTGTAGAGGGTCCTCTGTTGATCAGGTACACTGCGGTGTCAACTGATTTTGCCCAAAACTCTAAGGGCAACCCAGCATGCAATCTCATACATCTTGCATGCTCCATAATAGTTCTGTTCATCCTTTCAGCAATACCATTCTGCTGAGGTGTCCTTGGAACCATCCTTTGCCTTCGGATTCCATGAGTGTAACAATACCAGTTAAACTTAAGACTGTAGAACTCACCGCCATTATCGGATCTCAAGCACTTTAATCTTCTGCCTATTTCATTCTCAACCATGGCTTTCAAAATCTTAAAAGTCTCAAAAACATCAAATTTCTTTTTAATACAGTAGATCCATACCTTCCTTGTAGCATCATCTATGAATGTGACATAGTACCGTGATCCACCAATAGAGGCTACCTAAGCCGGTCCCCACACGTCTATGTGAACAAGCTGCAACTTCTGCCTTTTCTTAGTAGACCCAGTCTTGAGAAAACTCACCCTTTTCTATTTTCCAAATACACAATGCTCACAAAATTCTAGATCCATACTTTTCAAATCTGAAAGCATACCTTTAGACTTAAGAATTGACATCCCCTTCTCACTCATGTGGCCAAGCCTTGAGTGCCACAATTTAGCATCCACATCTGAAGTAGATAAAACGGAAGGAGATTTTTTAGTAACACAATTACACAAATAGAGAGTACCTTCTCTCTTACCTCTGGCCATAACAAGTGCACCCTTGGTCACCTTCCAAGAATCTGCTGTGAGAGTTACTGTACAACCCTCATCACCTAGCTTACCTACAGAAATCAAATTTCTTTTCAAACTAGGAACATGCATCACATCTCTCAACACCCATGTGTTGCTATTCTGCATCTTCAGCTGCACTTTACCTTTGCCAATTATTTTACAGGGCTCATCATCCCCTAAGTACACTATTCCAAAATCTCCTTGGATATAGTCACTGAAATATTCCCTGTTAGGAGTAGCATGAAAAGATGCACCAGAATCTAATACCCAAGACTCTATATTATTATGCAGAGAGAAAATTAAAGCATCCTATGTAATACCTGCAATCTTGGCTTCTTCCTTTCCTTCGTGCTGATTGTCCTCCTTAGGCTTTGACCAGCAATCTCTGCTTATGTGCCCCATCTTTCCACAATTCCAGCATTGTGGCTTCCTGCCATTTCTGGATTTAGATCTGCCTTTCCCCTTTGACTTGGATCTTGCTCTGCCTTTCGTGCTCTTCTCTTTCTGCCTTCCCCTGCTCTCAAAACTTAAAGCATTCCCGGATGCCTCTTCTGTGCTTTTCCTGCGTATTTCCTCATTCAAGATAACACTAACAACATCCTCTACTTTCAAAATATTTGATGCAGATGCAGTATTGCTTACTGCCATTACTAAGCCATGCCAGCTTTCAGGCAAAGAACATAATATTAAAAGAGCTTTTATTTCATCTTCAAATACAATATTGACTGAACTTAACTGATTAACAATACCATGGAAATCATTCAAGTGATTAGAGACAGATCCACCTTCTTGCATATGCAAATTAAATAACTGCTTCATTAAATATACCTTATTAGAAGCTGAGGGTTTTTCATACAAATTTGCTAACGTAGTCATTAACTCTACCGTAGTTTTTGCCTGTGACAAATTAGATATCACAGTGGAGGCCAGACTCAGTCTTATAGACCCAAGAGCCTTTCTGTCAAGAACTTCCCATTCTTCATCCTCCATGTCCGGGCTTCTTTGCTATCCCACCTAACGGTAAGTAAAGATCCTTCTGATACAGATAGTCCTCTATCTGCATTCTCCAGTGTTGATAGTTCTTGCCATTAAACTTTTCCATTCTCAACTTACTTTCTTCTGCCATTGCTTCTCCCACTCAAACAGAAATCCCTGCAGAAACCCCTGTGAGCAACCTGTAATCCAAACACACTACACAGATCTGAACCACCTATTAGCGAACCTGGGCTCTGATACCACTTGTTGGGGATCAACCAACAATGGATTACACTTGTGAAAGCAATAAATGCAAAAATAAATTAGATAGATAAGTAACTGAAATGATAAATAGCACAGAACAAGATATACAAGAAAACACCCTAAAAACTTGTATTAAAACTCTTTACAATATGAATACAATTGAAGAAACTTCGTTCTTCCACACCTCTCTCAGATGCACACAAGATCTCTCACTAGATCTCTATTCCTCAAGAGCTCTCTCTCAAGTACAATCAAATCCAACAACCTGGATTAATGCAACTCAGTACTATCCTTCAAACATTCACAATGTTCTACTCATACTATTTCACTAACTAAGCTAAGAAGATCTTTCCTACATATAGAAATAGGAAACTTGAGCATGCTCTTATAACAAACAGTTAAGCCTCTTCAACAAGGGCTCTAAAAATAATATTGCTAATAATAGAGACGCGAGCTTGAGTCTACAACTCAAACTTATCATGCAAACACTCGCTTCTGTCCTCGGAAATCGCTTTCTAGACACACAGGTAACCGATGTCGGTTCCTGCCTATTCACCTGTGACCATCACCGGCCAACCCTACTGCCGACGTCGGTGCCTCTATAACTGCAACTGACCGACGTCGGTCGCTCCTGACTGATGCCGGCGTCTGTGTAGACCCGAACCTGTTTAGTATGCTCCTTGGTGAAGCTTTTAGCTCCACACCCTAACATGATCCAACCAAAAGGGTTTTGATAGATGGCACATCTAATTTTACTACCAACCAAAATGGATATATCATCCATCTCTACTGAAAGCATATCCATTTGGCTATCACATTTGATAAAGTTATTTAGTAGAGCCGAATGGATACACTATCATCACAACCAAACAACTGTGTCATCAGTAAAGCCTTTTAGCTCTACTATGGGTAGAGATGAATGGGAGATCCTTTCATCTCTCCCATAAATGAAGCCAAATAATACTACCATGGGCAAATTCAAATGGTTGTGCCATCAATAGCGTTGAATGGCAATGCTTTTAGTAGAGCCAAATAGCTATGCCATCAGTAGATTTGAATGACTCTCCCATCAGTAGAGCCTATTAGGTATATTCATCTCTGTTAGGTAATTAAAATAAACCTAAATAAATTTTCCTCTTGAAATAAACATAAAAATATGGTTGGGAAAATATGCATAAATTCTAGACCTACCGATTCACAAAGGCTACAAATCAAATTTGCCTAAACAAATATAAGGGGTTTCAGATATGGGATCTTAAAATTTAACCTAGTTGTGATCTATAAAATGATCACCTATATCTATTGTTGTAGTTGCACTCATCTAGTTATTTTGGGTACTCTATAGTTATTATGGGTGATCTTTGTTCCAATTTCTAGTTAACCAATGACTATAGGTATGTCTAAAAAATGGTTTTGGGCTATTTGAACATAACAAAACATATCTTTCCAGTCTAATTAGCCATTAAAACATAAACCATTATGAAACCATTGAACTACATTATAAAACTTATAAATAACATATATAAACTTAAGATTCCCCTTATATATATCTATATATATGTACATGAGTATATTTATGAGTCTTTTAGAATGGAAACTATAATAAAAAGGAACAAAGTAGGAAAGTTTTGGACATCATATGAGACCATTATTAGGGCTCATCACACCCCCAAACTTAAGGTGTTGAACATCTATTGTGCAACTAAAAATATGGATCATGAAGGACCTGTATAATAATAAGTAGGCATAATATGGGTACACATGGTTCTAAAGTCACAAGGGGTTTCATCCCATATTTCATGTTATATGAGGTATCCTCTATTTTACTATAAGAACTCACATTTGTTTTCTTCCTCATATTCACTGATTTTTCATGTTCCACTCTAAAATGGGATAAGAGACCAAAAGAGTGTCATCCTAAAATTAATTCTTATCCATCCAATCAAATTATATTTTAATAATTTATAAATCTAACCAATCTTCCATTTACAACTCTAACATTATGAATAGATCATGGTCCTCTTTGTTGCAACTATGGTGCTAGTTCCTCCCATATCACTCTGAAACCTACAAGGGCCTCTTTACAAATCCTTTTATAAATAGAAATGAGATGGTTAATAACTTCTTGTCTAGAATACTAAATAGTATCATGAAACCTAGGGTGCCAAATAAGGCTGCCCCATTGTCTAATGATTTTAACAAGAAAGATAAAAATCTAATTTGAGATTTAGTGGGGTAGATGTCTCTACTATAGAATGTCTCTCCATTTCTTTCCCTCTTATTAATTAATTCATAAGGTAATAACATTAACCCCTAAGTTTTATTTCTCCACCAATAAATTGGGGTTTTACTCTTTTTTACTAGTGACCACTAACTCATGTTGGTATAATTCACACATGATGTCCTTGTGATCCTTTGTTCCATTGAGATATTCATTATAGAAATCAAAATTAACTTATATAATATCTTTATGATGAAATCAAATGACCAATTTGAAATTGAATCCAATTTTATTGAAGGTATAAATCATAAACTCTAGGGGGAGGCCTACATTGCAATATTTCCATATACATCTCACAGACCCTAGGAACTAAGGTTTCAAAAATAAAAAATATATATCCTTTTTCCTTAATTATTCATCCTTTCCCTCCATATGTTTCTTCAAATTGTTTTTTCATGTCAATAAATGGATTTTCTTCTTCTCCCTTTTATAAGTTTTAAACCAACTCAGCTTAATGAATTTAACAATGTCTTGATGTATTTTTATTGTAATATAATATACATGAGTTTGATTAGGTTCTTAAATCATACCTATTTATATAGAAGAAGTTGTAAGTTAAATGATTATGACTGAAGTTATCTCAGATACATTAGTTACATGATCCTCAAGAATCATTACCTTAGAGGTAGTTGATGCAAGTATTGTTATAGGTTATTGTGTTCCAACTAATCTTTCTTATGCATTAGATACCACTTTATATAATGTATTTAGTCCATTTCCATTTATTCTAATCCTATAATTTTACTCTTTAGAAGTTCTATCTCTTTATATGCAAGGAATAGCTTGTCATGGTCACTAAATTCTAGACTAGGAAGAGTATGGGTGTATTCCCTTTCATCAATTACTCAAAAATCCTCCTTATCTTTCTATTAAACTTCCTCATTTATATAATTATCTTCTTATATTTTTTATTTTATATTTTCTTCATAGGAAGCATATTCTTCTTTCATATCTTCTGCTACCTCCTTTTCTTCCGTTTCTTCCTCTACCTCCACTTCTTCCATTTATTCCTCTTTCATTTATTCTTTAGTCTAAACAAATCTACTAGTGGCTTCCTCATTAATATCTTCTTCACCCAATATTGGAGATTATATATATTTTTCCTCTTATGATGAAACTTCAATTGTGAAAACCTTCGAGGAAGATGTTCATGTTTTTACTCCCTTGTTTCTTAACCTATTAGAGTGTCTTTTTGGTCTGATAGATGATGGTACATAAAAATTTTGATTTTTAGTAAGTGTAAAAGATTTTATATGTGAATAAGATGTTATAGATAGATTATATGCTACATGTGGATGAGATATTATAGGTGGAGGAGTTCCTACAGGTCCTCTAAGCTGAATAATAGCCTATGGTGGAAGATGGGGTATGGCTAAAAAGTCTTCCCAACTAACATCAGTTCTATTAGATGCCAAGACTAACTTCATAATTAATGTGATTAAATAATTATAGGCACATTATAAAGGGTTTCCTTTTTTAAATTCCTTATCCATTCTTCTCAAAAAGTGTAGAAATTAATTGGGAACATTTATAGTAAAACCATACCTTAAATGAATCAACAAATACAATCGAGGGGTCTATTAAAAAGACATCCTACCTTCTATTTTAAATTGTTTGATGGAAAATATGGCCACCTAATTCCAAGGGATAGGGAGAGACAACAAATTTACCTTGAGAGTAAAATTGTGAATTATCTCATGGCCTATCAAACCTTGTCTTGACATCTGCAATGATGTGTTTTTTATCTATTATTTCCATACAATAATTATATTGGTTTTTTATAATATCAATTCTTATATTAAGACTATATTTATTCACTTAACATCTACTTAATCATTCATCAAGGTTTGAATAAAATCTTTCACTATTCTAAAATCGTATTTTGTAAGTCTCTCTATATAGACCATCAATCCTATAATGTCAAAAAGGTATAATATCCTTGATATATTCCATAATATTGTGTAGTTTATGGGTTCCATGCAATTTATATCTCCTCCCATTATTACCTTCGTTATTCACTGTTATCACCTTCCTAGCTTCTGCTCATTCAAAAATAGCATACTTTTTCTTAGGAAGCAAAATGTCATTTTTGAAAGAGATGAGTATGAATTGATAATGAGTTTTCATCCTTTTGTCAACATAATTATATCATTAGAATCAGGTGTCCTTTTTTATTTATGTTCTACTTGTCTAGCATGTCCTTGAAGAGTACATGTGTAAAGTGACATTGAGTAACCCCACCTCAAACTTAAAAGTTTCACTTGACCTCAAGTGTAATTGATGGTACAATAGGGTAAATGTAGTGAATTAGGTGAGAGAAAATTGGAGTGAAATCAATTTTGAAACATGACTAAGGATGATGACAAGGCATGGGGATGACATGAAAGAGAATGCAATGATTTTTTTTGGAAAAGTATCATGTTTTTAAAATCAAGTACTCATAAATAATCACATCATAATAATAATCAATAATAATAATAACAAAACAAACTATAGGAGTTATATATATTATTATAAATTCTTATTATAAGTACTTGGTCCATTGCATTATTTTGACCAATAAAATTATTTTTGGATGATGGTTAATGGTAATTCAATGGATATCCTCTGTCAATATCCATCAATTGGATGAAATTCAGATGTATAGGATAAATGAGATTTTATGACAAAAATTTATCTTGGTTACTTTGTCTTTAAAGTTCTAAAGAGAGGTTTTATTACACCAATGTTGTGAGAATTTTTTTTTGGGAATGCTCAATATAAATTTGAATTCATATCCCTCGAATTGATACTTTCCTTATATGTTGAGATCATCATGAAATTATAGAATGCCCCTAAGGACAATCTCATGTGGTCAACAAATAAGGAATTATGGGTGGAAGGCTACATGTTTTTGTTATAGATTACAACTTTTCAAGAAGGAAAGAGATAGTAGTGGTTATAGGTGAATTTTTGGAACTTCTTGTAACTTATCCATATACAAACCTAATTATAAAATGAGAAATAAATATGTAGTCATTTTAGCTTTGAGACAATATGATATAAAAACTATTGGAACTACTATGGGAATGATAATCCATCCTTCTAAAGGACTCCTATAAATGTTTCAAGTTTAAACATAGTTATTTTTAGATGTTGAAGGTCAAAACAAAAATGTCTACATATGCTTTAGGTCAAAAAAAAGTTGCCTACAACAAGCTAAAATTATGCTAAATACAGCTTTAGAGGCTATAAGCATACATGTTTACCTGCATATTTGAATGGTACAAGTTTGGATGTTACAAGTGTATATGATTACCTATAGATTTGAATGATACATGTTTGAATGTTTTAGATGTAGATGTTTCAGGTTTCAAGTTTAGTTGTCGTAACAAAAAGTTGACCTATATCAACTAAAAATAGACCTTTATCCATTGAAAGTTAGCAGTGACTTATATTAGATGACCATTATTTTTATTTTTATATGAGGTCGTCAACAAGTTGATTTTTCACTTTGGTCTTTTTATAGTTTTTTTCTTTTTTTGTTTTTGTGTTTTTTTGTAGTTTCTATTTTTTATTTTTTTCAATTTTGTTAAATTTTACTCCTTAGTGGCCAAAAAAGTTATTTTTCCACTCAGGCCCTTTCAATTCAATTTTTTCCAACCATCAAGTTGGTTTTCTAACCAAAACTACCATGTGTGATGTACTTACCTTGGATAAATGGTATTGAAATGTCTTATCCAAACTTCAACAAGTTTTGATGATGAACTAACAAGTTGTTCAAAGTGTTTATCCAATATATAATTGATTCTCATTATATACAAGGTTAGTATTCATTTTTGATATTTTGAATGAACTCCTATTTGGAGAGAGGTTTCTTATATAATTTGAAATGATGTCCATTAAACATAAAAAATAATATAAACTAGATCAATTATGCATAGCTTGACTGCTATGTTATCAAACATATTTTATATCTCATAAGGACCTAACCATATAGTCTAAAGTTTTCATTTATGGTCCTTAGATTTGGAGTCAAAAATTAATTCCTAATCTCCTGGTTAAAACTTCCTTATTTTAATGAACTTGTAATGCAATTTGATCCCTTTTTGTTGTATTTGAACTAAGATTTTTTTGGAATGTTATTATATTTGAACTCAATATAATCAATCAACCATACACAATAACATTTAATTATAATGAAATCAATCTATAACAATCAAGAGACATAAAAACACAAAGCTATAAATGTAAACACATAAATCAAATAGAAAATATCTACTTAACATATAGGATTTTCATATCAACTCCTCACAATGGGCCCTACTTGGTTGAAGTTGTGCTTCAAATCTTTTACTTAATTAGAAATTATTTAGCTCAAATTACTTCACTTGCATTGATCAATTTTTTTATTAATAGAATGATTGTTACATGAAATTACAAAAATATTACAATAACTTATTCACCTTGTATGCCACTATGCTTATGTTAATACTAATTGGAATTCTTCATCCCTACAACTCTTCCCATATAAATAGATATGATGTGTTTATTATCTAAGTAAATACATAATAGTTATAACTACAGGATTATGTATAATGAATTAAATTGGAAGAATATAATAATATGTTGAGATGGCTAAAACCATATGACCATACAATCCATAAATGAAAACGATGATGTAATTGCCTTCCCATATATTTAAAACAACTTCTCATCACATTTCATGTTTTTTAGAGACCATTGAATGAGTTGGAAGATTATTAGATTTTGCAACTAGAAATTGTGTTGTGATCTAGAAAATGATCACCTATAGCCATTATTGTGGGTGCACTCATCTAGTTGTTTCAGGTGCTTCATAATTATTATGGGTGATATGTGTTCCAATTTCCAATTAACCAATGGTTATAGGTATTTATATAAAAATGGTTGTGTTTTATTTGAACATAATAACACATATCTTTCCATTCCAATTAGCCATGAAAACATAAACCATTATGAAAATATTGACATGCATTACAAAACTTAGAAATAACATATATAGACTTAAGATTTCATTTGTGTATATATATCATATATGTACAAGAGTATATTTATGATTCTTTTAGAATGGAAACTATAACAAAAAGGAACAAAGTAGGAAATTTTTGGACATCATATGAAACCATTACTAAGGCTCATCACACCCCAAAATTTAAGGTTTTATACCTCTCTTGTGCAACTAAAAATGTGGATCATGAAAGACCTTTAGAATAATAAGTAGTCATAAGATGTGCCCACTTGGTTCTAAATTCATAAGGGGTTTTGTCTCCTATTTAATTTCATGTGAGGTATCTATGTTTTGTTGTAGGAACTCCTATTTTTTTCTTCCTCATAATCACTAATTTGTCGTGTTCCACTCTAAAATAGGATAAGAGACCAAAATATTGGCATCATAAAATTAATTCTTATCCATCTAATCAAATTAGATTTTAATAATTTATAAATCTAATCAATCTTCCATTTATAACTCTAAAATTATGAACAAAGCATGGTTCTCTTTGTTAAAACTATGGTGTTAGTTCCTCCCATATCACTCTACAAGCTACAAGAGCCTCTTTACAATTTTTTTTAAAGAGAAATGGGACGGTTAATAACTTCTTGTCTATAATACTAAATAGTATCATGAAACCTAGGGTGTCGAATAAGGCTATCCCATTATTTAATGATTTTAATAAGAAACAAAAAATCTAATTTGAGATTTAGTAGGGTAGAGGCCTCTACTATAGAATATCTCTCCATTTATTTCCCTCTTCTTAATTAATTCATAAGGTAATAATATTAACCCCTAATTTTTATTTCTCCACCAATAAATTGGGTTTCCACTCTTTCTTACTAGTGACCACTAATTCGTGTTGGTATAATTCACACATGATGTCCTTATGATCCTTTGTTCCATTGAGATATTCATTATAGAAACCAAAAGCAATTCTTGTAGAGTATCTTTACAATGAAATCAACTGACCAATTTGAAATTAAATCCAATGTTATTGAAGGTATAAATCATAAAATCTATGGGGGACTACATTAAAACATTTCCATAGACACCTCACAAACCCTAGGAACTAAGGATTCAAAACCAAAAAAATATCTCCTTTTTCCTTAAGTATTCATCCTTTCCCTCTATATGTTTCTTCAAATTATTTTTTTGTGTCAACAAATGGATTTTCTTTTGATCCCTTTTATAATTTTTAAACCAGCTCAACTTAATGGATTTAATAATGTCTTGATGTATATTCATTGTAATACAATCTACATGAGTTTGATTAGGTTTTTAAATCATACCTATTTATATATAAGAAGTTGAAGGTTCAATTATTATGAATGTAGGTATGTTAGATACATTAGCTACATGATCCTAAAGAATTAATACCGTAGAGGTAGTTGATGCAAGTACTATTACATTCTCTTGTGTTCCAACTAATATTTCTTCTTCCTCTAATCCTTTTTTTTAGAAGTTATATCTCTTTATATGCAAGGAATAGCTTGTCATGGTCACTCAATTCTGGACTAGGAAGAGCAAGGGTATGTTCCCTTTCATTAATTACTAGAAACTCATCCTTATCTTTCTATTAAACTTCCTCATTAATAGCATTACCTTCCTCTCTTTTTTATTTTATCTTTTCTTCAGTGGAAAAATATTATTTTTTCATCTCTTCTTTTACATCCTTTTCTTCCATTTCTTCCTCTACCTCCTCTTATTCATTTATTCCTCTTTCATTTCTTCTTCAGTCTAAAAAATCGACTAGTGGCTTCCTCATTACTATATTCTTCACCCAAGCTTGGAGATTATTTAGATGTGTCCTCTTATGAGGAAACTTCAATTATGACTACCTTGGAGGAATATGTTCTTATTCTTATTCCCTTGTTTCTCAACCTATGAGAGTGTCTCTTTGGTCTACTAGATGATGGTACATAAATCTTTTGATTTTTATAAAGTGGGGGAGATGTTATATGTGGATAATATGCTATAGATAGATTATATGCTACAGGTGGATGGAATGTTATAGGTGGAGGATCTCCTACAAGTCTTCTAAGCTGAATAATAGCCTACAATGGAAGATGGGTATGGCTACAAAGTTTTCCCAACTAACATTAGGTCTTGTGGAGGATAATACTCTCCTTATAATCAATGTGATTAAATAATTATGGGCAAATTATAAAGGTGTTCCTTTCTGAAATTACTTATCCATTCTTCTCAAAATGTATAGAAAGTAATTGGAAACATTTATGGTATGGCCATGCCTTAAATGAATAAACAAATGCAATTGAGGGGTATATAACAAAGATGACCTACTTTCCCTTTTAAATTATTTTATTTAAAATATGGCTACCTGATGTCAAGGGATAGGGAGAGATAAAAAAGTTTCCTTGAGAGTTAAATTGTGAACTCTCCTAGCCTAGCGAACCTTATCTTGGCATCTAAAATGATGTGTCTTTTTATCCATTATTTCCATACAAAAATTATATCAATTGCTTCTAATATCTATTATTCTGTTAAGACTATATTTAGTCCCTTAACATCTATGAAATCATTCCCCAAGGTTTGATCAAAATATTTCACTATTTTGAATACATATTTTGTCAGTCTCTTTATGTAGACCATCAATCCTTTAATGTAAAAAACGGATAATGTCCTTGGGTTATTCCATAGTATTGTGTGGTTTATGGGTTTCATGCACTTTACATCTCCTCCCATTTTTACCTTCATTATTCACTATTATCACCTTCGTATCTTTTGTTGGTTAAAAAATAGCATACTTTTTCTTAGGAATCAAATGTCATTTTTGGAAGAGATTAGTATGAAATGATAATGAATTTTCATCCTTTAATCGGCATAATTATATCATTAGAATAATGTGTCCTTTTTTATGTTTTACATGTCTAATGTGTCCTTGGAGAGTACATGTGCAAAGTGACATTGAGTAACCCTCCCTCAAATGTAAAATCTTCACTTGACCTCAAGTGTAATTGATGGTACAATAGGGTACATGTAATGAATGAGATTAGAGAAAATTGGAGTAAAATCAATTGTGGAACATGACTTTAGATGATGATAAGGCATGGGGATGACAGGAAAGAGAATATAATGAACATTTTTTGGAAATGTGTCATGTTTTTAAAATCAAATACTCATAAATAATCACATCATAGTAATAATCAATAATCATAGCAAATCAAACTATAAGAGTAATATATATTATTATAAATTCTTGTTATAAGTACTTGGTCCATTGCATTGGTTTGACCAATAGAATTATTTGTGGCAGATGGTTAATGATACTTCAATGGATATCCTCTATCAATATCCATCAATTGGATGAATTTTAGACATATGGGATAGTTGAGAGTTTATGATATGAAAACTATTGGAACTACTATGGGAATGAGGATCCATCCTGCTAA